>JAEBUT010000012.1:151105-465266 GCA_020011035.1 Amanita subjunquillea | reverse complement strand
AAATGAAAGGTCCTCACAATTGCCATACCAGCCATCTGGTGATCATGATTGAGTTCTGGATTCCTGTCTCATTCATCAATTGGTTACTTATGTCCATTTGAATTTCCAACACAAAAAATAAAGGTCTTCACAATTGCCATACCAGCCATCTGGTGATCATGGTTTGAGTTCTGGGTTCCCATCTCATTTGTTAATTGTTACTTATGCCATTTGACAGTTGACATCCAATTTCCAACACAGAAAAATAAAGGTTTTCACAATTGCCATACCAGCCACCTGGTGATCATGGTTTGAGTTCTGGTGATCATCATGGTTTGAGTTCTGGGTTCCTGTCTCATTCATCAATTGACATCCAATTTCCAACACAGAAAAAATAAAAGGGGTGTTCTATTTTGTTAACTAAGTGACAGTGTAAAATATATCAACCTGAATATGCCTCCTATCTCCACCATGACTGAGCCATGGTGGTCTAATGGTAGTGATGGTGTGGTGAGTGGACAGCATAGGCAATGTGGCAGGTGGTAGGATGGGCATTGGGTGTCCTGGGGCAAGGCTGGTAGTGGAAAAGTGCATGATGGTGGTGAGGTGTTGTGTGTTGTGAGTGGCTAGGTAATATCATTGCTGACTAATTGATCAGGTGATTAGTCTCAGCCAGTCTCAGCCAAGGTAGTGTAAAAGTGGATTTTTATTTTTATTTTATTTAAATAATGTACAATCACGTGTGACACGTCACATTGAATCAACGGCGTGTCGTGTGCGCGTTTGACCATTCACGTGACTGAATAGCCCAGCATATATAGCTGGGCTCGTTCAGCGACGGGACTCCCCAGGACTCCCGGGACCTTGGGCTCCCAGGAATCCCGGGAATGCCCAGGGCATGGCCAGGACTCCCTGTAGGGTCCTGGTCAAGTCCTGGGTTTTTTTGGCAGCGAAAATGGGTTTTGCCAGCCACCAGCCAGTCCCGGGACTGGGCTGGGAGTCCAGTGGGACTATGTGGGGCACCATAAAGAGCTCATTCCAACTCATGTATGGAATGAACCCTGTTGCATTACCAACCACCGTACAAAAAATGACAACACCTGCTGCTGAAGAATGCCTACAGCTATTACAAAAAGCTAGGGAAGAAGTGCTAGCAGCACATGAGTTAGTAAGACAGATGGTGGCACGACAAGTCAGGGACAAAGCAATCAAATTCATACAAGGAGACAAAGTATGGGTCGAAAATAGAAACCTCAATATACCATATCAATCTAGGAAACTGGTGCCTAAACGAGAAGGACCCTTTATAGTCGAACAAGTCCTAGGACCAGTAACATATAGACTCAAGCTACTGAAACAATGGTGCATTCACCCAGTCTTTCACACGTCTCTCCTTATGCCATATAAAGAAACTGAAACACATGGACCAAATTACACGACTCCACCCCCTGATCTCGTAAATGGACAAGAGGAGTTTGAAGTAGAAGCGATTCTCATGCATCAAAAACCGCGGAGCAGGATATCAGTATTTGGTTAAATGGAAGGGATATGGCCCGAATGACAACTCCTGGGAACCCGAACGCAATCTAAGCAATGCTGCAGACGTGTTACAGGCATATAAACTCAGAAGACGGCTATGAAACTGCATGTCTCAATATTGCAACTGCCAAACTCTCAAACAAAACATTCATTATACAAAAAGATACTGCTCCACCAGAGGATGATACTCCCCAAAACCTTATGAAAGCTTCAAAGGACGGATCATCACATTTCCCATTCCTCATCCTCTGATCACTCCTTTAGAACCACCTCGATTAGTCAACTTCATCCAAACCCTAGCAACCCAATTAATTGCCTACAACACTCCCAGACTTTCCAACGGACATGTGATGCACCCACAGGGACATGTTGAAATTCCATTCAATGCCCGATGTTATACTTCTACACTGCTAAGCAGCTGTGTAGAGGGGGGGGGGTTGTGAGGTCGTTGGAAGGTTCCCAGCACCTCCTTTTCGAGTGAGCATTGAATCGATGGGCGCATGCATGCAATGCTGATGACCATGGCGACAGTGATGAGATAGAGAACCCTCCCCCCCAAACAAGAGGAAGGGGGAGGGCAAACAAGCCAAACGACAGGCAAACGAAGCTGATTACGAGGGAGGGAGGGAGTATTCTTATTATTGTGACTATGTGACAGTGACTACTATAAACCAACTATTACTAAGCAACTCCAATTTAGGCAGAGCCCCTGTCCACTGCTGTACAGAGCTCTAGCTCATCATCCCCATCCAACTTTGAAAATCTGACTGTCCTCGGTCAGCTGCTGAAGGCCAAAGGTCGACTACTCAAAGACAAAACCAATAAACTGAGCACAGATGCATCGGCTTGGACATTTTGATTGATGACGTGGTCGCATCTCAGTGATGTGAACTGTCGTTTGGTTGACGCGCAGGTGTCGTTGTGGCATGGTCAACTTGGCGTTGACTATCAATTGATGGCGTCTGGGGTTTTGACTACTGGCGTGGACGTGGGGTGTCGCTTTGGAATGGCCTGGACATGGGCTGATGGCGCAGGCTTGCTGATTGACAACACGAACGTCAGTGGGCGTCGTGGAAACGGACGGAGTGGCTGCATCACGAAGGGCACTGGCAGTGACATGAGCTGACAGCTTGAGCGTGTTGCGGTGGTGTGATGGTCGAGGTACGGTGGCCGTGGTGACGTCACAATGGCATGTTGGTCCAGTGGAGGGGCTGTAGTACGTTGTAGTTGACTAGAATACTTAGTAGGTGCAATGGAAGGAGTCGTAACGAGTGACTTGATTTGCAGACCGGCTGTGGGGTGTGGATAACGAGGGCAGTATAATGAGGGCATCAGTTGCTACATGAGCTGGACAATCTTGTGAGGGGTACCTAACTGATGGCGAGGCGTTGCAGTTGAAACGAATGGTCAATTACGCGAGTCGGAGCTTGCAGGAGCAGTCAACGATGGTGGCGACGGGCTGGATTTGACTTGAACGAGCGGGGGCTGGAGAGCTGGTGCGGCGCGGATACGAAACAAAATGATGACTCAGTAAAAGATAGACCCGTCATGTCTCTGACAACAGTGACTGTAAACGATGACGATAACTTCAAAATAAACTTCAATGCACGGGCTAAACGGCGGGCGCTGGTCCAGAGACGAGTGGCAGGTGTCGATAACAGGGTGTTCCGTTGACTACGAGGGGAAGACGGGTGGTGGGTGACGAAACGGATGGCGTGTGGGCATCAACGTGGTGAGGTGGGCGCAAATGTTGGCTGGCAGGCGCATTACATTGGCAAGTGGGCGCATTACATAGAAAAGCAGGCACTTGTTGGTGAATGGGTCGTAGAAGTTGTAACAAGTGGAGTTGTTGGCTGTGGGTGTTGTAAATGAATGAACACAAGGCTAGGGTGTGGCTCGTCGAGGAAAGCTCGTCGAGGGGAGGTGCCAGTGGTCGTCTTCACAAGGCCTCACTGGGGCAGCCATTTTGTTATACTTCTACACTGTTACAGTTTCCTCTTCGTTTCGACCTCCTGTCTCAGTGGACTGTTTCATATTCATCATTTCCCCTTGACTGCGCACTGTACAGCCTGGACGCTATCTCCTTTCATAGCCACCTTCATATTTCCTTTCTCAGGTAGTTATCGTTTCATTCCCTTTATAGATTCCTTCGTTCTCTGATTGTATATAAAACCCCATGTACTGTAGAGTAACTCTAGTTCCAACTTAGACAAGTTTTGCTCTCAACAACAATCGACTTGAACTCTCCTCTCTCTCATCGTTCTCAAGACCTTTGTCATCGTTTGACTTAGCGTCTAGACCTTCATCCAGTGACTGGGAGCGGACCGAGACTCTGCTTGTCGCTGTCGACTTAGAACGAATCACGACGAGGGCATCGTCCGTAACACAAGTTGGAACTCAGGAACCGCTCAGTGCATCGTCACTAGCCAGACACCATTGATACCAGGAACTCCCAGATCAGACCCCCAAACAATTCTGTTTGTTTCAGACAGAAGTACTACCTTAATCGAAGAGAAGTCTACTTTTCTACGACACACAAGGTCTGTGCTACGTTTCAGGAACAAAGAGAAAGAACCTACCGTTCCAGAGGAACTCTTCGAAGGAGAATACCAGAAGGAAAACACAATGACAAATTACCAGGAGAAATTTGGATTCACTGGTACAACGAAGAAAACGACAAGGACAATCAACTGTTCCTACCTCCAAACACCAAACCTGAACTTACTTGGTGGCACGAGTTTCGAGTCAATGAAGAACTCGGAGATTTCACATTCCTTGCACTCAATAAGGAGACAATCACCAAGTGGAACGAATACAGAGAACAACAGCAGATCGAAATAGATCCCTTTGGAGACAAATCAAAACAAGGAGAAAGCTCAAAACAAGGCACAGAATTGAAACACGAACCCAGAACACAGGACCCGAAACCTGAAACACCAGAACCGAAACAGAAGGACATGTCAAATGACAAAGAAGAATCCCCGAAAGGGATAAAAGGAATCTCCATTAAGGAATTCAAAGGACAGCAATCTAAAGCGAAACATTTCATCAACACATTTGATGACGTGTTCAATCTTGATGAGGGGCGCTTCGAAAATCGCACCAACAGCTGAATTCAATATGTTCTCATTTCACCTAGGGGCAGACCTAGCGTTGGCAAAGCCAACCTTCGAGGAGACTTAGACGAGCAGCGGCAACACACAGGAAACTAAGCAGAAAGTGCCTACACATACACCTTCTTGGGAAAAATTACCCCAGCTTCACGGTCGACAATCTTGATCCGACTGGGCTTGAGCAACCTGACAGTGCAGCCAGGCCCCTGAATGATCTCGATAAAGTTCACAGTGGGCGGCGATATTGACCTCTGCTATCTTCAGAAATTCCGATCGGCTCATACACTCCACTGGCTATCACAGGGTTCAGGTACCGCAGCGCATTTACTTCTGCCAAAGGACTCTCCCTGCATCTGTTTCGCAGAAAATGATCATCTTGACTAAACCCTGCAGTGTCACGTTATTGCGAAACCGCTACAATGCTGCAGTAACGGCCTTGCACAAGCATTGGAGATCATGCAAGTATCTCAAAACGATAACTCGGGATCCCGGCGATTTTCACCAAAGGGACGACTGTCAACTAAATTAACCATAAACACAGAAGACCTCCACCATCCGGATCAATGGGAATTATGCTGTGAGCACAGGACGTCCTTTTCATGATGCCACAAACCAGGAGGGAATACTGCAATAAATCCCGGCAATGCCCAGCTGTGGAACATTCACAGGGAAACATTATCTAAGGGACGGCCCCAAAAACCAGTTGTGCAAGCATCAAACGTGTTCCTAAAAGTCCCTCTACCTCCCCCCTCACAGAATCGCTCCCTTCTCACTCAGATCAGAAGAAATAGAGGGAAAGAACTCGACTGAATCAGCTCGACCCATGATCCGAGGCGCTGTTGACATGATCTTCCAGCAAGAACGACACGCGAAACACCCTCCAGGAGCTCCGCATCCCGAGGGGTTTTAAGAAGGAGACGCCAGAAGCGGTTGACACCTCCAGTTCCCCATGACACACTGGTTAGCACTCGACTCTCTTTACTTGCTAATTCAAATACATAACCATGAATCCATTACCCCGTGGCCACAAACCATAAACCGTTCTTCCTTAAAATCATACTGCTATCACCTGCATTGTGGACCTCAGAAGGAATCTTATTGACCAACCGCAATATCAAAAGATCTCCTAGCGAACCTTAAAGATACAACGATTACGAGCTCACACCCCCCACTTGGACCGGACAACCATCGACACTGGCCTCATCACTCCTCGCACTTGTCTCAACTACTCTATGACGGACCATACGCAAAACAACTGGTTCTGGATTCACCCATTCCCTAGGCGATTCAAGTCGATCATCTTTGGAGTACCATTGTTTTAGTTAACAACATACTCCTACAACTTGATTGGCGCACCCGAAAACCCCCAATGGACAATTGATTCCAGACAACACATAACCACCTATTCTGCGCGTCATGGCATTAGAAACCTGACCACACTGGGGACCGCAAGACTTAATTTCTCTCATGGATCAGGCGTTAAAACCATTGGCATCACCCAAGATACTAACACCAAGCCAAAAAGAGACGAAGCACCCCTCTCTATAGTCTCACCTTCTGAATACAGCCTTGGCACGCCACCTTTGACACAGAAATCCTCAGATGTCGTTTCCATTTCCTCGCCCCTGCGGATCTGCGCTCAACTCCAAACAGGATTCAACCATGAAAGTCACTTTCCTAAAATTCCCTACCCGTTATCATTAAAGGAACAGTACCAACCTCGATCGATTCCACGGTATCAAGGAACAACTCGATAACTGATACATTCTCGACCATCTATAATCACCACAAGCATTGCCCCACTTTTTTTCGTTCTCCACAGACGGTAAACTGCCGGCGCACTCGCACCTTGCAGGAACTTACGCATACCTGATATGAACCTGGCATGATTCCAATGCCTACCCCATTATCCCTTCGTCTCTCTCGATTACTGCCTTGAAACTAAAGGCGCATATTTTACCCTTTACCAAATTGATCTGCCACCGCTGGGGATACAACAAATGTCGAATCACAGAGGGACGCTGTGGAACGCAGCATTCCATAACCCCCCCAATCGCGGATTATACGAACCATCACCGTCATCCTTTTGGCTTCATTTAAAGCTCTTGAAATAAATGCAACTGGTCTCCATATACCATTCTGCTGTTGAGACAATATTGATCCTAATGCAAAATCTGATGCATCAGTTTCAATTCTAAACTGTCCTCCTTCATCAGGTATTGCCAATACTGCTTCCTCTGCTATTCTTTCTTTTAGCTTTCTTATTGCTTCCACCTGTTGTGGTCCCCATTCCCAATCCTTTTTCCCAGTTAATTCCATTAACAGTTTTGCATCTTTTGCAAATCCCTTGACAAACCATCAATAGAAATTAACAAATCCTAAGAACTGCTGTACTTCTTGTTTGTTCTTAGGCTCCATTCTTTCACCACTTTCACTTTTGCTGGATCCATTTGTACTGAATCCCTGTTGATTATCATGCCTAAAAATTCAATTTCTGTCTTATCAAAGTAACATTTCTCAGGTTTCAATGATAATTGGTTTTCCTCCAGTTTCGCCAGAATTCGATTTACATGGTTTTTGTGCTGTTCCTTTGATTGGGAGAACACTAATATGTCATCCATGTAAATAACCACCCATCCTTCAGCGAGTTCCTCCTGGAACAAGTCATTCATCATGGTCTGAAAAGTGGCTGGTGAATTTGTAAGACCAAAGAACATTACAAGTGGTTCAAATAATCCACAATTTGTCTGAAAGGCAGCTTTCCATTTGTCGCCCTCCTTAATGTGGATATTGTTGTATCCCCAATGGATATTGTTACGGACGATGCCCCTCGTCATGGTTTGTTCTAAGTCGACAGTGACAAGCAGAGTCTCGGTCCACTCCCAGCCACTGGACAAAGAGTTCAGACGCTAAGTCAAACGATGACGAAGGTCTAAAGAGTGACGAAGAAAGAGAGTGTTGAGGTCAATCGATGTTGAGAGCAAAACTTGTCTAAGTTGGAACTGGAGTTACTCTACAGTACATGGGGTTTATATACGATCAGGGAACTAGCGAAACTATAAAGGGAATGAAACGATGGCTACCTGAGAAAGGAAATATGAAGGTAGTTATAAAAGAAGATAGCGTCCAAGCTGTACAATGCGCAGTTAAGGGGAAATGATAGGTATGAAACAGTCTGCTGAGACAAGAGACTGAAACGAAGAGGAAACTGTAACATTACCCCCCTTCGTATGCGAGAAGTCGCCGACTTCTACCATGCAGCTGTCCATGTGTGATCCTGCCATGACTCGAGCCAAGTAACAACGTTCCCAAGATCCGCTGCTGCAGTTTCTGCTCGCCATTGAAGGCTCCGAACGGCTAGCTGCAGTTGCTTCGCCTGCGCTAATGTGGAATCTCTTTCTTCTTGAGTGAGGCAGTGAGGGTCAGTGGTGATGGTGAGCCCCATAACGAAGTCCAGAGGTTTGGCGAACTGTGTGTAGAGGACGAGTATTTCAGCGAGTCAGTTGCTGACATTTTGAAGCATTGCATTGCAGGGGCGAACAACGATGGGTGGTGTGGTGGTGATGGGTTTGAGAAGTTCTGCAGGATGTTTGTGAAGTTCGGGAAGGTCAGCAAAATTGAGATTGTCGATGGTAATGGTGGTCTCAACAAAGACCTCGAGGGGGAAGTCGTGGGCGGTGGCGATGAAGGGCGAGAGAAGATTAACTGGTTCAATATAATAATGGCCACATGCAGTGACCAACAAGGCGAAGGCGAGGGTGGCGACATAGGTGATGGCGGTGAAGAAAGACATTTGCGTCGAGTATAAGAAGTTGGGGATCTATTGTTGTCAAAGGCACCCCTTTTATCTTCAGTTGAATACCTCATCATCCCAATTGACAGTTCGGAGTTCTCCATCCGTGGACTGATAAGTAAATGTAGATGCTCTGATGCTGGGAACGTATTCGAGTTCCTCATCAGATTCTTCTGATTCGCTTAGCTCGTCCCTGGTAGTGGTGGAAACTTCGTTCTCAAGGTCCATTTCCATCTCAGGAGTGATGTCTTGTGGCGTAATACTTTCAGGTGAATTGGGAATAGTGGGTCCACTTGTGCTATCGAATGCGTCTAAGAACTCAAGGCTCTCAAGCGCCCTGTTGAGGCTTGAGATTGCGTCTGGGAGTTGGAGGGGAGCAACCCATCTAAAAATCTCCATTTCTTTGCTAGCGTTTGCTAACTGTTCCGCAAAATCAAATAGTGCAGGGTCTTCTTGGCGGAGGGCCGCCTTAGCGTATATATACATTGTTGGTATGATTTAAAGGTCTGTTGGGCGATGGGAGGTAGGGTGACATTGCATCTGGATAGGATGGTAATTCTTCTGTGTTGAATGTAAGATCCATATATTTTGGAAGGTAATGTAATCGGGCATTGAATGGAATTTCAACATGTCCTTGTGGGTGCGTCATATGTCCGTTAAAAAGTCTGGGAGTCTTGTAAGCAATTAATCGGGTTGCTAGGGTTCGGATGAAGTTGACTAGTCGAGGTGGTTCTAAAGGGGTGATTGGAGGATGAGGAATGGGAAACGTGACGATTCGTCCTTTGAAGCTTTCATAAGGTTTTGGAGAGTATCATCCTCAAGTGGAGCAATATTTCTTAGTGTATCGAATGTTTTGTTTGAGAACTTGGCGGTTGTGATAGCGAGACATGGGGTTTTACAATTGCCATCTGAGTTTATATGCTTGTAAAATGTCCACAGCATTGCTTAGATTGTGCTCAGGTTCCCAGGAATTGTCATTCGGGCCATATCCTTTCCATTTAACCAAATACTGATATCCTGCTCCGCGTTTCCGATGTGTGAGAATCGCTTCCACTTCAAACTCTTCTTGTCTGTTTACGAGATCAGGGGGTGGAGTCATGTAATTCGGTCCATGCGTTTCAGTTTCTCTGTATGGCATGAGGAGTGATGTGTGAAAGACTGGGTGAATGCGCCATTGTTTTGGTAATTTGAGCCTATACGTTACTGGTCCTAGGACTTGTTTGACTATAAAGTGTCCTTCTTGTTTAGGCGCTAGTTTCCTAGACTGATATGGTATATTGAGATTTCTGTTTTTGAGCCATACTTTATCTCCTTGTACGAATTTAATTGCTTTGTCTCTGACTCATTGTGCAACCATCTGCCTTGCTAGTTCGTTGCAGCTAGCGCTTCTTCCCTAGCTTTTTGTAATAGCTGTAGGTGTTCTTCAGTGGCAGGTGTTGTCATCTTCTGTACAGCGGTTGGCAGTGCGACAGGGTTCGCTCCATACATGAGTTGGAACAGGGAGGCTTTAACTGAGTCATGATGCTGATTATTGTGAGCAAATTCGGCGATTGGGAGTAGTTGTTTCCATTTGTGAGGTTTGTTTGCACAAAATATTCGAAGGTACACTTCTAATTCTTGATTAACACGTTCTGTTTCTCCATCAGTCTGTGGATGATAAGCTGTGCTCATTCTGTGATTGATTCCTAGTGTCTTTCTGATTTCCTGGAAGACCTTAGCCGAAAATTGTGGTCCTCAATCCGAGATGAGTATATCAGGTAATCCAAAGTGTTTGAATATTTCTGAGATGTAAAGATTGGCTGTTCCTAATGCATCGATGGTTTTCTTGCAAGGAGTAAGAATTACCCCCTTTGTAAGACCATGGTCCACCGTGACCAGAATCGAGTCATATCCATCTGCGATAGGAAGATCTGTAATGAAATCCAGTGTGACTTGCTGGAAAGGGCGGGTCACTTTGGATCCAATGGGGTAGAAGGGCCGGGGGTATTTGGATGAGTATTTACTTTCATCTGTTGGCAAGTAGCGCAACCTGCAATCCATTCCTTGACATGTTTATACATTCCTGGCCACCAATAATCGCGTTGCAGGAGTTCAAGGGTTTTCATGCATCCTGGGTGTCCAGAAGTGAGCGATTCATGAATTGTTTTGACAATCTGTGTCCTGAGTGTTCCATTATCCGGGATGTATGCTCTATCAATATATTGAATGATTCCATCAATGAACACCCAGTCTTGAAGTTTGGATTTAATTGGTGGAGCGCGTTGAGTTTCAATTACTTCAATGATTGTTCGTCCAAAGCTGTCGAGTGATGTAGCATCCCTAATTTCTTGGGCGAGGTCTGTAGCGATGAGATGGATGAATTTATTGTCAGGTAACATGGTGACATCCTCTAGAGCATCATCGCCTTTCATGTGATCAGGTCGACAGGATAGAGCATCTGCTTCAAACATCTTGGTGCCAGGTACATGTTCAATCTTCAAGTCAAATTCTGAGAGCATCATGGATGTAGCAATCCATGAAGTAAATGTCGCCATGCCTGCAGTCCTTTAATTATTGCTAGTAGTTCTTGATCGTAAATCTGGTAATTCTGTTCTGTGAGCATCAAGGCATGCAAAATAAATCCACATGGGTGAAGTGTCCCGGTTGTATCTGCTTGTTTAAGCACTGCTCCAGTAGCTTTATTCGAGGCGTCCGTCTGAAGGATAAATGGTCGAGTGGGGTCGGGCATGCGTAAAACGGGCATGGAGGAGAACTTGTCTTTAAGCTCCTCAAACGCTGTCTGACAAGTGGTCGTCCAGTCAAAGAGTAAACCCTTCTTTGTTAGATCTGTCAACGGTTTTGCTATGGCGGCAAAGTTGCCAATAAACCTCCGATAGATGTTTCCGAATCCAAGGAAGGATCTGACTTGTTTAACCGTTGTTGGTGTTGGCCAGTCATGTATTCCTGCAAGTTTAACAGGATCCATTTTAATGTGTCCGGGTGTAATGATCATGCCAAGAAATTCAACTTCTTGAACGCAAAATATGCATTTCTCGAGTTTCAAGAATAGGTCATTTTCCTGTAGGCAATTCAAAACGCGTTCTGTACACTCCCGCATTTCTTCTTTTGTTTTTGCACAGATCAAGATGTCATCCATATAAATGATGAGCCATCCTTTGTTTATCATATCCTGGAAATATTTGTTCATCATCATTTGGAACATTGACGGGGAGTTGCAAAGACCAAAGAACATGACTGTTGGTTCATATAATCCTCGATTGGTTATGAATGCCGCTTTCCATTCATCACCTTCTTTGATTCAGACGTTGTTGTATCCCCAGCGCAAATCGAGTTTGGTAAAGTAATTTGCACCCTCTAACTTCATCATTAAATTGGAGACTAAGGGTAATGGGTAGGCATTCTTAATTGTCCATTCGTTCAGGTATCTATAATCTTGGCAAGGTCGAAGTGCACCGCTTTCCTTTTCAGAGACAAAGAAAATGGTGATGCTTGTGGTGATTTAGACGGTCAAATGTATCCTTTATTGAGTTGTTCCTTAATCCATTCATCGAGGGTTGACTGTTCTTTTAGTGATAACGGGTAGATTTTGTTGACTTTTGGCGTAAATCCTGTTTTGAGTTCGATCACATGATCCCATGGGCAAGAAGATGGAAACCGCTTTGATGCTTTCTTCTCAAAGGTGGCGTGCCAGGGTGTGTATTCAGAAGGTAGCACTATGGGCGCTTCGTCTCTTTTTGCTTGATGTTCGAGTGCCTGTGATGCCAATGTTTTCACCCTTATCCAATATTTGTCTTCTCCCCATTGTCAGTTGTCTAATGCCATGCGCCAAATAGGCTTGGTGTCTTCTGAATCATCGTCCATTTGGAGGGTTTTCTTTCACCCATCGATCATAGGATTATGTTGTTCTAACCATGGTATTCCAAAAATTATTGCCTGATCTCCTAGATTGGTGATCCATAACCAGCTGTTATACGTCTTCCCTTCGATAGAGTAGGTGAGACAAGTGCAATGAGTGATTAATCCATTCTGATTAATTGTCCCATCAGCATTCTTGACTCTAATCGGTTGTTTTAAAGGTTCCTTAGGTAGATCCTTTGATATTCGTTCGTCAATGAAGTTTCCTTCTGCTCCACAATCAATGAGAGCAGATATTTCAGCAGGTTTATGGGTCGTTTGCACAGTAATGGAAATTCATTTGTTATTATTTGAATTTACAATTACAGAGTCGAGTGCTAATTGTTCAATGGTACTGGAGGTGTCAACTGCTTTCTGGCATCTCCTTCTTAAAAACCCTCAGATTCGAGTTCCTGGAGGGTCGTTTCGTGTTCTTCCTCCGGAAGATCTTTCAACAGCGCCCTAATGCATTGGGCAGCTGATTTGTTCAAGGTCATTTCCTCTATTGCCCTGACTGCGCGATTCTGTGGGGAGGAGCACTTGTAGGGCGACGTTTGGGTGTTTCCCTTGTTTGGGCAGTCCCTGGATATGTGCCCCTGTGTTCCACATCTGAAACACTTGCCAGTTTTTCGGTATTCCTCCTTTTGGGTATCTTAAAGACGTCCTGTGCTCACAGCATTAATTCCCCTTGATCTGGATGTGGAGGGCTTCGTGTTTCGATTAAATTTGAAATGTCCCTTTCCGTCTCCTGATCCAGATGATCGGTTCATTAATTTCATGGTCTCCCATGCATTGTGCAGGCGTTCTGTGGCATTGTAAGCTGTTTCCATACTGATGACTGCAGGGTTTTTGATGATCTTTGCTGCCACTGACACAGGGAGTCCTTTACAGAAGTAAATGCGCTGCGCCATGAACCCTGTAATTCCGGTGGAGTGTATGAGTGATTGGAATTTCTGAATGTAGGCAGGGATGTCGATATCTCCGCCCACTTTGACTTTATCTAGATCATTCAGGGTCCTAGCTGCGCTGTCAGATTCTCCCCAGTCGCTCAAGAATTGTCGTCTGAAGCTGGGATAGTTTTCCCAAGAAAGCATGTATGCGCTTTCTGCTGATTTCCCTTTGGTTGCCTCTGCTGCTTCTAATTCTCCTCGAAGATTGGCTTTCCAATCGTCTAGTTCTTCCCCTAAGTGAAGGAGAACATATTTGATTCGTTTTTTCGATGTTTCGAAGTGCCCTTCATCAAGATCGAAGATGTCATCAAATGTATTGATGAAGTGTTTCGCCTTAGAGTGCTGTCCTTTGAATTCCTTAATGGAGATTCCTTATATCCCTTTCGAGGATGCTTCTTTGTTGTTTGACATGTCCTTCTTTGGTTTCTGTTTCAGTTCTGGTGTTTCAGGTTCTGGGTCCTGTGTTCCAGGTTCGTGTTTCGATTCTGTGCCTTGTTTCGAGCTTTCTCCTTGTTTCGATTCCCCAAAGGCTAGATCTATCTCGATCTGTTGTTGTTCTTTGTATTCGTTCCACTTGGCTAGTGTCTCCTCATCTAGTGCAAGGAAGGTGAAATCTCCGAGTTCTTTGTTGACTCAAAATTCGTGCCACCAGGTGAGTTCAGGTTCGGTGTTTGGGGCTAGGGAATGACTGATTGTTTTCCTCGTTCGTTTCGTTATACCAGTGAATCCAAATTTCTCCTGGTAATTCCTTGTTAGGGTCTCCTTCCTGGTATTCTCCTTCGAAGAGTTCCTCCGAAACCGGTAGGTTCTTTCTCTTAGTTCCTGAAACGTAGCACCAGACCTTATGTGTCGTAGAAAAGTAGACTTCTCTCCGATTAAGGTAATACTTCTGTCTGTAACGAACAGAGTTGTTCGGGGGTCTGATCTGGGAGTTCCTGGTATCAATGGTGTCTGGCTAGTGACGATTGCACTGAGCGATTCCTGAGTTCCAACTTGTGTTACAGATGATGCCCTCATCATGGTTCGTTCTAAGTCGACAGTGACAAGCAGAGTCTCGGTCCGCTCCCAGCCACTGGACAAAGAGTTCAGACGCTAAGTCAAACGATGACGAAGGTCTAAAGAGCGACGAAGAAAGAGAGCATTGAGGTCAATTGATGTTGAGAGCAAAACTCATCTAAGTTGGAACTGGAGTTACTCTACAGTACATGGGGTTTATATACGATCAGGGAACTAGGGAAACTATAAAGGGAATGAAACAATGGCTACCTGAGAAAGGAAATATGAAGGTAGTTATAAAAGGAGATAGTGTCCAAGCTGTACAATGCGCAGTTAAGGGGAAATGATAGGTATGAAACAGTCTGCTGAGACAAGAGACTGAAACGAAGAGGAAACTGTAACAGATATCCATTTTGGAGAAGATCGTTGCATTGCTCAACTTATCTATCAATTCTGATATCAAAGGTAGTGGGTAACAATTTCTAATGGTCATCTCATTAAGTTTGCAATAATCCTGTACTGGTCTTAAGGAACCATCCTTTTTCTTGACAAAAAAGAATGGTGATGCCATCAGGGATTTACTAGGTCTTATCTGTCTGCTTTCCAGGTTTTTGGTAAGAAAGTCCTCCAAGACTTTCTGTTCTTCCCTATTCAATGGGTAAATCTTGCAATCTAGAGGGTTTGATCCTGGTACTAGTTCAATTGCATGGTCCCAGGGTTGTTGCAGTGGTAATTCATCAAAAGTAGTTTTCTCAAAGACCTTACAATGGGGGTAGATAATGAGATGGTACAATCTCCTCTAATGAATGCTTAGTTTTATTTTGAGAGGCAATTTCTGTGGCCTTGAATTGAAAGGTTTGAAGTTGTAATTCCTCTTGTCCAATATGTACTGCTAGTAAGTGATCTCCTTCTTCCCATTCATTCTGATCAATTTCCTCTTCTGGTTCATCCACTGTTGATCCTTTCCAACAAGACCCTGGACATTGTGAAAAGTTTAATGATTGATTTTTCCAGTCAATTTCTGGGTTATGGTATTTTAACCAATCATGTCCTAGGAACATGTCCGTTTTACCCAACACTGAAACTCCAAATTCCAATGACTCCCAATGGTTTCCAATTCTCAGCTTTAATTCTACCATCTCTTCCAGATCTCCTCTGGCATTGTGTGTTCCATCAGCATTAAAGACTGGAATGGACTTTGGTAGTCTTTGTGTGTTTATTCCATTTTGTTCAATAAATGTTTTGTTCACACATGATGCTGTACATCCTGAATCAATTAATGCCTTTATCTCAAAGTTTTGTAAAGAGTCCTTTGTTTGTACTACGACTCCTACATCCATTTGTCTTTGTCCTGTTGTTCTAACAAGACGTGGTTTTGTTCACATGTGGTTTAAATACCACAGTGCATCTTTTTCTGACATCTGATTTAATTCTCAAATCAATGTCTTGTGTACTTCCTCTTCTCAGTTTTTCTTAACCCATGTTTTTGTATCTTTGATGGTGGTTTCCATCGGTTGATCCCAGATACATCTTACCATCCAAGGACCTGACCATGTGGTCAGTCTTTGTTTGGTTGCACTTATGGGTGCATTTCTCAGACAATGTACCAGTGAACGACATTCATATAAAATCTCAGGTAATTTTACATGTGAATCCTTGTACTTTACAATGTCCATAACTTGTGAATTGAAACACTTATTCACAAGTTGGTCTGAAAACCCAACTCCTCCGCTACTTCCTTCTTTTCTTCTTCTGTCAGATCCCTGACATATTCCCTTGCTGAGTTCCATCTCTTCTCTACCTGTTTTCCTTTATCTTTCAGTGGTGCCCTGCAATCCCTCTTCATATGTCCAACTTTACCGCAGTTGTAACAGGTAATTGATGCTCATTGATGGTCTACATCCATCGCGTTTGGGTCCTTTGATGTAGATGCTGTTGCCAGTGAATTTTGATTTGCCAAGGCTTGTTTTGCCTGTTCTGTGTATTCTGTGTCAGCCTGCTTCCACTCTGCATCGTTGTCATTTTTGGATACAACTGCTGTGCATCCCTCCAACTTTTCTCAATTGCCAATGCCCGATTGTACCACCACTGTAAATCTCCTGCTTGAGATCTGTCAATACTCTGTGCTCTGTCCAACATTCCAATCTCCACTACCCACCTTCCCAGCGCTGGGTTAAGACCTTGACAGAAATGCATGACTAGTGCAATTCCGTTGTACCCTGTGAGCATGGCAACACTTCTAAACTCAATGATGTAGTCCTCAACTTTTCAAGAACCCTGCTTGAGTGTGCTAATTTTTTGTGTCGCATTATCATGGGTTTCAGTCATCAAGAAGAAGTCCTTCATTTTTGCTTTCACATCCTCCCAGTGGTCAAATGGTGGTGGATTTTGAAATGGTTCCATCACCCATGTTCCATCTGCTGCCCTAATTCTGTTCCAACACTCTTTGTACGACACCATCATGCTACTAGCACTATCATGTCTGGAAGTGGGCTTTTCCTTGCTATTTCTGCTTCAAATTCTGCCTGTTCCGTCATTTTTGCTGCAGCCCAATTGCCAGTGTGATTGTCTATCCCCTTCCTGCACCTCTGCAATGTGATCATCATTCTCTGCTTTGGATCTTTTACTCATACTAGATCAAAGTAATTCTCCATCAATCTTAACCATGCTGCAATTTCTTTTGGGTCTCCTTTGTATGCCTCCGGCATCTCCATTTTCAACATTGGAACTGGGTTGCATGGTGGATGAATGGCAGTGTTGAGTTGGTTAATTATGTCCACTAACATCCTTCCTTGTTCTGCCTGTTTGACTGGGGTTCATGCATTCCATGCAGTTGCACTTGCTGCATGTCCAAAGATTCCTATGGCCACCATGATGAGCCCCACCATTGCCTGTATGATCGTGTTTGTGATGTCAAACCCAACCAAATAATGTTGTTGGACAGAATTGGGTCCCCCATATTCTTCCAAGATTTCCGCCACTCCTCTTCCCATTGAACTATGTTCCACATGGAATTTCGCCTCCCTTGCATTGAAGGTTACTTTTGCCATTGCATCCAGATCTCTCATGTCTGCCTCATACACCACTATCTCACCCCATGACAGATTCATTGGCCATGCAAATGCACTCCAGTATTGCCTTTTAAACAGATGAAGGTAGCATAGGCCCGGTGTTTCCAGTCTGTACATGCTGAATCCCTTAGGTGGCAACACCTTTTTACTGGTGTGCTGCACCTGTTGGTTCCACTTTGTGATGTCAATGTAACTTGGTGGGTGTACTGTTTTGAGTCTCATTCACATTTCCTCTCTAAGTTCCTCATTGAACCAATCACCTGATGGCTCGCCAAACCAGTTGGTAGTAAACTGACAAGTAACTTATCTGCCAGCTCCCTGGAAATGATTTGATTGAACTGCCTGCACATATGTCTGTCATGGGTAAACAACCTCCTCGTCATTCTTGGCT
This sequence comes from Amanita subjunquillea, assembly GCA_020011035.1. NCBI lineage: Eukaryota > Fungi > Basidiomycota > Agaricomycetes > Agaricales > Amanitaceae > Amanita > Amanita subjunquillea. The sequence continues at coordinate 447,540 of JAEBUT010000012.1, read as the reverse complement.
GCACCAAGAGTGATCTTTTTCCACCAATAATCTTCCACAAATTTATCCACATCCCAATCATATGTCAATTCCACTCATATCATTCAGTTTTCTTTGAGTAGAATTTCATCTCCAGGATAGATGTGATAAACACCATTCTCATCCCCATTCTGCAACACGAATCTAACATAGGGTTTTCTCAAAATATGGGCCCATGATGCCACTTCCACCATGGTCAGATAACTTGGCCATTGATATTTAGTGTAATATTTTGGTTCAAAAAGATACATGTAACAGTATCCTTTTTGCCTCCATGGTTCTGACACTGTTTGCTTATAATGACCAGGCTTGCCAGGTAATTTGGCTTCCACCTTGTCTGCCCATTTTTTGATATGCCGCATCTGTTCTTTCAATGTCTCTTCCCCACATGCAGGAAGAAAGTAATCCAAGCTCAACATTTTTCAGTTAAGCATTCCCAGTCCCTTTTATTCAGTCTTTTGGTGTGACTGGTTCCACTTTGTGGATCATATATACTCGCTTTGTTTTATCATATGGCAAGTATCATGTTGAGTTTGAATTGGTTTTGTACTGCTGCGGCTTTATGATGTTGTCATTGAGTGCATGCATCAATTGATTCTGTTTTTTAGCAGACAGAACCAACCCCTCATGCTTCAGCATTATGACATTCCATCCCCGTGTCAAGAGTTGAATGTTTGACAGCATGTCAAACAATGCTTGTCAGATTATGGAGTCCATCTCCATGGTGTTTAACAGATCTACCAATGTTTGGTATTTAGTGCCTCTTGACACTCTGCTTCCTCTAGCCGCATTCACCCGGTCTTTCACACATCACTCCTTATGCCATATAGAGAAACTGAAACACACAGACCGAACTACACTGCTCTGCCTCCTGATCTCATAAATGGACAAGAAGAGTTTGAGGTGGAAGCGATTCTCACACATCGAAAACATGGAGCAGGATATCAGTATTTGGTTAAATGGAGGGGATACCCGAATGACAACTCCTGGGAACCCGAGTGCAATCTAAGCAATGCTGCGGACGTGTTACAGGCATATAAACTCAGAAGACAGCTATGAAACCTCATGTCTCGATATCGCAACTGCCAGACCCTCAAACAAAACATTTGTTATATGAAAAGATACTGCTCCACCTGAGGACAATACACCGCCTTGACTAGTTAACTTCATCCGAACCCTAGCAACCCAATTAATTGCCTACAAGACTCCCAGACTTTCTAATGGACATGCGATGCACCCACAAGGACATGTTGAAATTCCATTCAATGCCCAATTACACTACCTTCTGAAATATATGGATCTTACATTCGATCCGGAAGAATTACCATACTATCCAGACGCAATGTCACCCTACCTCCCATCACCCAACAGACCTTTAAACCATACCAACAATGTATACACCAAGGCAGCCCTCTGCCAAGAAGACCCTATGCTATTTGATTTTGCGGAATGGCTAGGAAACACTAGCAAAGACATGGAAATCTGTAGATGGGTTGCTACTCAGCAACTCCCAGACTTGCGGCAATCTCAAACCTCAACAGAGTACTCAAGAGCCTTGATTTCTTAGATGCATTTGACAGCACAGGCGGACCCACTATACCTAATTCACCTGAAAGTATTGCACCACAAGATATTGCTCCTGAAGCAGATACAGATCCTGAGAACGAAATTTCCATCACTTCCAGGAATGAGTTAAGCAAATCAGAAGAATCTGATGAAGAACTTGAATATGTTCCCAGCATCAGAGCGTCCACATTTACTTACCAATCCATGGATGGAGAACTCCGAACTGTCAATTGGGATGACAAGGTATTCAACTGAAGATAAAAAGGGACACCTTTGACAACATTAGATCCCCAACTTATACACTCAAAAAGAAATGTCTCCCTTCACCGCCATCGCCTACGCCGCTGCCCTCGCTTTTGCCTTGCTGGTCACCGCATGTGGCCACTATTATATTGAACTGATTGATTTCCTATCACCTTTCATTGCCACCGCCCACGACTTCCCCCTCGAGGTCTTTGTTGAGACCACTGTTACCATTGACAACTTCGATTTTGCTGACCTCCCCGAGCTGCACGAACACCCTGCAGAACTCATCAAACCTACCGCCGCTGCTACACCTCCTATCGTTGTTCACCCCCGCAATGCAATGCTTCAAAATGTCAGCGACCGCCTCACTGAAATACTCGTGCTCTATGCCCAGTTCGCCGAACCCTTGGACTTTGTCACAGGGCTCACCATCACCACCGACCCTCACTCTCTTACTCTCAAAGAAAGAGATTCAGTGTTAGCACAGGCAAAACAGCTGCAGCTAGCAGTTCAAAGCCTTCAATGGCAAGCAGAGACGGCAGCAGCAGATTTAGGCAATGCTCAAATCACAGCAGGATCATGCATGGACAACTGCATGGTAGAAGTTGGTGACTTCTCGCATACAAAGGGGGTAATGTTACAGTTTCCTTTCATTTCATCTTTCTGTCTCAGTGGACCGTTTCACATTCATCATTATCATTCAATCGACTGCACATTGTACAGCCTGGATGATTATCTCCTTTTGTAGTTACTTTCACATTTCCTTTCTCAGGTAGCTACAGCCTTGTTTCCTTTTGCAATTCTCATTGTTCTCTGACGTATATAAACCCCTGTACTGTAGAGTAACCTCAGTTCCAACTTAGATGAGTTTTGCTCTCAACATCGATTGACCTCAACGCTCTCTTTCTTTGTCACTCTTCAGACCTTTGTCCAGTGGCTGGGAGCAGACTGAGACTCTGTTGAACGACCTTCACCCCAAATACCCCTAAGCATAGCCTTCAACACGGCTATCACCAGTTTGACCCTTAGAGGGTATTTTCTTTTATATTTTCTTTTATTTACATATATTTAATTACAGTTCTATACACAAATATGTACATACACTAAAAAGTGTATATAAGACCTGTAGATAGAGAATATATGCTCAGTTGCTCTTTCTTGCTTTCCAGCATGTGAGTATCTCCACTCTATGAGTGCAAGACCTGGAGAAGTCTCTGGTCACTGTCTCAGACAGTGATACAATACTCAAAACACCTGGAGAGGTGTCTGGTCACTGTCTATGACAGTGATACAATACTCTTGTCATCACGAACATATGACTCTGTGTCTAACGGACATATGAGCTCATCGTTCATGACAGTGACGACCACTGAGACAAACTATGTCTGACAGACATATGATTGCTGCTCAACAGGTTATGGGCCCCGATAAGCCCGTCATTGTTGTCAACGATGACAAAACATGTCTCAAGGACATGATCAACAACGATGAAAAATTTTCACATTTTTCAAAAATTATTTTTTATGAAACAAAACGCTGATAAAACACATTTCATAGATAAAGAAATTATACACTATGTCATCCTCCAAAATTTCCACTGGCATCGATTCTATCAACATCTTCTCTGGCATAGATTATCGTGTCTGGGCAGAAAGAATGAAATCTTATTTGCTCCATATCGGATCTTGGGCTATTATCAATGATTCATTTCCAAAACCATCTCCTCCTGCCAAAGCATCTACTGCTACACTCATGGCTGCCGCTGCCACCAAATACAAAAAGGATCTTCGAGAATGGCAGAAACTCAATGATTCAGGTCTTGGTGCTTTATGTCTAAAAGTATCAGACTCTATCAGACGACACATTGCAACAGAAGATGAGCTTTTTAAAGCATGGAAAATATTAGAAGATAGCTATAAAAAGATGACACCAGTGCTCATTTTTGATCGTTTTCAAAAAGTGGTCAAATTCCAACTCTCAGGAAAGGATACTGTACCTGAGATCGAAAGACTAGGGTCGTATTTTTCACAGCTTAGGGAAGATAAAGTCGATATTCCCGATTTCATGCAAGTGTTAATACTTGCTGCCGCTCTTCCAAAAGAATGGACAGCCGTTTCCACCGCCATGTTCCAACTATATGGAACCGAAAAATTTACATTCGAAACAATCTCCGATTCCATCATTGGGGAATATCGCAGAGGATATGCGATGAAACAGCAGTACAATTCGAGAGAAAAAGCAAATAAAATCAGTGGAGTAAAAAGAAAAGAAAAAGATGCGTCATGGAATAATCAGAAGAAGGATGACGAGAATCAGTGTCAGGGTTCTGATGAATCCAAAAACCAAAGACCTCGCTCTCGCAAGGGCTTTAGAGGCAAGGGAAAGAAACGCGCCCAAGAAGCAGACGTTCCTCCTGAATCTGATCAGGAGCAGAATGCTGCCGAGATCATATCTCCAGCTCTTTCTATTGCAGCTAGAAATGTACAAGCCCACATGCATCCATCAGCTACTCAATTCACGGGTCAGTCGAAATATGGAAAAGGAACATGGCAATGATCTATAAATACTAGATCTCTTGCCGATCGCCTAGGCATCACACCAATGACGGAGACGTTAAAAATACTAGACACTGTCACAAAAGATGAATTATCTTTTGAACCACCTCCCAAACATAAAAGATCTGATATAGATCTTGATTATTCAACAGTGGGAGATTCATACGACGTTTTAGAAGAAACATTATTTGATGATGGTGAAAAAGATTACGACATCCCAAAGGATCCGTTTGACAATCAAATGGATCCTTTATTTGATGATGATGCTGTAAGCCTCGGAGACGAGTTAAGTCATTCATTTGTCAATAGAGAAACTACTAAATGCTTTTCACAGTGACATGGTAGTATAAATGTATATAATGAAAATATACATTATTTTTCTCATTGCAATAATTGTGTGAAATGTAAAGAAAATGAGTTGTCATGGATCCTAGATTCAGGAGCATCATTACACTTTACTCACAATCAAAATGACTTCTTATATTATCGACCGCTCATTGATAAAAGGTTTGTACAAACTGCTGCTAAAGGTAAAACTTTACAGATACTAGGCATAGGTGCCATTATGATCAAAATTATCGTCAATGGAAAGACAGATATTAGATTGATCAGGCCAGTCTTCTATATACCTGACATGGATATGAGATTACTCTCCATGGGAACATTCCTAAATCAAGGATATTCTCTTTCAGGAAATAAAGATCATATTGATCTAATCAAAGAATCTTCCATTATAAGATTCTCACCACATGAACAAGGTCAAACCATATATTGGTTAGATTCTGAGATTCATAGCGAATCAATAAATGTTGTAACAAGAAAACCAGATTTTCATATATGGCATAAATGATTGGGACATCCTCAAGATGAAGTAATCCGTAAAGGAAAAATTCATTTAGAAGGATTCCCTAATATTCCCGTTCCTAAACGGAAACAAACTTGTTCAGGATGCGCTAAAGGAAAAATGCGCAGTAAATCATTTCCAGAGTCACAAAGTAGAGCTTTGTCTCCTTTTGACTTAATACATTCAGATCTTAAAGAAATCTCGATGATATCATATCACAAATATAAATATTTTGTGACATTTATTGATGATTTTTCTGGACATTTATGGATTGGTTTACTAAAGAAGAAATCCGATACGGAATCTTCATTAAAACAATTTGTTGCCTTAATAAGGAATAAATATCAAAAATTGCCTAAAAAATGGCGATTTGATGGAGGAAGCGAATTCACTAAAAGTGAAAAATACCTCAAAGATCTTGGAATAGAAATCCAAATCGTTACCATATACATCACAACAAAATGGTAGAGCTGAAAGGATGAATCGAACTATTTGGGAAAAGTCACAATCCCTTAGATTCGACGCCTGCTTACCACAATCATGGTGGGAATTTGCGCTTGAACACGCAGTATACCTATACAATAGGACTCCCATAGCTCATAATAAATGGCAGACACCATATTTTCTTATTGAAAAGAAAAAACCGAATGTATCGGATTTATGAGTGTTTGGATGCCAAGCTTATGTATATATTCCTGCTGAACGCAGACAAAATAAGCTTGAAGCCAGATCAAAGATGATGATCTTTCTGGGATATAAAAATGGAATGAAAGGGTATAAGTTTATGAACCCTGAAAATAACACCATTTTTATGGGAATCACTGCAGTATTTGACGAAACAAAATTTCCAAAATGTCGAAATTCTGATCAAATTCCCACATTCCTCAATCCAGAGGAAGAGTTTGAGGATCTCATGCCAGAAATACCTCATGGAACATCTAATGAACAAAATACATCAGATGAAGAAGAAGATTCATCAAAATCAGAGAGTAATGATAACTTGTCTGATGAATCTAGTATATCTCCCAAAAGAAAGGGATCTGATAGTTCAAATGATGATTCTAAAAGTGATGAATCAGATGATTCTGGAAGTAATGATTCAGATGATCAAAATGAAGTTGAAGAGGATTTATTTGCTCCTTCAAGACCATCATCTCCTAGACCAACTAGAACCAAACGATCAGTAAATCACCAGATAACGTCTATGGAGATTTAGATCCAGTCGAAATCGAGAAAATTGATAGAAGAATGAGATTAAATTGTTTCACGATTAATAAATTATTATCGTGTGCAATTCCTATCAATGAAACAGCTAATACAGCTGTACCTGAACATCATCACGAAATATTTCGCTTACCAATCAGTGAACAAAAAGATTGGATTAACACCGAACAAAAAGAATGGGACATGCTCATTAAAAGAGGCGTCATAATAAATCTACAACATCTCCCTGAAGGCTGAAAGGCTATAGGTTGTAGATGGGTTTATGTCCAAAAAGACGATGGACGTAAAAAGGCTCGTCTAGTTGCCCAGGGTTTTTCCCAAATAGATGGCATTGACTATGATGAAATATTCTCACCAGTAGTAAGATATGAGACATGCCGTCTCATACTTGCACTTGCAGCACTAGAAAATTTATATATATCATTTCTAGATGTGACTGCTGCTTTCCTATATGGAAAACTGGACGAAGAAATATATATGAAACAACCACCAGGTTTTATCAATAAAGATAAGAAAAGCATGGTATATCAATTACACCGTGCACTTTATGGATTAAAACAAGCTTCATCAGCTTGGTGGAAATCATTAGACGAGTCAATGGAAAAAATGGGCTTCATACAAATACATTCAGATGCTGGTGTATTTATTTTTAAACAAGGAACCAACATAGTCATAGCAATTATCTATGTTGATGACTCAATGTTTTTGGGATCCAACAAAATCATAACATTGCGTAAAAAGTAGGAATTTATGAATAGATGGGAATCTAAAGATTTAGGAGATCTCATCGATGGTCAATCAAAAAATTTCTTATCATTTCAAATAAAGAAAAATGGAAATATCATTACCATCGATCAAAAACCCTACTTGCATAAAATAATCCAGAGACTAGGAATGAGCGACGCTACTCATACAAATACTCCTCTTCCGACTGGATATGAACCAATTAAAAATGATCAAACACTAGATCATGCGATTAGATCTCAATATCAATCGGTTATTGGTTCATTATTATATCTAATGATTGGAACAAGACCAGATATTTGTTTTGCTGTAATAAAAATGTCGCAATTTTCAGCAAATCCGTCATCAGATCATCTAAAACATGCAATAGGAATGGCTAGATATTTAGCCAAATCAATAGATCTCTGCATAAAATATGACGGATCATTAAGATCTGGCTTAATGAGTTATACAGACTCAGATTGGGCTTCAGATAAAAATGATTGTCATTCCACATCTGGATTCTTTACTCTTTTATCAGGAGGAGTAGTATCTTGGACGTCTAGAAAACAGAAAACAGTGGCACTATCGTCAACAGAGGCAGAATATATGGCCTTATCTGACTGTGCTAGAGAGAACAAATGGATTAGATCTATTCTTACAGAAATCCATTTTCCCATAACAATTGCACCAATATACGGTGACAATATGGGATCTCTATTTATTGCAAATAACCCTGTTACTGAAAAACGTTCCAAACATATTGATATCAAATATCATCATATACGAAAACTCATAGATAACAAAGAGATTGAATTATGATTCATCAAAGGATCTGAAAATCCTGCAGATATTCTGACTAAAAATCTTGGTCGAATATTATTTCAAAAATTTATACCAATGTTAGGTTTATCAGAATCATTAAATTGATTACTGATGGCCCTGGAGTAGGGCCTTAAACTGCTTCATTTTACTGCAATAAAGAGAGCAGTCTATCACTGTTGAGATTACTCCAGTTAAAACCAAAGACTGTTGAACAGCTTTATCATTATGGGCAAAAATAGGAAACCCCACAGTAAAAAACAACAACCTATTCTGACTATTGGAGGACATTCCAATGTTGGACATGAATGCAAGCGCTCATCTCACTGCCAATTTGAGCAAACCCCACCTACACCTTCTAAAAAACCACAGCCATTGATCACAATGACTCTGGCTGTTGCCATGTGGATGGACCAAGCTCTCCAAGGACGTGATCCTTGGACATTTCCTCCTAAAGCCTTTTGGGCTTGGCAATTAAAAGAAAGGTGGAGACGTGAAGGTGTCTCTGGACACATTTCTTTCGAAGATTTTTGAAAGAATATACACATCTACTCTTGCACACTTGTGAGAAGATCGTTACTAATCAGTACATGACTGTACAGATTATGGGGGGGTGTTGAACGACCTTCACCCCAAATACCCCTAAGCATAGCCTTCAACATGGCTATCACCGGTTTGACCCTTAGAGGGTATTTTCTTTTATATTTTCTTTTATTTACGTATATTTAATTACAGTTCTATACACAAATATGTACATACACTAAAAAGTGTATATAAGACCTGTAGATAGAGAATATACACTCAGTTGCTCTTTCTTGCTTTCCAGCATGTGAGTATCTCCACTCTATGAGTGCAAGACCTGGAGAAGTCTCTGGTCACTGTCTCAGACAGTGATACAATACTCAAAACACCTGGAGAGGTGTCTGGTCACTGTCTATGACAGTGATACAATACTCTTGTCATCACGAACGTATGACTCTGTGTCTAACGGACATATGAGCTCATCGTTCATGACAGTGACGACCACTGAGACAAACTATGTCTGACGGACATATGATTGCTGCTCAACAGACTCTGCTTGTCACTGTTGACTTAAAACAAACAAACGACAAGGGCATCATCTGTAACAAAAGCAACAAACTTGGGAAATGGTGATTTGCTACTACTACCATTGTAAGCTTCTAAATTTGTGTGTGGTATTAAGAAATCCAGGTCCTTGAAGGATTTAGAAGGATATTTGAGTGGCCTTGCCATCAGACAAATGTCTGGATGATTGTTTGAGCGGAGCAAGTACACCATATTCCTGTGCCAAAGATGCAGAGTGTTTGAAATCTCTTGGAGAATGACATTAGGCAGAGTTGCGGACACAGCATAAAAAGGTATATTCTGATCAATAATGTAGTGCAGATTGCCAACATACTTATATTGCTTCCAAAAGCTTGCCCACTGACTTATACAATGTGCTTCGTCAAAAATAAAGTTCAGAATCTTGCTTCTGAACCTTTTGGTTGCCCATAGTTTCATTATACTTGCATTTCCAACCAGAAGCTCTGGATTTATTACAACCACTTTATATTTTCCATTTTCAATTTCCTGAAACAAAGTCAGAGATAAACACAGCACACAAGTATGTCAGCATACCTGAATAATATCCATGTTCATTGAAGTACCATCAACTGCCACTGCTGACAGATTAGCTTTGTTTAGAATATTGACATTTTGCCATCCTAGCAGATTCAATGGAGTTACAACAATGCTAAGCTTGTCATAACCCTCATCCATGGCCAATAAAAGAGGAATCCAGAATGTAAGTGTCTTCCCAAAACCCATAGCTGCACAAGTAATGACATCCTTCCCAGAATAGAGAGCCATAGCCAACTGAACTTGCAACCAACATGGACACTTCCCCAGTTTGTTCAAGGTCAATTCACGGACTTCATTGACATGCCACAAGTGAGTAGAAAAAGGGGCATGAGCAGTAGCTAAAGGAGATGCTTCAGCATTGCTGGGCATAGGTGGTGCTTGACATTTTGACATGCTTAGTAAGAATAGCTAGAATATGTGACACAGCATGCTCAGGCAATCAATTATTTCCAAGTCTGAGATGTACTAGATAACATATGCAGGGTCTGATTAAGAGGCTCGGTGATGGCCAAAGTCAAAGTTTTGCCAGCCATTCTATGCGAGTCCACCGAAGTTTGGTTTGTTTGAGCATACATCACGCGCTGGTTCTAGGAGCCTGCACAGTAAAAGGCAATTCCGTCAGCTCGAATGTCCTTTTTCTAACCAAGAATAGTAAAGGGCCCATCTTCCTGAGCAGAGGAACATCCGTTTGGAAGGTCAGGTCAGTTTCACGAATTGATAGCAGGGCCATCTGGGCTAACAAATCAGCTCTAGGCTCAGGGAAAGACATTCAGGCTGACAAGGAACACGTAAAGAGCAGGGATTGTCACACCTTAGAGCAATCTGGAAACCATGGAATTAATCTCCGTCTGAGTCCTAGGCACTTGATCCTCTATTAAAAAGACTGTGGTTTGCAGTCAATCTCCCATTCCCAGCTAGATTTGGACGCGTACCTCTCTTTCACCCTCGTCTGTGTCATTTTCGTTTGAATCCTATGGGTCCAATCACATCGGGCGTCTTTCGGGCCGAGTATTTGTGCTTTGCATGCTCTGTAATTGGATGCTCGGCGCTCGCAGCATTGAGGTGTTGAGCAATGTCCCGAAGGTGTTCCCAGGTGTGCACCATGAGGGCTCTAGGGCCACAGTGAAATTGTACGATGTATGTTTGAATCGGGTTCCCGCGACGTTTCCAGGACCATCGGTCGAGGGTGAGCCTTTGTCGAGGTGCTCTGAGGGAGACCGGCAGGCGACGAGAAGATCGAGCTTGCTTAGATCGTCAACTTGCCTTGCAGCAGTTTGCCGCTGTTGCGTGCCCTTCTGCCAGTTCGAGAGCGTGGCTGAGGGCCATCAGTCACGATGTGACCGATCGCTGACACATCCTCTCCAACATCCGTTCCGTCGGTCGCAGTCGTACTTCCTCTGAATAACACCGCCAGCAGGTCGGGGCAGTCCTTCTGCGACCAGAGTAAATTCAACCGTTCTCGGGCCAGCCTGAGCATCACTGCCGTCGGAACCTGCAATGACACTGATAGCCATTGACACACAAAGACCACCTGGATCAATCCAGCTGCTCGCAGGTGTAGAGCACGAAGCAGCATATCCATTTCCGCCAAAATCGACACTTGATCCAGCACCTGCCGCCGACCCCGTCGCCGACTCATCAACTTCTCCAACCTCGAAGCACCACGAAGATGCGACGTAGCAGCTGCAGCCCGCAATCAGCTGCACCGAGGGGGCGCCTAAAAGATGCAGGAACACCGTATTTGACGAGTTCCCTTCACTTATACAAAGCGAGAGGTCGCAGGCCTCAAGGCAAAAGCGTTTTTTAAAAGCGATCTTGGACTGGGGGAGGCGCTCCGAGAATTTACGCATGTGCATGTGCTCCGAGAGGAGGAATAAAAGCGGCCATAGATATCCTCAGAACGAGCGCCATACACTGTCTCAATAATGGCTACCGCCGCCGTCCACGACGGCGTTCTGGATCAGAAGAACATCACACGATTCAAGTTATCACCCAATGATTGCGAAGTTGATATGGACAATCTCGAGCTCACCGTCAACTTCGAGATTTGGCGGTCATGGTCGCACTGTTCTCGAACCGCTTTTCCCCAAGTCGTTCAAAAGCCAAGTCATCACCACGTCAAACGGGGATAATCGACAACGAGGGGTGAAGGCTATTACATCCTTTCAGCTTATCAAAGACCAAGGCAAGTAGAATGACAAACTGGATGATGTGTAGACAAAATATGTACGACATCTTAACTATTTTGCAAATCTGATGCAATTGAAAAAAGCCTCTTGCTTTTCCCTGGAAATTTGTGGGTTTCCTAAAACGTCGACGACTGCTAGTTCATACAATGACTCACCTAAAAACCGTCTAAAAATTGTTCCCAATGGCTTTTTGCCAGCGTCTTGAAGGCGAGAAAGCGCTTGAGGGCGAGTTTTCTATATTCTATATCCTCCATTCCTTCGCTGGAGTGCCGGGCGTGCACCCCTGTCGTTATGCATTTAAGGACTTTGGTTTGATTCATTGGGTATTGACCGAGCATGACAGCTTCGCTTAGCTCCCGAGTGACAGGGACAAGATAGAACGTAGGGCGGGTACCTGTCATGGTAATGCAAGGGATAGTCATAGCGTCAAGGAGAGGGAGGCCGCTCGCTTCTCGTTTTCCGTTGTTGGCTTGAAAAGCCGCTATTGCCTCTGCAACAACCTGCGGTTGTGGGTCACTCCTGTTGAAAATCGTCTTATCCTCAACAACTAGAAGTAGGACCAGACTGGGGCAATACAGAAGGCACACGTCCGTCTGTGCGAACCTATTGGCATCACCGCAGATGGTGAGAGGGATGATATAGCGGGTCATGACAAGGGTGTTATTGAGCTCGTTGAACTCCAAAAGCTTCAAAGTCTCCGCGGCGAAGTTGTCGATAAAGCTCTCCTGAGAGGCCTTGGTGGCGAGATCGAGATATCTGAGATAATCAGCGGCAGGTTTAGAAGCGTTCACATTGGTGTCGCCCAGGGCAGCGAGGACGGCGGGGTTAAGGTGGTCTAACGACGGGTCTGCGCCGTGGCGAAAGAATTCGTTCGGAGGGACAGGCAAGACGGTGATGTTGTAGGAGAGGAGATCACCCCCGCTCCAGTCGCTGCCTGACTTGGCGGACCGAATAGCATTTGCCATGATTGTGATCTGACGATGCAGTGAGATCGATCGATCCATGGAATGCTGAGCACATTGAGCCACTCACCTGAGCAACACCCAACAAGGTAAAGTCGTGATGGTTATCGATAAAGGCGTACGCCAAGTTGTGAGGACGTGTGTCAGCATTAGGGCAGGTCCACCGTTCAAGTCATAAGGGTTGCTACTCATACCAGCGTCCTCCGCCATAGTAACTCAGTGTGATAGCCGAAACGGAGGCCCACGTGACACGCGGGTCCCCACTTTCATTGAGTGACGAGCTATAAGCTATAATTACAGAGTAACAACTGAGAGAGGGAGAGGAGGGTGGGTCGCGAAAAAGTATAAAAAACTTGGGATGCGAGTTTTGTAGTATAAAAACTAGAAAGCGTTAGATAAAAATGAAAAAGAGAGAAATGTTTCGCACACTGAAGACCAGATAGATTTCTGAGAGAATGATGGTAGTTCGCAGGAATGTCCGCGAGCGAGATGCGTGAGCTGTGTGCGATATCCGGTCCACAGGTGAGCGGGTGCGAAGCGTAGGAGAGCAGTAGTTTTAGTGTGGAAACTATTTGTCATATGAGTGTATGTGCAGGCAGCAGGCTTATTTTATTCGCGCCCTATTTTACTTATATACGGTATTATACTTCCGTACTCATGCGCACTTCCGCTGCATCATATCCGATGCATGGATGTTCAAATTAGCACTCCGCATCCAATATGCGAAGCGGTTCCGATATGTGCTGCGGCTCGGATATATCCGATGCTCGCATAATCCCAACAATTTTGTATAGGGGAGTATATCCCTGCTATGAGAAAACTTGGTCTGTAGCGTGAATATGTGATGAGCTCGGAAGCTCACTGGACTCACTTTCTCGCTTGACAATGAGCTGGTCAAAGGGAAGCAAGAGTCAGTGAGACATTTCCTTCCGGGATCATCCTCTGACTCAGCCTCTGCTATACAATAGCACTGAGCCGAGGCAGCAGGAAATGTGTTTGTCGTTGTCCTCGCAGAGGTCTACAAAAACGCTCTAGCCTCTGGCTTACGCCTTTGCGACGACCTCCGCCATAGTAACTCAGTGTGATAGCCAAAATGGAGGCCCATGTGACACGCGGGTCCCCACTTCATTGAGTGACAAGCTATAAGCTATTGATTAGCTGCTAGTGATGTGTGTGGGGGTGGTGGTGGTGTGAGAGATGTGGCGAGGAGCTGATGGGAAGAGAGAAGAGCAAGTTGTTGAGCAGCTCGGACGGTGGGGTGGTCTCGGAGGTAAATTTTCCATGCAGAGGAGGACCAGTGTCCGAGAGATTGTATGATTGATTTATTGAGTCCTAGTGATGCATAGAATGTGGCACCACCAGCACACATGGAATGGGCTCCATAGGAAGATGGGAGGAGATTGTGTAATCGATGCTCAAACCAGGAACGAGTTGGGTGAGAACCATTCTCATGGAGGAATAGAGGTGCGCGGAGGCCATGACAAGAATCTCATCTGAAGCAATACTGTTGGAGTAATGTGACGGGATTGGCAATAGTTTGTGGGACAAAACGGACATCAGTTCCGTGATAAAAAGGATCACTTTTGTGATAAGGAAGATGATATTGCACATAATAGTCATCCGGAAATGAGAGAGAAGCACGCTTAATGATTTTCCGCCAGTCAAATAGTGATTGATCATTTCTTTGAACAAGTTCTCCAATTCTGTGGCAACCGTAGAATGCACAAGAAATGATGGTGATAAATAGTAAGTCATCGAAAGTATTGGAACTATTTGCAAGGTCAAGAAAGATCTGTAAGTGGGATGTTTGGAGCGGTAGTTTCCGATGAATGGGGTTAGCATGAACTTTCTTAGATCCTCTGATTGTAGCCTGAACCAAGGTGCTGGAGCGATTATCATCAAAATCAGGAAAGAATTCTAGAAGAAAGTGTCAAACACCCGAGAGATATTGAGGCACAGAATTGATGTATTGTGAGACATAAGCAACGTAACGTGCTAGGTTTTGTGGAGTTGGGTTGAGAGGAAGATCGTGAATGAGACAAAAACGGATGTAGCTTTTGATACCAGTAGAGTATCCTTTTTTCGTGGATTGTTCAATCGCATGGGTGGTTAAGTGAGAAACTCATTCATCTAGAGCAGAGAGAGGCATTGGTGGATGAGATGAAAGGTCCCATCCACCAATGGTGTCTAAAAGCAGTCCCACCATTGTGCCGGCAGAAGATCCCTTGGTGGGGAGAAGGTGTGGACATGGTCAGAAGGAAATTTTTGTGAGTAGTCTGATAGGAGTAGGCGAGAGTGTTACAGTTTCCTCTTCGTTTCACTCTCTTTTCTCAGCGGACTGTTTCATACTTATCATTTCCCCTTAACTGCGCACTGTACAGCTTGGACGCTATCTCCTTTCATAGCCACCTTCATGTTTCCTTTCTCAGGTAGCTATCGTTTCATTCCCTTTATAGTCTCCTTTGTTCCCTGCTCGTATATAAACCCCATGTACAGTAGAGTAACTCTAGTTCCAACTTAGACGAGTTTTGCTCTCAACATCAACCGACCTCAACGCTCTCTTACTTTGTCGCTCTCTAGACCTTTGTCATCATTTGACTTAGTGTCTGAACTCTTTGTCCAGTGGCTGGGAGTGGACCGAGACTCTGCTTGTCACTGTTGACTTAGAACAAACCACAACGAGGGCATTGTCCGTAACACAAGTTGGAACTCAGGAACCGCTCAGTGCATCGTCACTAGCTAGACATCATTGATACCAGGAACTCCCAGATCAGACCCCCGAACAACTCTGTTCGCTTTGGACAGAAGTACTACCTTAATTGAAGAGAAGTCTACTTTTCTATGACACACAAGGTCTGGTGCTACGTTTCAGGAACAAAGAGAAAAAACCTACCGGTTCCAGAGGAACTCTTCGAAGGAGAATACCAGGAAGGGAAACACAACGACGAACTACCAGGAGAAATTTGGATTCACTGGTACAACAAAGAAAACGACGAGGACAATCAACTGTTCCTACCTCCAAACACTGAACCTGAACTTACTTGGTGGCACGAGTTTCGAGTCAACGAAGAACTCGGAGATTTCACATTCCTTGCACTCGATAAGGAAACAATCACCAAGTGGAACAAATACAGAGAACAACAGCAGATCGAAATAGATCCCTTTGGAGACGGATCGAAACAAGGAGAAAGCTCGAAACAGGGCACAGAATCGAAACACGAACCCGGAATACAGGACCCGGAACCTGAAACACCAGAACCGAAACAGAAGGACATGTCAAAAGACAAAGAAGAATCCCCGAAAGGGATAAAGGGAATCTCCATTAAGGAATTCAAAGGACAGCGCTCTAAGGCGAAACACTTCATCAACACATTCGATGATGTATTCGATTTAGATGAAGGGCGCTTCGAAACATCGAAAAAGCGAATCAAATATGTTCTCCTTCACCTAGGGGAAGAACTAGACGATTGGAAAGCCAATCTTCGAGGAGAGTTGGAAGCAGCAGAAGCGACCAAAGGAAAATCAGCAGAAAGCGCATACATGCTTTCTTGGGAAAACTATCCCAGCTTCAGACGACAATTCTTGAGCGACTGGGGAGAATCTGACAGCGCAGCTAGGACCCTGAATGATCTTGATAAAGTCAAAGTGGGCGGAGATATCGACATCCCTGCCTATATTCAGAAGTTCCGATCGCTCATACACTCCACTGGAATTACAGGGTTCATGGCGCAGCAATTTACTTCTGTAAAGGACTCCCTGCATCAGTAGCAGCAAAGATCATCGAAAACCCTGCAGTCACCAGTATGGAAACAGCATACAACGCTGCAGAACGCCTGCACAATGCATGGGAGACCATGAAATTAATGAACCGATCATCTGGGTCAGGAGACACTAAAGGACGTTTCAAATTTAATCGAAACACGAAGCCCTCTACATCTGGATCAAGGGGAATTAATGCTGTGAGCACAGGACGTCTTTCAGATACCCAAAAGGAGGAATACCGAAAAACCGGCAAGTGTTTCAGATGTGGAACACAGGGACACATATCCAGGGATTGCCCAAACAAGGGGAACACCCAAACGTCGTCCTACAAGTCCTCCTCCCCACAGAATCGCTCAATCAGAGCAATAGAGGAAACGACCTCGAACGAATCAGCCACCCAACACATTAGGGCGCTGTTGAAAGATCTTCCAGAAGAAGAACGCGAAACAACCCTCCAGGAGCTCGAATCCGAGGGTTTTTAAGAAGGAGATGCCAGAAAGCGGTTGACGCCTCCAGTACAATTGAACAGTTAGCACTCAACTCTGTAATTGTAAATTCAAATAATAACAAACGAATTTCTATCACTGTGCAAACAACTCATAAACCCGCTGAAATATCTGCTCTCATCGATTGTGGAGCAGAAGGAAACTTCATTGACGAACGAATATCGAAAGATCTACCTAAAGAACCCTTAAAACAACCGATTAGAGTCAAAAATGCTGATGGGACAATAAATCAGAACGGATTAATCACTCATCGTACTTGTCTCGCCTACTCTATTGAAGGGAAGACATACAACAACTGGTTATGGATCACCAATCTAGGAGATCAGGCGATAATCTTTGGAATACCATGGTTAGAACAACATAATCCTACGATTGATTGGCGAAAGAAAACCCTCCAAATGGACGATGATTCAGAAAACACCAAACCTATCTGGCACATGGCGTTAGACAACCGACAATGGGGAGAAGACGAATATTGGATCAGGGTGAAAACATCGGCATCACAGGCACTTGAACACCAAGCAAAAAGAGATGAAGCGCCCATAGTTCTACCTTCCGAATACATGCCCTGGCACGCCACCTTTGAGAAGAAAGCGTCAGAGTGTTTTCCATCTTCTCGCCCATGGGATCATGCAATTGAACTCAAAACAGGATTTACACCAAAAGTCAACAAAATCTACCCGCTATCACTAAAAGAACAGTCAACCCTTGATGAATGGATTAAGGAACAACTCGATAAAGGATACATTCAACCATCTAAATCACCACAAGCATCGCCATTTTTCTTTGTCTCTAAAAAGGAAAGCGGCGCACTTCGACCTTGTCAGGACTATCGATACCTGAATGAATGGACAATTAAGAACGCCTACCCATTACCCTTAGTCTCTGATTTAATGACGAAATTAGAAGGCGCAAATTACTTTACCAAACTTGATCTGCGCTGGGGATACAACAACGTCCGAATCAAAGAAGGTGACGAATGGAAAGCGGCGTTCATAACCAATCGAGGATTGTACGAACCAACAGTCATGTTCTTTGGTCTTTGCAATTCCCCATCAACGTTCCAAATGATGATGAACGAGTACTTCCAGGATATGATAAACGAAGGATGGCTCATCATTTATATGGATGACATCTTGATCTGTGCAAAAACAAAAGAAGAAATGCGAGAGCATACGGAACGCGTTTTGAACTGCCTACAGGAAAATGACTTATTCTTGAAACTCGAGAAATGCAAATTTTGCGTTCAAGAAGTCGAATTTCTTGGCATGATCATTACACCCGGACACATTCAAATGGATCCTGTTAAACTTGCAGGAATTCGTGACTGGCCAACACCAACAACGGTTAAACAAGTCAGATCCTTCCTTGGATTCGGAAACTTCTATCGGAGATTTATTGGCAACTTTGCCGCCATAGCGAAACCATTGACAGATCTAACAAAGAAAGGTTTACTCTTTAATTGGACGACCACTTGTCAGACAGCGTTTGAGGAGCTCAAAAACAAGTTCTCCTCCATGCCGTTTTATGCATGCCCGACCCCACTCGACCATTCATTCTCAGACAGATGCCTCGAACAAAGCTACTGGAGCAGTGCTTAAACAAGCAGATACAACTGGGACGCTTCACCCATGTGGATTTATTTCGCATGCCTTGACACTTACAGAACAGAATTACCAGATTTACGATCGAGAACTACTAGCAATAATTAAAGGACTGCAGGCATGGTGACATTTACTTCATGGATCGCCACATCCTATAGTAGTTCACTGCGATCACAAAAATCTCCTATTCTATCGGTCACCCCAACGATTAACTCCTCGACAAGCACGATGGTCCATGATGCTCTCGGAATTTGAATTGAAGATCGAACATGTACCTGGCACCAAGATGTTTGAAGCAGATGCTCTATCTCGCCGACCTGATCATATGAAAGGCGAGGATGCTCAAGACGATGTGACGATGTTACCAGACAACAAGTTCATTCGTCTCATCGCCACAGACCTCGCCCAAGAAATAAGGACTGCTACATCACTCGACAGCTTTGGACGTACAATCATTGAAGTAATCGAAACTCAACGCGCTCCACCGATTAAATCCAAACTCCAGGACTGGGCGTTTGTTGATGGAATCATTCGATATATTGATAGAGCATACATCCCAGATAATGGAACACTCAGGACACAGATCGTCAAGACAGTTCATGAATCGCTCACCTCTGGACACCCAGGACGCATGAAAACTCTTGAACTTCTACAACGCGATTACTGGTGGCCAGGAATGTATAAACATGTCAAAGAATGGATTACAGGTTGCGCCACTTGCCAACAGATGAAAGTGAATACTCATCCAAACACCCGGCTCTTCTACCTATTGGATCCAAAGCGACTCGCCCTTTTCAACAAGTCACACTAGATTTCATTACAGATCTTCCTATTGCAGATGGATATGATTCGATTCTGGTCACGGTGGACCATGGTCTTACAAAGGGGGTAATTCTTACTCCTTGCAAGAAAACCATCGACGCATTAGGAACAGCCGATCTTTACATCTCAGAAATATTCAAATGCTTTGGACTACCTGATATACTCATCTCGGATCGAGGACCACAATTTTCGGCTAAAGTCTTCCAGGAAATCAGAAAGACGCTAGGAATCGATCACAGAATGAGCACAGCCTATCATCCACAGACCGATGGAGAAACAGAACGCGTTAATCAAGAATTAGAAGTATACCTTCGAATATTTTGCGCAAACGAACCTCATAGATGGAAACAACTACTCCCAATCGCCGAATTTGCTCACAATAATCGACATCATGACTCAGTTAAAGCCTCCCCATTCCAACTCATGTATGGAACGAATCCCGTTGCATTACCAACCGCCGTACAGAAAATGACAACACCTGCCGCTGAAGAACGCTTACAGCTATTACGAAAAGCTAGGGAAGAAGCACTAGCTGCACACGAATTAGCAAGACAGATGGTTGCACGACGAGTCAGGGACAAAGCAATCAAATTCGTACAAGGAGACAAAGTATGGCTCGAAAACAGAAATCTCAATATACCATATCAATCTAGGAAACTGGCGCCTAAACGAGAAGGACCCTTTATAGTTGAACAAGTCTAGGACCAGTAACGTATAGGCTCAAGTTACCGAAACAATGGCGCATTCACCCAGTCTTTCACACGTCACTCCTTATGCCATATAGAGAAACTGAAACACATGGACCGAATTATACTACTCCACCCCTGATCTCGTAAACGGACAAGAAGAGTTTGAGTGGAAGCATTCTCACACATCGAAACGCGGAGCAGGATATCAGTATTGGTTAATGGAAAGGATATGGTCGAATGACAACTCCTGGAACCTGAGCGCAATCTAAGCAATGCTGCGGACGTTTACAAGCATATAAACTCAGACGCATTGTAAAACCCATGTCTCGCTATCGCAACCGCAAACTCTCAAACAAAACATCGATACACTAAGAATATTGCTCCACTCGAGGACATATTCTCCAAACCATACGAAAGCTTCAAAGGACGATCATTACATTTCCCATTCCTCATCCTCCGATCAACCCTTAGAACCACCTCGATTAGTCAATTTCATTCGAACCCTAGCAACCCGATTAATTGCCTACAAGACTCCCAGACTTTCTAACGGACATGCGACGCACCCACAGGACATGTTGAAATCCCATTCAATGCCCGATTACACTACCTCCGAAATATATGGATCTTACATTCGATCCAGAAGAATTACCATACTATCCAGATGCAATGTCACCCTATCTCCGTCCCCAACAGACCTTTAAACTACACGATGTATACACAAGCGCCCTCGCCGAGAAGACCCACTTTGATTTGCAAACACTAGCAATGCAGCAAGAAATGGATTCAGATGGCTACTATGCACATCCCGACGCAATTCGACTCAACAGAGACTCGAGAGCCTGATTCTTGATGTTTACAGCACATGGACCTACATACCAATCACCGAAAGTTGACCACAAGACTCATCCTGAACAGAACATGAGAACGAATTCTACCACTACCAGGAACAACTAAGCGAATCAGAAGAATCTGATGAAGAACTGAATATGTTCCCAGCATCAGAGCCCACATTCACTTATCGACCTCGATGGAGACTCCGAACTGTCATTGGGATGACGAAGTATTCAATTGAACATAAAGGACGCTTTGGCAGTGCTAGATCCCAATTCATACACTTGCTCAATGTCTTCCTTCACCGCCATTGTTACAGTTTCCTCTTCGTTTCGGTCTCCTGTCTCAGCGGATTGTTTTATATCTATCATTTCCCTTAACTGCGCACTGTACAGCTTGGACGCTATCTCCTTTTATAGCACCTTCATATTTCCTTTCTCAGGTAGCTATCGTTTCATTCCTTTATAGTTTCCTTTGTTCCTGATCGTATATAAACCCCATGTACTGTAGAGTAACTCCAGTTCCAACTTAGACGAGTTTTGCTCTCAACAACGATGACTTCAACACTCTCTTTCTCATCGTTCTCTAAGACCTTCGTCATCGTTTGACTTAGCGTCTAGACCTTTGTCCAGTGGCTGGGAGCGGACCGAGACTCTGCTTGTCGCTGTTGACTTAGAACGAACCACGACGAGGGCATCGTCCGTAACACAAGTTGGAACTCAGGAACCGCTCAGTGCATCGTCACTAGCCAGACATCATTGATACCAGGAACTCCCAGATCAGACCCCCGAACAACTCTGTTCGCTTCAGACAGAAGTACTACCTTAATCGAAGAGAAGTCTACTTTTCTACAACACACAAGGTCTGGTGCTACATTTCAGGAACAAAAAGAAAAAACCTACTGGTTCCGGAGGAGCTCTTCGAAGGAGAATACCAGGAAGGAGATCACAACGACGAATTACCAGGAGAAGTTTGGATTCACTGGTACAACGAAGAAAACGACGAGGACAATCAACTGTTCCTACCGCCAAACACCGAACCTGAACTTACTTGGTGGCACGAGTTCCGAGTTAACGAAGAACTAAAGGAGTACTCCTTCTACGCATTCGACAAGGAGACAATCACCAGGTGGAACGAATACAGAGAAACACAGCAGATCGAGATAGATCCCTTTGGAGACAAATCAAAACAAGGAGAAAGCTCAAAGCAAGGCACAGGATCGAAACACGAACCTGGAACACAGGACCTGAAACCTGAAACACCAGAACCGAAACAGAAAGACATGTCAACCCGACAAAGAAGAAGCTCCGAAAGGAATAAAGGGAATCTCCATTAAGGAATTCAAAGGACAGCGCTCTAAAGCAAAACATTTCATCAACACATTTGATGATGTATTCGATCTAGATGAAGGGCGCTTCGAAACATCGAAAAAGCGAATCAAATATGTTCTCCTTCACCTAGGGGAAGAACTAGACGATTGGAAAGCCAATCTTCGAGGAGAATTGGAAGCAGCAGAAGCGACCAAAGGAAAAACAGCAGAAAGCGCATACACACTTTCTTGGGAAAACTACCCCAGCTTCAGGCGACGATTCTTGAGCGACTGGGGAGAATCTGACAGCGCAGCCAGGACCCTGAATGATCTAGATAAAGTCAAAGTGGGCGGAGATATCGACATCCCTGCCTATATTCAGAAATTCCAATCGCTCATACACTCTACCGGAATCACAGGGTTCATGGCGCAGCGCATCTACTTCTGTAAAGGACTCCCTACATCAGTAGCAGCAAAGATCATCGAAAACCCTGCAGTCGTCAGCATGGAAACAGCTTATAACGCTGCAGAACGCCTGCACAATGCTTGGGAGACCATGAAATTAATGAACAGACCATCTGGATCAGGAGACACAAAAGGACGTTTCAAATTCAACCGAAACACGAAGCCCTCCGCATCTGGATCAAGGGGAATTAATGCTGTGAGCACAGGACGTCTTTCAGATGCCCAAAAAGAGGAATACCGAAAAACCGGCAAGTGTTTCAGATGTGGAACACAGGGCACATATCCAGGGACTGCCCAAACAAGGGGAATCCCAAACGTCGTCCTACAAGTCCTCCTCCCCACAGAATCGCTCAATCAGAGCAATAGAGGAAACGACCTCGAACGAATCAGCTGCCCAACGCATTAGGGCGCTGTTGAAGGATCTTCCAGAAGAAGAACGCGAAACAACCCTCCAGGAGCTCGAATCCGAGGGTTTTTAAGAAGGAGACGCCAGAAAGCGGTTGACGCCTCCAGTACAATTGAACAGTTAGCACTCGACTCTGTAATTGTAAATTCAAATAATAACAAACGAATTTCTATCACTGTGCAAACGACCCATAAACCCGCTGAAATATCTGCTCTCATCGATTGTGGAGCAGAAGGAAACTTCATTGACGAACGAATATCAAAAGATCTACCTAAAGAACCCTTAAAACAACCGATTAGAGTCAAAAACGCTGACGGAACAATCAATCAGAACAGGTTAATCACTCATCGCACCTGTCTCACCTACTCTATTGAAGGAAAGACATACAACAACTGGTTATGGATCACCAATCTAGGAGATCAAGCGATAATTTTTGGAATACCATGGTTAGAACAACATAATCCTACGATCGATTGGCGAAAGAAAACCCTCCAAATGGACGACGAGTCAGAAGATACCAAACCTATTTGGCGCATGGCATTAGACAATCAACAATGGGGAGAAGACGAATATTGGATCAGGGTAAAAACATCGGCATCACAGGCACTTGAACACCAAGCAAAAAGAGACGAAGCACCATAGTGCTACCCTCTGAATACACGCCTTGGCATGCCACCTTTGAGAAGAAAGCGTCAGAGCGTTTTCCATCTTCTCGCCCATGGGATCATGCGATTGAACTTAAAACAGGATTCACGCCGAAAGTCAACAAAATCTACCCGTTATCACTAAAGGAACAGTCAACCCTTGATGAGTGGATTAAAGAACAACTCGCTAAAGGATACATTAGACCATCTAAATCACCACAAGCATCGCCATTTTTCTTTGTTTCTAAAAAGGAAAGTGGCGCACTTCGACCTTGCCAGGATTACCGGTACTTGAATGAATGGACGATTAAGAACGCCTACCCATTACCCCTAGTCCCCGATTTAATGACAAAGCTAGAAGGTGCAAATTACTTTACCAAACTTGATCTGCGCTGGGGATACAACAACGTCCGAATCAAAGAAGGTGACGAGTGGAAAGCGGCGTTCATAACCAATCGAGGATTATACGAACCAACAGTCATGTTCTTTGGTCTTTGCAACTCCCCATCGACGTTCCAAATGATGATGAACGAATATTTCCAAGATATGATAAATGAAGGGTGGCTCATCATTTATATGGATGACATCTTAATCTGTGCAAAAACAAAGGAAGAAATGAGGGAGCGTACAGAAAGTGTTTTGAATCACCTACAGGAAAATGACCTATTCTTGAAACTCAAGAAATGCAAATTCTGCGTTCAAGAAGTCAAATTTCTTGGCATGATCATTACACCCGGACACATTCAAATGGATCCTGTCAAACTTGCAGGAATTTGCGACTGGCCAACACCAACAACGGTTAAACAAGTCAGATCCTTCCTTGGATTTGGAAACTTTTATCGGAGGTTTATTGGCAACTTTGCCGCCATAGCGAAACCATTGACAGATCTAACAAAGAAAGGTTTACTCTTTGACTGGACGACCACTTGTCAGACAGCGTTTGAGGAGCTTAAAGACAAGTTCTCCTCCATGCCCGTTTTACGCATGCCCGACCCCACTCGACCATTTATCCTTCAGACGGACGCCTCGAATAAAGCTACTGGAGCAGTGCTTAAACAAGCAGATACAACCGGAACGCTTCACCCATGTGGATTTATTTCGCATGCTTTGACACTTACAGAGCAGAATTACCAGATTTACGATCGAGAACTACTAGCAATAATTAAAGGACTGCAGGCATGGCGACATTTACTTCATGGGTCGCCACATCCTATAATAGTTCACTGCGATCACAAAAATCTCCTATTCTATCGGTCACCCCAACGATTAACTCCTCGACAAGCACGATGGTCCATGATGCTCTCGGAATTTGAACTGAAGATCGAACATGTACCTGGCACCAAGATGTTTGAAGCAGACGCTCTATCTCGCCGACCTGATCATATGAAAGGCGAGGATGCTCAAGACGATGTGACAATGTTACCAGACAATAAGTTCATTCGTCTCATCGCCACAGACCTCGCCCAAGAAATAAGAACCGCTACATCACTCGATAGCTTTGGACGTACAATCATCAAAGTAATTGAAACTCAACGCGCTCCACCAATTAAATCCAAACTCCAGGACTGGGCATTTGTTGATGGAATCATTCGATACATCGATAGAGCATACATCCCGGATAACGGAATACTCAGAACGCAGATCGTCAAAACAGTTCATGAATCGCTCACCTCTGGACACCCAGGACGCATGAAAACTCTTGAACTTCTCCAACGCGATTACTGGTGGCCAGGAATGTATAGACATGTCAAAGAATGGATTACAGGTTGCGCTACTTGCCAACAGATGAAAGTGAATACTCATCCGAACACTCCGGCTCTTCTACCCATTGGATCCAAAGCAACTCGCCCATTTCAGCAGGTCACACTGGATTTTATTACAGATCTTCCTATTGCAGATGGATATGATTCGATTCTGGTCACGGTGGACCATGGTCTTACGAAGGGGGGTAATTCTTACTCCTTGCAAGAAAACCATCGACACGTTAGGAACAGCCGACCTTTACATCTCAGAAATATTCAAACGCTTTGGATTACCTGATATACTCATCTCGGATCAAGGACCACAATTTTCGGCTAAAGTCTTCCAGGAAATCAGAAAAACACTAGGGATCGATCACAGAATGAGCACAGCCTATCATCCACAAACTGATGGAGAAACAGAACGCGTTAATCAAGAACTAGAAGTATACCTTCGAATATTTTGTGCAAACGAACCCCATAGATGGAAACAACTACTCCCAATCGCCGAATTTGCTCACAATAACCGACATCATGACTCAGTTAGAGCCTCCCCATTCCAACTCATGTACGGAACAAATCCCGTCGCATTACCAACCGCTGTACAAAAAATGACAACACCTGCTGCTGAGGAACGCCTACAGCTATTACGAAAAGCTAGAGAAGAAGCGCTAGCCGCACACGAACTAGCAAGACAGATGGTCGCGCGACGAGTCAGAGACAAAGCAATCAAATTCGTACAAGGAGATAAAGTATGGCTCGAAAATAGAAACCTCAATATACCATATCAATCTAGGAAACTGGCGCCCAAACGAGAAGGACCCTTTGTAGTTGAACAAGTCCTAGGACCAGTAACGTACAGGCTCAAGTTACCGAAACAATGGCGCATTCACCCAGTCTTTCACACGTCACTCCTTATGCCATATAGAGAAACTGAAACGCATGGACCGAATTATGCTACTCCACCCCCTGATCTCGTAAACAGACAAGAAGAGTTTGAGGTGGAAGCGATTCTCACACATCGAAAACGCGGAGCAGGATATCAATATCTGGTTAGATGGAAGGGATACGGTCCGAATGACAACTCCTGGGAACATGAGCGCAATCTAAGCAATGCTGCGGACATGTTAAAAGCATATAAACTCAGAAGACAGTTATGAAACCCCATGTCTCACTATCGCAACCGACAAACTCTCAAACAAAACATCCGATACACTAAGAAATACTGCTCCACTCGAGGACGATATTCTCCGAAACCATATGAAAGCTTCAAAGGACGAATCATTACGTTTCCCATTCCTCATCCTTCGATCAACACCCTAGAACCACCTCGATTAGTTAACTTCGTTCGAACCCTAGCAACCCAATTAATTGCCTACAAGACTCCCAGACTTTCTAATGGACACGCGACGCACCCACAGGGACATGTTGAAATCCCATTCAATGCCCGATTACACTACCTCCCAAAATATATGGATCTCACATTCGATCCAGAAGAATTACCATACTATCCAGACGCAATGTCACCCTACCTTCCATCACCCAATAGACCTTTAAACCACGCCAACGACGTATACACTAAAGCGGCCCTCCGCCGAGAAGACCCTATACTATTTGATTTTGCAGAATGGCTAAGCAATGCCAGCAAAGAAATGGAAATCTGCAGATGGGTCACTATGCGACGACTCCCAGACGCAGTCTCAAACCTCAATAGAGTACTCGAAAGCCTCAATTTCTTAGACGCATTTGACAGTACAGGCGGACCTACTATACCCAATTCACCAGAAAGTATTGCGCCACAAGACGTTGCTCCTGAACCAGACACAAACCATGAGAATGAAATCTCCATAACGACCAGGGACGAGCTAAGCGAATCAGAAGAATCTGACAAAGAACTCGAATACGTTCCCAGCATCAGAGCATCCACATTCACTTATCGGGCCCCGGATGGAGAACTCCGAACTGTCAGATGGGATGACGAAGTCTTCGATTAAGCATAAAAGGATGCCTTTGGCAGCGCTAGATCCCTAACTTCTTATAGTCAAACCGAAATGTCTTCCTTCACCGTCGTCGCTTACTTCGCCGCTCTTGCCTTCGCCTTGTTGGTCACCGCATGTGGCCATTATTATATCGAACCAGTAGATCTCCTTTCGCCCTTCGTCGCCACTGCCCATGACTTTCCCCTCGAGGTCTTCGTCGAGACCACTGTCACCATCGACGATTTCGATTTTGCCGACCTCCCCGAACTGCACGAACACCCTGCGGAACTCATCAAACCTCCCGCCGCCACCATTACACCTCCCATCGTTGTCCGCCCCCGTAACGCAATGCTCCAAAATGTCAGCGACAACCTCGCTGAAATACTCGTCCTTTACAACCAGTTCGCCGAGCCTTTGGATTTTGTCACCGGGCTCACCATCACCACCGACCCTCACTCCCTCACTATTGAAGAAAGGGATTCAGCACTAGCGCAGGCAAAACAACTGCAACTAGCAGTTTGAAGCCTCCAATGGCGGGCTGAGACGGCAGCAGCGGACTTGGGCAATATTGTCACTTGGCTCGAATCGCGGCAGGATCACGCATGGACATCAGCATGGTAGAAGTCGGTGACTTCTCGCATACAAAGGGGGTAATGTTACAGTTTCCTCTTCGTTTCGGTCTCCTGTCTCAGCGGATTGTTTTATATCTATCATTTCCCCTTAACTGCGCACTGTACAGCTTGGACGCTATCTCCTTTTATAGCCACCTTCATATTTCCTTTCTCAGGTAGCTATCGTTTCATTCCCTTTATAGTTTCCTTTGTTCCTTGATCATATATAAACCCCATGTACTGTAGAGTAACTCCAGTTCCAACTTAGACGAGTTTTGCTCTCAACAACGATCGACTTCAACACTCTCCTTTCTCATCATTCTCTGAGACCTTCGTCATCGTTTGACTTAGCGTCTAGACCCTTGTCCAGTGGCTGGGAGCGGACCGAGACTCTGCTTGTCGCTGTTGACTTAGAACGAACCACGACGAGGGCATCGTCCGTAACAGCCATTGCCTACTTCGCCGCCCTCGCCTTCGCCTTGTTGGTCACCGCATGTGGCCATTACTATATCGAACCTGTTAATATTCTCTCGCCCTTCATCGCTGCCACCCATGATTTCCCCCTCAAGGTCTTCGTTGAGACCACCGTTACTATCAACGACTTTGATTTTGCCGACCTTCCTGAACTTCACGAACACCCTGCAGAGCTTCTCGAACCCATCACCACCACACCGCCCATCGTCGTTCGCCCCTGCAATGCAATGCTCCAAAACGTCAGCGACTGACTTGCTGAAATCCTCGTCCTTTACATGCAGTTCGCCGAACCTTTGGACTTTGTCACAGGGCTCACCATCACCACCGACCCTCACTCCCTCACTCCAGAAGAAAGGGATTCTGCATTAGCGCAGGCAAAGCAACTGCAACTAGCCGTTCGAAGCCTTCAATGGCGAGCAGAAACAGCAGCGGCGGATCTTGGGAACGTCGTTACTTGGCTCAAGTCACGGCAGGATCACGCATGGACAACTGCATGGTAGAAGTCAGCGACTTCTTGCATACGAAGGGGGTAATGTTACAGTTTCCTCTTCGTTTCACTCTCTTTTCTCAGCGGACTGTTTCATACTTATCATTTCCCCTTAACTGCGCACTGTACAGCTTGGACACTATCTCCTTTCATAGCCACCTTCATGTTTCCTTTCTCAGGTAGCTATTGTTTCATTCCCTTTATAGTCTCCTTTGTTCCCTGCTCGTATATAAACCCCATGTACAGTAGAGTAACTCTAGTTCCAACTTAGACGAGTTTTGCTCTCAACATCGACCGACCTCAACGCTCTCTTACTTTGTCGCTCTCTAGACCTTTGTCATCATTTGACTTAGTGTCTGAACTCTTTGTCCAGTGGCTGGGAGCGGACCGAGACTCTGCTTGTCACTGTTGACTTAGAACGAACCACGACGAGGGCATCGTCCGTAACAGAGAGAGCAAATCAGCTCAGATGTTTTCTTTGCTAGCTAGGTGACAAAGACGGAGATTGATTCCAGAATGAAGGATAATATTGGCAATAGTTAATAGAGGTGCATTATGGATAGGTTGTCTTGCATGCAAAGAGTTGAGAATGGCAACCGAGTTGAGGCTATCTGTCCAGAGAAGAACTTGCCGGGGAGGTTTATCGAATGATGCAATATGAAATATGGCTGAAAAGATTGCAATAAGCTCGAGGAAGAAGATATCAACTTTGATTCGTGAGTTGGATGGCTCACTGAGTTGATAGACAAAACCATTTCTGGCATAGACAAATGCAAGGGCTGTTAGACTGGCATCAGTCCAAACAACAAAGTCGGCATCACAATCATTCCAGAGATCAGCATTGATGAATCTGATTCCTACAGATTTTGGGATAATTGCACGTAGCCAGGAGAGATCTTCGATGACAGTTCTATTCAATGGAATCATAGCGTATTGATGCTGTTTACCACTAATCTTGCGGTAAAATTCAGTTAGAGCTGGACAACCCCAAGGAAGAACATTAAATAGCCAGTTAATGTGACCAGCAAGATGCTGCCAGTCATGCAAAGCATGTTGACGATGAGAGAGGAAGGAATTGATTTTGTCAATAAGGTCGTTGACAGAGTGTGGCAAAAGGGAAATGGAACCAAAGTTCGCATCAACCCAGAAACCAATTATTTTCAAGACTTCTCCGTGTTGTTGCTTAACATCTGAAAAAGGGCAGCAGATAGCTTCCCAGAAGAGTAAGAGTTGAACTTGCTTTTGTGGACGCTGTATTCCTTGGTAGTGGATTAGATTGTCTGCAAATTCCCATCTGAAAAAGTCATCCATGTAAACATGTAGACCATGAATGTTTAGTTTTCAAGTGGCAATCCAACAAAGAAGGCCCGAGACGGCGCACCAACAGCGTGGAGAAGCTCTATTGCCAAAAAATAGACATCGGACTATGTACAAGAGTTTATCAACAACAACAGTTTGATGGATTTGCCAGATTGGATGCGCAGGAAGATTAAGAAAGGCTGAAGAGACATCTGATTTGAAAAGAATGATGCGCCGTGTAGCATGTTTTGCTTTAACATCTCGAAGTGTGCGACCAAAAGGGTGCATGTCATCATATTGTACTTTAGCTTCAGATCTTGGAATCCCATCGTTAAGGCCTGATGCTGAATGATCCGTAACGACTCGAGGCTTCTCCTGCCAGACTACAAACATGGGTTAAATCTTCATGCCGGGTAGCAGGTCTGAAGAATGGAGAGGTTGAGGCCAATGTCCAACAGAAATCTCTTTGTCGCGGAAGGCGCATATGACATTTAGGTCCAATTCTTCCGTGGTGTAATTGCCAATAATTTCCCCAATTTCTGCCTCCCAGTCACCCTCATCAAAAGGCCAGAAGCCCTCACATAAGCCTTTTATGACTGATCAAACGAAAATTGGATTGGGATGATCAGTGAGCATCGTCTCAAGTTTATCTATATCAAAAGGTGTCTTGACTTCAATAGCATCTTTTAACGCATCAAGAGTTCGTTGGATTCCAGGATCATGGATCAGATGTTCTGGAGGAGAAGCAAGAGGTGGAGAAATTTCGGTCAGATGTGCTGCCGGAGAAAGGACATCAGGGTTATCTGAGGTTGGCCACATGAAACATTGTCAAAATCGAGGAATATCTGAATGTTCATTATTATCCTTTCTTTTGATTGAAATGGATCGAGGTTCTGAACTCTGGGGACTCAGATGAGAGTTAATGTTATAATTTTGATGGCAGTTCGACTCAATGTTTGGATGAAGCACAGGCTGGGTTGTCTTTGGCTCGATGAGGCTCCCCACAAATGAAGCAGATGCCATGCTTTCGCTTGTTTGGACAAGGATCCGTCGTGCAAGTGCCGATGCTCCATTTGTGGCAAGGAGTGTCTGCGTGCTTTGAAGCCAGTGTCGAAGAAACATTATCAAACCGTTTTGTCCCTCATAAGGACGAACAAGGATTAGCTGCCTGGAAGAGTTGAGCCAAGAGTGGAAGGTTGAGCTGACTACAGTCATCCATCCTGAATGGTCTTTTAGAATAGCAATCACGGGCTTCCAAATCAAATTGTATGGCTTGATAAGGTTCTCCCGGAGCAGCTCTGAATACGTTGGTGACAATCTCCAGATACTTCTCAAGTTCCTGGATGCGGTGAGGATAAAGGTGTCCCACAGCTGAGCGCCAAGCGCTAAAAACTCGAAGCCATTCGGATTCATCCCTGATCGGTCGCTTCTTGTGAGACTGCTCTTTTTTGACCAGAGCAAAACTGGCTCCAAAGTCTTTGATATCGTCAAGGTGCTCGTACCCTTTGTCCATAGAGGCAAAGAGTTTTTCGAAATCAACAAACTGATCCAAAATGACCTGACGCCATATAGATCTCGGAATGGGGTCCGAGGTTCTGGCGAGTTGAGCATTCGCCACGATTGCATCCTGGACTTTATCAGGAGTGTAGAGACTTCGAAGTCGTTGAGTCTCTTCAAGATGGGCATCTGCTTTAACATTCGCCAATGATTTGGCCAGGTGGGGAGCCGCAGCCAAAACCAATGCCGGGATGGACAAGGACAAAGATGGGGCTTCAAAAAGTTCAGCCAAGCTTTCAGGAAGTGCCAGAGCATTTTTATTAGGGGCATCAGAAGGCTGTTCCAGAATCTGACGCGCTTGTGTCCGAAGAACTGCCCAAGCAATCTCGGCTGCTTCCCTATTTCTACGCTCCTCATCCTCCGTCCCTCCTTGCTGATGACCATGTGGAGAAATAGGTCAGGATAAATGTTCTTTGTCTCGATGGTTTGGGTGAGACCCCGAGGCGCCCCGTAATTTGGATAGCTGCGTGAATTGGTCGATGTAATCTTTCACCTCCCTGGGAGAAAAACCCTTGTTCCGTAAGTTGTTGAGAAGTGTCTCAGATGGGAGACATTTGTCAAGGGCTTCTTGAACAAGTCGCTGACCCAATTCAGTTCGCCGTTGCACGACACTTGGGTCAGATACCGCAGGATTGGTCCCATGTTCGACAGTTGAGTTGGTTTGAGTTGAAGACATGAGACAATGTCGAGGGAAACAAGAAAAAGATCGCGAAAAAGTATAAAAAACTTGGGATGCGAGTTTTGTAGTATAAAAACTAGAAAGTGTTAGATAAAAATGAAAAAGAGAGAAATGTTTCACACACTGAAGACCAGATAGATTTTGTATAGGGGAGTATATCCCTGCTATGAGAAAACTTGGTCTGTAGCGTGAATATGTGATGAGCTCGGAAGCTCACTGGACTCACTTTCTCGCTTGACAATGAGCTGGTCAAAGGGAAGCAAGAGTCAGTGAGACATTTCCTTCTGGGATCATCCTCTGACTCAGCCTCTGCTATACAATAGCATTGAGCTGAGGTGGCAGGAAATGTGTTTGTTGTTGTCCTCGCAGAGGTCTACGAAAATGCTCTAGCCTCTGGCCTACGCCTTTGCGACGATCACTACTGAGCAGTGTTTGAATAAATCATGTGACCTTCCAATTTTGGAAGCTGCTGTCTGGAAAGTGGCGGATTTTCTAAATATAGTTCCACATTGCAACATTTTCTTTGTTCTCCCTTGGTTTCAGCTCAAATATATAGTTGTATGTGTACATGTCCTACACTGTCACAAAATTCTATCCTACTGCATTTGATTACTAGTGAGGCTAGCTAGTGTGTACATAAGGGGTGGGTGCAACATTTCCAAAGAATGATGATAAATGGTGCTCGTATTCAAAATGACAGGATTGTATTCGAAATGACGGGCCTGTGTTTGAAACAACAGGCATGTGTGGGGAACAATGGGCTCACATTCAAAACAACAGGCTTGAGTTCAGACTGACAGCCTCATGTTGGAAATGACAGCTTCATGTTTGAAATGTTAGACTTGTGCTGGAAATGACAGACTCACATTCAAAATGACAGGTTTGTGTTGAAAACAACAGGCTCACCTTCAAAATGGTGGGCCTGTGTCGGAAATGATGTGTTTGTGTTTGAAACGGTGATGAGCCTGGGGCTCATGCATGCCAGAGATAGGGGTATTAGTAAGCACGTCACGATAGATAGTAGTCATTTGTCACATAGTCACAAGAAGAATACACCTTCCCCCCCCCCGTAATTGTTTGTTTTCCTCTCGGTTTTTGGCTGGTTCCCCCCCCTTTTCCCTCTCATTTGGGGGCTCCCTCCATTGTCAATGCCGTCACAGACACCGTTGTTACACAGCATGCACACGGAATCAACACCAGACACCCTTGGGGTGTCGGGAATCTTCCAGAACCTGCCCAACAACAACCTCCCCCAACTAGCCTGTTCTCCTGCAGTGCTGGGGGTAGGCTTATCATAATGGTGACCACCGCAGGGGATTCAAAACTTTGATATGGAAGACACTGCCAACACCTCACGCCAATTCAGCCTCATCTCTGCCTCGTGTTTGTTCAGTTACAACGCCCACAGCCCTCTGATGACTGCCACCATTTGTTTACGACCCCCTCAGACTAGCCTAGCTATGAGCGCCCATCACATTGCGTGACGAGCCCGCCTCATGCCCACCACCATGCTTGTCGCTGCCTGACGCCCGCTTTCTAGCTGACCCACACAGCCAACAATGCCCCTCGCCATGACCACTCCGACCCATTTCTCCACGAGTGCCCACTTTCCCCCCACCTGCCAATGACTGCACTTCGTCACACGCAGCAACCCCATTTGCACTGCAACCACAGCCCTCAGCCAACTGTTCTATCTCACCAGAAGCCAATTCCTATGTCATTGACAAGCCAGAGACACCCATGTGCAATGACCAGCCTGCCGCCCCATGTAGCACACCTCGCCCGACCCTTGTAACCAACGGAATCCCTCGATAGCGACCCTGTGTCAGTTTTGAATCAGCACCCGTTCAACAAGCATCACACCAATTTTATGTCGACAGCGGTAACCTTAGCACCAAGATGGTGGGGTTATGTTTTCAGTTTTTATTTGTGTTGCGTTGCTTGCAGAGCCCCGTGCTCTTTTTATTCCAGCCCAGTTATTGCCGCTGTTGTTTCCACGCCCTACAATCTAGGACGCGACCCACACCACACCCTTCTTGTCTCCAGCACTACCGCTGACTCCCAGCTTCTTTCATCAACCAGGACTTCTGTTCAAGTATAGGCCATTCAGCCCACGCAGCACCCGATGCCCTCGTTATACTGCCCTCGTTACCTGCACCCCACAGCTTGTCAGCACCCTGACACATTTGTTACAAACACCCAATCCACCATTCATGCATATTCTAGTTGACTACAGTGTACTAGGACCCCTCAACTGACGATGAAACTCATCTACTGCCATGTCACTGCCAGCGCCCATTGCAACACAGCCGCTCCCTTCGTTTCCACAACACCCATCAACACTCACGTCGTCAATCAATACGTCCATGCCATCCGTCAAGAGATCAGACCATTGCTCGCCCATCGATAGCCAAATGCCGCCGGCCATTCCCAAATGACAGCCCACATCCATGCCGTCAGTCAAAGCCTCGACCATCGCCCGTCCATTGCCAGCCAGCCAACATCCGTCTCGCAACAACAGCCACACTGTCCATCAGTCCAACACCAGTACTGCCATACATCCCTGATCAACAGCCAGCCAACACTGTCCCACCCTCCTCAATACCGTCGCTACGGCTGTCGTCCATCAGTCCACGCCGCAGTACCTTGACGCCCACATCATCACTGCCATGAGACCGCCCACGCCCTTGCCATCGTCCGTCGTACACCCAATGCACCCCGTTCACCACTGCCTCGTTCGCTGCTGTGCCCAGTCCAGCTGCTTTCAACAACCCATTCATGCACCCAGACAATGCTCTCACCACGCCGAAGCCGCTGCGCTCGGTTTATCGGATTTGTCTTCAAGTCTTCACCATTGGCCTCCAGCAGCTGACCAAGGATGGTCAGATCTTCAAGTTGGATGGGGATGATGAGCCTGGGGCTCATGCATGCCAGAGATAGGGGTATTAGTAAGCACATCACGATAGATAGTAGTCATTTGTCACATAGTCACAAGAAGAATACACCTTCCCCCCCCCCGTAATTGTTTGTTTTCCTCTTGGTTTTTGGCTGGTTCCCCCCCTTTTCCCTCTCGTTTGGGGGCTCCCTCCATTGTCAACGCCGTCACAGACACCATTGTTACACAGCGCACACACGGAATCGACACCAGACACCCTTGGGGTGTCGGGAATCTTCCAGAACCTGCCCAACAACAACCTCCCCCAACTAGCCTGTTCTCCTGCAGTGCCGGGGGTAGGCTTATCAACAGCGGGCTTGTGTTCGAAACGATGGGTTTGTGTTGGAAATGGCAGGCTCATGTTGGGAACAACAGGTTCACATCTGAAATGGCAGGCTCATGTTGGAAACAATGGGCTCGCATTTGAAACGGCAGGCTAGCATTTGAAACAGATGGCTGGCATATGCTGGGCAAGGGATGAAGTGGTAGTGGTGGCTGTATCCGCAATCGCACTTGCTGTCAGTGTCTTTTGGACCTGTTGAAGCAAAGGGATAAGCTAGAGAATGGGTGGGTCTGTGTATGCTGTTGCAAGTGCAAGGGATTGGGCGAGCATGGGGCCTGTTCACCAGCTTTGTGCAATGGTTGTTATGGCAAGGGTGGTTGCAGGGATGTGGGGATGTGATACATGGCCAGTGTTGTTGAGAGAGGGGTAGGCAGTGGCTTTGACATCAAAGGAAGGGGTGGGGCATTCCCAAGGCTAATTTGAGAGTAGAGGACATAGAGGCAGTGGCTTGAAAACTTTAGGTGCTGCCTTTGTTGCTTTCCTATCAAAGCACAATAAGATATGACAAATCTTTGAAATAAACAAATAATACTTACAATTGAGGAGCAGCAAAGACTGCATTCCTTGAGAGGGGGAGTGAATGGGAGGATGCAAGTGTCGAGAGGCCCAACAACACGTTTGAACCATGCACATGATCGATAAGATAATCCAAACATAATCTAATCTCAGTAGTGAATTCTGCTCTAGCTCACTCAAAACTTCATGAAATCACTCCAAATTTCGCATGGGTACTACTTACAGTTATTAGATACTTCTCAATTTTTTTTTGGCATGAAGAGAGCAAACAGATGTATCAAAATTCGGTAGTGAACTCACTAGTGAATATTTATTTGATCCCACTATTGGCACAGCCACTTTTGTTCCAAATACGGACATGGTATTTTTGCTTGCAGTGTTTTCTGCATAATACAGGGAGCAAGAACACAGACAAAAGGTGGCTCAGATAATACTTCTGTAAGTCAAAACTCTCTCTCTTTTCCTCTCCTCTCTTCTTTTTTTTATTAATTAATTTTAATTTTGGACACAGGTATGAGTAGCAAGCCAGTCATAAAACCATGTCAGAAAAATGAAATGTGCCTTACAATGTAATTTGTCACATTTTCCTCATAAGGGTACAACCAAATTTCCTGGAGCAAGCACCTTGCATATTTTGATCATCCAAACTATATAATTTATTTTAAAACTCAATTCACTTCCCTATCCAAAAATCTGTGGAGAAACATGTGGAAAACATAACTTCTGAGAAACTTCTGAAGGCATTACAAGCAAATTACAAGGCGTTGTCACAGAATTGTCACATGAACTGACAACCTCTGGTACCCCTTATAAGGGGACAGTTACTTTAAAGTTTATAATGATCACAATAATTGTGTTACTGGCCATTTTTCATTGCTACACTTGGAGACCAATCAACTTCAATAAATCCTAAGATATTTCATGCAGTTTACAGCACTTTTGGAGTGTAATGACTCAAACCTCTGAAAATATTTTGGGGTGACATCAATGTGGATCCCATTTTGGGAAACTATGAGAAACCGTGAATTTTGAACTGCCTCAACCAGAACCACCACCTTATTGCCCATTCTTCCACTTTAATATACTTTATTATACCCAAAATGAGCTCAGTAGCTGACAGCAACATGTACCTCAGTGACAGACCTTCAAGTAGTGCTTGGAAGTCCAGTCTAAAGACTGCAAACTGGTCTTTTGAATTTTGAGATATTGAGACTGCAAAAAGACTGGTTTAGGTGAACCAGTCTGACTGGTTGGGACCGGTATTTTGTATCCCTATAAGTCCCCTTTAAAATGCATCCAAGAACAAATTAATCAATGCAAAATTGATAAAGATATGATTGAAACTGTAAAATTCTATTAAAAACAGTAGATGTATCAATTCTTAACATAAATTAACATTCTTGGGCTCATTTTAACGCTAAATGGTATGTCAATAAATTTACTGATTCAAAATTTTAAAATATTTGGTGAAAAACCAGTCTTAAACCAGTTAAGACCACTGCAGATCAAAGACTGGTCTAAGATAGTCCTGTTTTTACTGTGCCCCCAAAACTGTGCTAGAAAATGTTTATGTAATCTTCGGACTTTAAAATCTTGTTGTGTCAACTCCACACAACGATGAAAGTTTTCTGCTCATTTTGGGGGTGAAATATATTTTGGTTAACCTAAGCACCCTAGAAGTAAAATTTTTAGAATGGCAGGATAAGTGCCTTTATGATTTTCTTGTTGTTAGGACATGAGGCCAAAAGTGGTGCACATGACCTGAAGCTGTGCTTGCTCTGCAAACTTGTTTTATTGGGAACACCCACATCAAATCTGGTCATTGCAATTTTTACATAAAATTTCTGCTAGGTTCAAATAGAAAAACTTTCTCTCTCACAAAATTGGAAAGATGTTTCCATCTGCCCACTTTGTAGAGGGAAAGGGAATTTCAAAGTCCGAAGATTATGTAAAGATTTTCTAGCACAGTTTTGGGGGCATGGTAAAAAACAGACTACATATTATTGTGATCTGTAGGTAAGTCACATAATATTGTTGGCTGTCTATGAGAGACTAGGTCTAAGACCATGGTCTTCAGTTTTTTGCAGTCCGATCCAGTCCTTTTCAGTTCTAGGATAAAGCAGAAAATCTCGGATCTGGAAATTTTGGCAATTCAGCAGTTCAGTGATTCAGTGAATTCCACCTTGCACCATGGTGAAGGTGCATGAAGACCAACACCAGTTTCCGAGCAACACTTTTTCCCCAATGTCTCACTGCTATGTACTGCCCCCATCCTTCCTTCTCTCTATCATTTGTCACTGCAACCTCCTCTCTTGTCTTTCAATGTAGGTTACAATGTTCTTTATTCAGTAAGTGATATCATTCTTTGTCATTCCTTTATTGAGTAGACTGTCTAGCTTCATCCAACTACAACTCATTGCCATCTTGTTTTGTTCTCAATCTGGCACCCACATCCTGCTCACACCTACTGAACAGAACCTCACACCCATGTCTCAAACTGTACTCCCTAGGCTTGACATAGGATTTGGAGGACTTAACTGCACCTCCTGTGGTACTTTCACTCCATATGTGCCAGTCAATAGCAACAAGAATGGGAACAAGGGTGTTCCCTTTGCAGTAGTACATCCTACTGATTTCACTTCCACAGTGTCATTGCAAGAACACCAATGGCGAACAGTGCTCCTTCTTTTGAAGGCTGTCAAAGTCACCAAGCATCTCACCCCCACTCCCCTCTGAACTATTTTTACCAAATATATAGAATATTGGTATGATAGTTAAAAAATTAAAACCCTTTCTTTAAAAGAGTTAGTACTTTCCATAATCAATGGATCTATATTCCTGAAGGGGGTCCAAATATTTTAATTTTAGACCATCTTTCATAATTTAAAGTTAGGATTTGAATATTTAATTTTTTCTTTTTTCTTTTATTTATTATTAATAAATATTGAGTAAATATAATATTAAAAATCATAACTAAATATTATTCTAGATAATTGATTTTTCCTTTAGCTACTGCTCCTCTTCATATTGTTTTAACAGTTTTTCTAAATAAAATAGTACTTTATTAATTAAGAATTTATATTTGGCAGATGTTATCCATTCTTTCACAGTTCCTTCTATTCTCCTAGCAAACTCCTCTGGTGCCAGTTCCACCAGTTGCTATTCTTCCTCTCCACCCTGAGCCACCCCAAACCTTTACTCCCCCTTCCTACCACCTCACCTATGGAACTCACTTACCAGCTGTTACCTGAAATCATTGATGCAAGACCTGATCCACATTTTGTGTCTCATCTCCACCCAATCTTCACTGAAACACTGGCCCAACAACATGAGCTCAGAGAGCAGCAGTGGAAACTTGACTCAGAACTTCAAGCACATGCAAAGAAGACCGAGGAATGTGTTGCCGTTTATGCTTGGACTAATGATGACACCCCTGCTGTCATTCACATCATTCAATCTGGATTTGTTTGGCCATACTATAGCCTCTTGTCAGTATTACTTTCAACTCTAGGACTTGCAGAGGCGAGTGCACTGGGACATTTGTGGCTCTATGATGAGACTGATTTTATGGATTGGGTTGCAGTTGATGTTGGACACATAATTGAGGTCCAAGAAGGACAACATATTTTCCTCAAAGATCAGTCAATCCACAAGTGCGTTGGGTTCCAGAAGTGTCTTGATGTGCCATCTTGCACCTCAAAGCCCCATCTCCACTTCAACTTACCTGGTGAGCATGCCTATGTTCATGAGATGCTCAAGGCTGGCTCTCCAATCCCCTCCCCTCAACCAACTCCCCCTCTTTTATCACCACTGTTGCTGCCACAAACCTCCAACTTCTCACCCATGCTGTTCTTGCATATGCTGTCCTCACCCATGCTGTCCTTACCCATGCCATCCTCATCCATGCTATCCTCACCCATGCTGCCCTCACTCATGTTGTCCTTACCCATGCCATCACCTCCTCTGTCAACCCAAACAGCTGGTGACAGTGAAGAGAGGTGCTGGCTGGCTGACTAACATGTTGTAGACATTGCTGGATGCCTCTGTGCATGTAGTGGGCAGACTTCCCTCAAGAGAAATCAGGATTGCACTCAGAAGACAGTATTTGAAGAATTCTTCTCTAGGGCTCGCTTTGTCCCTTCAACATTTACCAACCAGAAGAAACTTTGGCAATCAGCATCTGATGCTCTTTGGGATGAATCCATTGAGGCTGGTCACACCAGGCAAGGTCTTTGGTCACTGTTCGTGTGTCATGTGCGAGCTGAAAGGAAATCTGTTTTGTTGAAGGAGGTGATCAACATTGAATAGCTGTTTACATCCATAAGTCCTCAAATTCTTGTTTTCCAAATTTCTGTTGTATTTTAGATTTGTACATTTGTCATTTGTACACCTGCAAAGATCAACTTGATTAGGTATATATGTCTTCCCTTGATAGTAAATGATGCCGTCAATATGTGTCCAATCCTGCAGTTTTGATTTGATTGGTGGAGTCCAGTGTGTCTGAGTCACTTCAATCAAAATTCAACCAAAGTTGTCCATTGCCATTGCTTTCTTAATGGTATTGGCAAGGTTGTCATCAATGAGCCTAATGAATTGCTCTGATGGAAGGACTAGGATGTTGTCTTGTTGTTCTGAATTTTTCATGTGATCAGGGTGGCAGGAGAGTGCATCTGCTTCAAACATCTTGGTACCAGGTACATGCTCAATTCTGAGATCAAATTCTGATAGGAATGATGACCATCATGCTTGTCGAGGGGTTAATCTTTGGGTGGTTTGATAGTATGACAAATTCTTATGATCACAGTGGATGGTGATTGTGTGAGGGGATCCATGAAGAAGATGTTGCCATGTCACTAATCCTTTAATGATTGCTAACAGTTCTCTATTGTAGATTTGATAATTCTGTTCTGTGGGTGTCAAAGCA
Organism: Amanita subjunquillea; assembly: GCA_020011035.1. Taxonomy (NCBI): domain Eukaryota; kingdom Fungi; phylum Basidiomycota; class Agaricomycetes; order Agaricales; family Amanitaceae; genus Amanita; species Amanita subjunquillea. Next base: position 406,166 of record JAEBUT010000012.1, on the reverse strand, counting down.
TGTGAAATAAATACACAGGGATGAAGTGCTCTGTTTGTATCTGCCTGTTTTAAAACTGCTCCAATAGCTTTATTCAATGCATCTGTTTGCAAGATAAATGGCCTGGATGGATCTGGCATCTGTAAGACAATTGGTTTTCTTTGTTAAATCCATCAAGGGTTTTGCAATTGCAGCAAAATTGCCAATGAACTGGTGATAAAAGTTCCCAAAGCCCAGGAAGGATTGTACTTGTTTAACAGTAGTGGATGTAGGCCAATCCATGATTCCAGCAAGTTTGACTGGGTCCATTTGTATATATCCTGGCGTGATGATCATGCCTAAAAAATTGACTTCCTGTATGCTAAATTTGCATTTTTCTAACTTCAGGAATAGGTCATTTTCTTGTAATCAAATGAGCACATGTTTTGTACATTCTTCTAATTCCTCTTTTGTGTTGGCACAGATTAGAATATCATCCATGTAGATCACTAGCCAACCCTCATTTATCATGTCCCAAAAGTATTTGTTCATCATGGTTTGAAATGTTGAAGGTGAATTGCAGAGCCTGAAGAACATGACAGTTGGTTCATATAATTCTCAATTTGTGATAAAGGCAGCTTTCCATTTGTCACCTTCTTTAATGTGGGTGTCATACCCCCATCAGAGGTCCAGTCTTGTAAAGTACTGGGCACCAGCTAATTTTGTCATTAAGTTGGATATTAGGGGTAAAGGATATGCATTCTTGATTGTCCATTCATTCAAATAACAATAATCCTGACATGGTCTGAGCACACCACTTTCTTTCTTTGAGACAAAGAAAAATGGTGATGCTTGGGGAGATTTTGACAGATCTGTTCTTTTTAGGCAGAAATATTATCTAAATAAACAAGAAGTTTATCTATCAACCACCAGAGAAGGTTGGTGCTTTTTATCAGGAACCAAGAAACAGAATCCACCCATACCAGACAAACTCTTTGAAGGAGAAGAACAGGAAGGAGATCATTTTGACACATTACCAGCAGATCTTTGGATACAGTGGATAAACAAAGACAGGGACACACCAAAACAGTTACTCTATGCTCCTACCTCAGAACCAGAACAAACCTGGTGGGAAAAATTCTGTGATGCATATGATATCAATGAAGATTGTGAATATGTTGTCTTTACATCAGAATTTCTAGAAACTTGGGAAAGTTACAAGGATACACAAAGGATTTAATACAACCTGGAACCAGAACAAGAACCAGAGAACCCCAAACCCTTGAAACCCAAACCAGAAATGGCAACTGAAACCACTACCCCAAAAGGAGATATTAAACCACAACCAATCACAGTATTCACTGGAAAAAGGACTGAAGCACATGCCTTCATTGATTTGCTTGAAGATCTCTTTGAACTAAACCCCCATAACTATGAGGATAAGGATGAGAAAAAAATCAGATATACTCTTGCTTGTCTTGGACCAGAACTAAATGACTGGAAAGCCATCATTTGAGATGAATTAAACAGTAACACAGGACTAGACTGGAAAGATTACACTGCCTTCATGAGGCAGTTCCTTGCTGATTGGGGAGAAGTAAACAGCACAGTCAGAGCTCTGAACAATTTAGCCAATCTCAGAGTAGGAGGAGAAATTACCATCTGTTACAGTCAATTTCGATTCCCTAACTGCAACCCTAACCTAGGGTTCCCTGACCCTGCAGGGATTGATCTGGTTTCAACCCCTGTATCAACCCCTGGTTTCAGCCCCTGTATCAGCCCCTGTATCAGCCCCTGGGTTTCAACCCCTGTCTCAGCTCCTGTACCAGCTCCTGTATCAGCTCCTTGTCTCATCCCCTATACTCTGATACATGTAGCGTACCCCTAGGTCTCTAGGTATATAAGTAGCTAGGTAGAGCCTGTAGCTCCCCATCTTGATCTTAGTCGAGTAACAGTCTTAGCTCTGGACCACCCTCCTCTACTTCTCTCCTAGTCTAGGGTTAGAACCTAGGGCTATGGCCTTCGACCGTAACACCATCCCTGAATACATCCCAAAATTTCAAGTTGACATAGGAACATCAGGGCTCACAGGATTGACTGTGCAACTCCAAGCATTTGTTAAAGGACTTCCCCATAGCATTGCTGAGAAGGTTCTTGAAGGCTTAGCAGGATACACCTCTATGACAGACATCTACATCAAAGCAGAAAACCTCCACAATGCATGGGAAACCATGTGACTCATTGGAAAATGAACTGGATCCAGAACACAACCTAATTTTAACTGAAACACAAACTGATTGGGATCTACTAGAACCATCAGTGCCCTCCCCTTTGGGTAACTTAGTGATGAACAAAAGGAGGAATATAGGAAGACTGGGAAGTGTTTCAGATGTGGAACACAGGGGCACATCTCCAGGGATTGTCCTAAACACAAAAACCAGTCCCCATCAACATCCTTGTTTCAGAACAAAAATATCCAATCAGTAATCAAGGAAACAAAGGAACTGGAATCCAATGCAAAGAAGATCAGAGCCATGATCAAGGCTATGCCCAGCAGTGAGCACCTAGACATGTTTAACCAACTCAAAGAAGAGGGTTTTTAACCCAGAGGCATCAGACAGCAGTTGATACCTCCATAAACAATGGACTTGAACAGTTAGCACTCAACTCTGTAATAGTAAAATCCAACAATGACAAACAAATTTCTATTACCATTCAATCACCCAATTTACCTGCTAAAACATCCACTCTGATCAATTGTGGAGCTGAAGGAAACTTCATTGATGACAAAATAACACTAAACCTAACCAAAGAAAAACTCAAACAACCAATTAAAGTTCAAAACACCAATGGAACAGTTAATCTTAATGGAATGATCACTCATTATGTCCTAATCCAATATTCCATTGAAAGAAAAACCCACAGTAACCAATTCCTTATCACTAAACTCAGCAATCAGAAGTTAATACTTGGGATCCCTTGGTTGGAAGAAAACAATCCAACTATTGATTGGAGGAATAAAACCATTCAATTCATCAATGAAGAAAGGAGACCAAAAACAATCTGGCAAATGGTGCTTGACACTAAACAATGGGGAGAAGATGAATATTGGATCAGAGTAAAAACATCTACTTCTCAAGTGCTAGAACATCAGAAAATAGACAAAGAACCACCCACCATACTCCCAGATATCTATAAACATTGGGAATCAGTATTTGAGAAAATGGCATCAGAGCACTTTCCTTCCAGTTGAGTATGGGACCATGCTATTGAGTTAAAGCAAGGATTCTTAGCAAAATATATCCATTGTCATTGAAAGAACAGTCATTGCTTGATGAATGGATTGAAGAACAGCTAAGCAAGAAGTACATCAGACCATTTGGGGGCCTCTGACTAGATGTTCGGGTTTCAATGGTGTCAATTCAGTACCTCTTTTAGAGGTTTGTTTAGTGTGTGGGTGCCAGTGTGAATAAACTGAGCAAGTCATGAGTTCCAACTTGTGTTAAGGTTGATGTCCTTGACATAGTTTGTTCTGAGTCAACAGCAACAAGCAGAGTCTTGGTCTGCTCCCAGCCTACTGGACAAAGAGTTTTGATGCTAAGTCTGACAATGACAAAGGTTGAGAAGAGGGCAAGCACAATGATGAAGGAGAGAGCACTCAAGACTGTTCAGAGGAATGAGGACAAGATTTGATTAAGTTGGAACTAAGGATATTTGACAGTACATGAGAGTTTATATACTGCCAGAGAACAATGAAGATGAAAAAGGAAAAGAGGCTATAACAACCTAAGAAAGGAAGTGTGAAGGTAGTTACAAAAGGAGATGCTGTCTGTGCGCAGTAGGTATGAGTGATAAGATAACTAGCTAAGAATAGAAAAGGAAAGACAAAGACTGTAACATTTACCAATGTCATTGAAAACATCAAAAGTTTCACTCATACTGTGGACATCAACCAAAACATCCCATGAAAAGGACTACTACTTAACTGGAATACAAATGAGATGAAAATCAAATTTTGTCATCATCTATTCTCTGTACACAAACCCACATATATCCAAAGAAATATCATCTCATGAATGATGTTTAGCCTATTGTAAGCAACTCATCCAAATATGAAGATGATACAAATGAAGAAGATGAAGGTGACCACAAATCTAATCATGCTTGCAAACACAAATGTCTAAAATTTTATTCCTTCTGCCAGATTTAGGACCCAAATTCTCTCTCAATGAATAGGCCGGCCTGTACATCATCCAGAAGCCTGACAAGCTTTAACAGAAATCCACTCCATTAACTCACATCAAATTAACCCCCTTCCAGCATATGATGTACAAGGCCAGCTCATCTGGCCATCACAATATCAAAATCAACTGCAAGAAGCACTAGTCTGCATGGACTTTTCCATCAATTATTGGCTAGTAAAAAGAATGATTTTTCTGGTAGCAGACATTGAAACAATCCATGTCCTAGAACCACCATTAGGCAACTGCACAGGTAGTGGGTACAGGTATGGGTTGGCATCTTAGGCACCCATACCCAAACCTGCACCCACATTGCAGGTTGACAAGTCTCAGAGTGCCCTCTTGCTGCTCTCACCACTGCCCTCTGTTGCCCTCTCACCACCCTTACTACTGCCCTCACTGCCCTCTCACTGCCCTCACTGCCTCCTTGCCACCCTTGCCACCCTCTCACCACCCTCACTGTCCTCTTGCCACCCTTGCCACAGAATGGCTGGGATGCAATTACAGTCAAGTAATACTTATAATACTTTATTCTCAATGGTCATTACATTACATTGTTGACATAGTACTCCTCATTGCTGGGTAAACCCACACCCATGAGAGCAATACCTGTCAAGGAACCCATACCCATGCATATGGGTATGGGTTTTTTTCAGGTATGGGTATGGGTCTCCTCAGGATACCCATGGGTATACCTGGGATGATCCCTAACCACCATCAGGACTGACACAAAAATGCAAAGCTGTTCACTTAACTGATCCCAGGACAGTGAAAAAATTGAGAAAACAAGAATCATAATTCCAATTTGGTCTTTCCATTTTCATTATCTTTAAAAAGGCCATTACTGTAAAAACAAAAATGTAAATATTATTGCATACATAGCACCAAAAAATTTGTCAACAAAACACCAAGCAAGGTCGCAGTTGGCTACAGCCAATGCTTATCTAGTATATATGTACTGTGTTATAATAAGTAAGAATAAGCACTTTTTTTTAATATTTAAATGAATAGTTTGGTATCAGCCTAAGTCATACCTACGGACTGAGCCCTGAAAGACAGACCTGCTATTTTGCTGATGCCTGCCATTCCAGAATCCAAATCTACAGCTATATTTAAATTACACATTGGTTTTCCCCCTCCCTACCAAAGCCACGTGGCCTGAGACTGATATGACAGTTGAACTTGGTAAGACTTACAATAGAATCACCTTCACTGTCCCTTGAGTTTCCTTCGCATTACATGTAAAGATCCAATCCAGTGTAATTCTGGCCCTCGATCTTGATAATTAAACGCCAGGGCACCATGACCTGACCGACGAATCTCCCATCAACCCCACCTTGCCCAATACGATATTCCTCAGCATTGACAACCAAAATGTTCAACAACTTATCCGTCCCTGCGAATGTGCCTAAGTAGACACGCCCATCATTTATCGTTATGCGCAAGGTTTGACGAAGTAGATCAGTCAGTCGACGGGCTGGAGGATGGTCTGGCATGTCGTGTGTCACGTGTCACGAATGTCTTTATGAACCCATTCGAGAGCTTGCCTGCGAAGAATATGCAAGGACAATTCACTTCACCCGACACCCACAAATACTCTGTCATTCTTCCCACATATAACGAGCGCAAAAATTTACCAGTCATTGTTTGGCTACTTGCAAAAGTTTTCAACGAGAAGTAGGTGAGTTTCAATGACTAATTATTATCTACTGACACCGCAGCAGCAGACTCGGATGGGAAATTGTCATTGTTGATGACGCAAGCCCAGACGGTACACAAGAAGTAGCTCAACAACTCGCAAATGTATATGGGGAAGACAGAATTGTAAGTCGAATCGAGCTCAGAAGGGGTTGCTATTTCAAACACTCTCAGATTTTGAAGCCTCGATCCGGCAAACTAGGTCTTGGGTATGCCATCCCAACTTTTTGTTTAGCGCTAATTCTCCTTAGGACCGCATACATACATGGTCTCAATTTTTGTACCGGTGACTTTGTCATAATTATGGACGCCGACTTTTCTCATCATGTACGCCTTATTGCGCTGCATGCTGTCCCCCACGGTTGACTATCACCTAGCCTAAATTCATCCCTCAATTCATTCGGTCAGCCTGTGCAAAAAACCTTATTGACATCTGACCTCATTGCGACAGATTGCAAAAAGCTTACAACTTAGACGTCGTGACAGGCACACGGTACAGGTCTGATTCTGTCCCTGACTTGCCCGAAGCGAGACCAGGAGGTGTCCATGGTTGGGATTTGAAACGAAAGTTGGTCTCACGTGGTGCCAACTTTCTGGCGTCAACCGTGCTGAGTCCGGGCGTCAGCGACCTTACCGGTAGTTTTAGGTGATCCAAAGGTTACTTGTTTATAATTCAGCACTGATACACGTCCAGACTGTATCGGCTGCCTGTCTTACGACATATAATCACCCTAACACAGTCAAAAGGGTATGTTTTTCAGATGGAAATGGTGGTTCGAGCCAAGGCACTTGGCTATACTGTCGGCGAAGTACCGATAACATTTGTTGACCGGATATACGGCGAGAGCAAGCTGGGTGCGAATGAGATAGTCTCGTATTTGAAAGGCGTTTGGACTTTGTTCACTGGCATATGACGTCAGCAGAGTGGTAATACAGATCAGTATCAGTACCATTGTTGTGATTAGACTAATCATCTCATGAGTCTCTTGCAAGACGTTCTGAAGTACAACTCCGAGGCTCGAGTCAGCGGCACCGAAGGCCGATATTTAGCTGCCAATCCAGATGCCAATGATGATGACGATATCTGGATAAATGTGGTATGACTATCTTCGTGAAGTTGTACCCATCATTCCCCTAAGCATTGTAGACTTCTGCACCCGGTTCACCATTTCCGACCAGGCCACCATCCCCGTCTCGGGCGCCAATTTCATTGCGCCAACCGCGAGGGGGTCTACAATCAACGTCACGGCGCGATCCCCTAAGATTATTCCCAACTGAAGTTTGCCAGCGCGTATTTGTGTTTCTATCTCTATCCGATCTTGCAAAATGTACGCTGGTTTGCAAGAAATGGTGGCGAAGTCAGACGCTGAATTATGGAAAGTACCAGGCTTCAATTATTTGTTCGTTGATCTGATATGCATAACCCCTCTAGTGTGGTTTCAACACTACCGGAGAGAACATTTTGTCGACACAAGCTTACCACCTGGAAAGTGGACAAAGCGGGAATCGAAGCAGAATTGGGTTCATACAACCGGATCTTAAACCATTCTATTGTAACTCATACTGCTCACAGCGTGCCATTCACCTCAAATCAATAAGTGAAAGAACACCGCCCGTTTTTTCGAGGACCTCTGGGACTCAATCAGCAAATCGATCAGGTTACCAGACTCCACGAGAGATTAAGGAAGAGCAATGGAGGTTGGCAGCAGAAGGTGGCACCAAACCGGGAAAACAGGAAATGAGGGAAATATACAAAGAATTGGGTGGACGCAAAGCGAAAACCAAACTTAAGCTAGGGAGTTCGGGGGTAAGGGATAAAGGAGGATGGGCAGAGTCTTCCGCAGAATGGTATCACACATAGACACATAATCACTTCTACTCTTTACCATTACGTCCTCCAATAGATGAGGCAACTCGTATCTTACGCGGACATCGCACCACCCGCCAAGGTTTCGGCTTCGATGATGGCGAAAGGCACTGATGGGCATGTATCAAAGAAACCGAAAATTAGAAATTCAGGAGATACAGCTGTTTCAAATGCGGAGATGTTGCCGGGAGAGCCCAGGGCGGAACACACAGTCGCGTCTGAGGAAAGCCGCGAACTCACTCACGAGGAAATATGGGATGATTCCGCGTTGATTGATGCGTGGAATGCTGCGACAGAGGAGTACGAAGCACTGAATGGGCCTGATAAGAGTTGGAAGTCGGGTCCAGTCCACAAAGCTCCTTTGTATGTTCAGAATTTGCATGACTATAAGTATTGATCTCTGTACAGATGGTATAACGTTCCCCCTGAAACTAAAACGAAACAGCCGAGCTCTCTTTCAACCGTGTCAGTACCTTCCGCCTCTGATGACGACGTTGTCGATGACAAGGGAGCAGAAGAGGACTCAAAACCTCTTGACTTCGATACATATATCCCAACGTACAACCCGAACTTTGAATCCTTTCCGCAATCTGTTGGTTCAATCAACACGCCATCAGGAATCAGCCAAGATGAAGCATTCTCCCATGCTATGAATGCAATGTATTGGACTGGCTACTGGACAGCTATCTATCACGTAAGAGGCTGCATTCCCATTAAGAGAGGGTTAACAACAGTATGTTCAGTGTCGCAGAGAAGATCACGCAAGACGGGACGTCGAGGGAGATGGATTAGAGAGCGATCTCGACGTCTAGTCTGGCTAAATATGAGTAGATGTCTGGCGACATCCTGTATTTAAGAATTCCAGCAAACACCATCAAAGATCTTGATTTCTTTCGGACATTGGCCAACGTCTGAGAGGACTGGCTATAGACAAACATCTGGCAAACGATCTTGACACTCACCATTTGTCTAGTTGCGTCAGGAACAACCGACGACTTGATTTTATGATGGACACCTGCTAGGGCATTCATGGTGAGCTGAAGGTACACGTGCAAATTCCGCTGCAATGCATCATGTAATTCTTTGAACTCTTCGGCACGTTTCGTGGTTTTGGCAACATCGCCACTGAGAGGAATGAGGTCTGTTGATTCCATGATCTAATCAGAAGAGTCAGAACGGATGCATCGGCCAAAGCAAGTGGTCATTACGTCAAGAGCAACCTCTGGCCTGCCAGCGTTCTTAGCATTCATCGCCTCTCGTATCTTAAGCAGCCGTACAACAGCATCACGGTCCCTCCCGGCAGCCCTGTTAGTTCTCTCATAGTGCCAGATGATATCAGCTGCTGTTTTTTCAATTGTACGAGCTTTTTCATCCGGTGTCGACTGCGCAATTGTATTGCCCAGTGCCTGTGCAAGACACGACACCACAGTAGAATAGTCACCAGCTAGATTGTAGAGCTTGATAGCCTCAGCTATACGATCGTTCTCTTCCGAATTCTTCGCTGCACAAATCAAAATTTGCTCGTTGAACTGCTTATTGTCCTCCAGATGGAGCAACGAAGCCCCTTGTTCAATAACACCATTCTTCCAGCGGGTCAGCAGGTTCCGAAACTTGGACCGATAGCAACGTACAAATCGAGAGCCATCAGGTCTGAACCCTCCAACGAGTTCCTCCCAGGCGGGTCCGCTATTGCTAAGAACAATGATACGCCTGGCAAGTTCCCAGGCGACTTCAACCTGTTCTCGGCCAACTCCTTCTGCCTGATCCGAGGAAAGGCAGACGCAGTACACGTATTGAAACGCCTCTTTTGCATCCATTTTTACAAATTGACGGATGTATCGCCAAATCAAAGTCGACAAGCTAAGGGCAGGAGGTGATGCAGGCGACAAAGTCACTGAGAGATTCAGTCAGTTGATGTCCTTGTAGATATATTATAAAAACATACAAGGTGTCATATCAGAAGTTTCAGCGCGAGAAGGAATACGCAGCAGACCATGATACGCCAGGGCGATGGCGAGATGTACTGCTTCAACTTCCGTCTCTTGTTGTTCCCAGAGGGCAGATACCGCCTGTTAAGTGTCAGAAAACATTACGCTAACATGCATTAATTATATTACCCGCTCAAATTGTCCACACATGAGCAAGACGCCCGCCCAGACGCCTCTTCTGGAGGCTTGACGATTTGGTGCCCCTTCAAAATGTCGTTCACCGTAACTTAAAATCCCATCTGCAAGGCCTCTGAGTCCACCGTCTTCGTCTTCATCCACCTGAAAACCTCTAAATACAATCACGAGACAATTCAGGATAGTATGTTTTTACCATGGAAAGTTGAAACCATAGCCAATCCTCGGTTGTTGTCGTTACGTGAGGTACATTACGGCGAGATGGTTCAAGCCTTCCCATTAACTTATATACAGCGAGCTTGAAAGGGTCTGCCGTAGATGAGTGTAACATGTGAGCATTGTAAATGGCCTGAAGATGATCTCGATGAGATTTGGGCAGTCTGTGAATTCAAGTAAATTAATGTAATGACACAATGTGAGGAGCGAATGCATTACTTGCGATCCACAGATTCAATCCATGCCTTGAAATGACTGACAAAACTCGCTTCTCGGTGTTCAATTGCTTGTTGGAACTTTAAAGCCTCTTCTAGGGCCTCGTGGATATGACCCGTGCGCACTAAATAATAGAGGCGAGCCCATAATGGTTGCCCAGCCACGAGCTGTTGGCATGGACAAAAATATTAGCCCACTTATCAACTGAACAAGCACATACCTCTATGCGATCCTCCCATTCTCCATTTTTATAATAGCGCACTAGCAAGAAAGCCCGCACTTTGTTTGATATGCTAGGATCTCCGCCAAGTCTGGCCTCAATCGGCCGTGCTTGAAGTGTTCTTTCCAGAATGTCCCAATACTGCTCTTCAAGGGCCTCGCGTGCTCCATTAGCAATTTGCCGTCTAAGGGTAGCAGCATCACGCGATTCTGGATCACCTAGATAAACACGGGCATATTTGCGCTCAAACAATGGCGCATTCAGTACATGTGCCCCGGGGTGTTCAATGGGTGGTAGATAGGGCGGCTCCTGCACAATTTTTGCAAGGACGTGAAAATTTTGAGTCATTTGCAATGATCTTGACTAAAGGACACTGTGAGCTGAACATACGTAAGCGAGAAGAAACGCACGTCGGGAGCAACTGCAAGCGACGCCTCTATCAGAGCGTGGACAATGGGGAAGGATGTAGCACGGAGCCTGGAGCTGTTAAGCTCTGACGTGACGCGGTCGTATGCCATCATTTTGCTTTGCATTTGTAGCGTGATGCTTTGAGGAACACTCGTCTTGTATGGTGGGTTTGGAATTTTATGCGGAGAAAGGTTGCATTACTCACTGACAAGGCGCTCCTAACATGGGTGCTTTGCTTGAGCTCTGCTACCGCTCGACTATCTGCTGTGACACGACCGCCGAGCTCCTCAAAGACGCGTCGTTTCTTAGCTTCCCAGTCGCGATGGCCGCGTTCCTCGAGCATTCTGTAAAAGTCATCTTGTGTTTCCTTCCTGCCTTCTTCGATGGTGGATATAAGATTCTGCTCGTGAGCATGGCGGAGAAAACCAACGACATCGGTATCTTGTAGTGGTTGCAAGGGAGTAAAAGTGGCAGAGGTATTGAGATGGGCTATGGAGCTCGAGAGGGCAGGAGCATCCACGCGAGCTTGTGCGAGCAAGTAGTTGCTTTGAGGAACGGTCAGAGAGTGGCGGGAGTGTGAAAGAGATACATACGCGCGATCTGTGTCGCTTGGGGGAAGACGCGATACAAGACGACGAGAGTGTGCTTCGATCTGGTCAAGTGAGAGTTGGACAGACGGCAGGTCAGGGCGTGACAGATGCGACGTGAGGTTTTTGGACGCGGTGAGCAGCGACGAGAGGTCGGCGTTGGAAGACATGCCGAAACCAACCCGTGACCCATGGCCCTCTTCCACCTCCCCGCCCCTTCTGCCCCTACCGCCTCCCCTTTCCCAGATCTATCATACGGCTTGCATCGCGCCAAGTCAACCCCCATCATCATCGACAATGGCTCTTCCTGTTTCCGCTGGGCATTCGCCACCGCCGCGTTCCCATATGTCGGCCTCAACGCCGTGGCCAGGTACAAGGAACGCAAAAATAACAAGCAGCTTCTCCTCTTCGGAGAGGCCATAGACGCCGAGAACGGTGCCAAGGGACAAACACGAACGCCTTGGGAGGGCGATGTTCTGCTCAACTTCGATGCCTTGGTGTGTGTCCCCCTCTCTCTTCATGACGACAAGCCCAATACAGAGACACAAGGAAAATGCTTTAGACTATGCTTTCATTAAATTAGGAATTGATACGCCCACCGTGGAACATCCCGTGCTCATGACCGAAAGGTTGTCCACACCCTTGCATTCAAGAGCTCGTATGTGGCTATATATACACCTTTACAAACTTGCTCATTCGACCACTCTAGTGACTTCCGAGCTCTTATTCGAATTATACTCCGTGCCTTCTTTGGCATATTGCGTCGATGCAATCATGTCGTTCTATCAGAACAACACTAGCCAGAGTGAGCCAAATCCGTTCACGGCCGACGGTCTTGTACTCTCCTTCAACATGGCATCAACGTCCGTGATACCAATGCTCAATGGCAAAGGTATCCTTAGCCATGCGAAAAGGTCCTGCACTCTCGTTTTACTTTTATTTTCACTAAAGCAAAATGTAGGATACCTTGGGGTGGCTCACAAGCCTCCGATTACCTCCTCAAACTCGTACAGCTCAAATATCCCAATTTCCCTACTCGCGTCACCCCGTTGCAATCTACGGCACGTAAATCATCGTTGCATCGGCTCAAGCTCTTGATGAAATAACAGTGGATGCTACACAACTTTTGTGATTTTGCGACGGATTACCAGAAATTACTGCGTACCCTAAAAGACCCTTCGCAATTACGAGCCTATGAGAAAATCATCCAATTTCCTTTCTCCATCCCCGTGGCCGAAGACAAGACAGAGGAAGAGTTGGCTCGTATTGCCGAGAAACGCAAAGAACAAGGAAGAAAATTACAGGAGATAGCTGCCAAGTCAAGAATGGAAAAAGTACCTTTGCGATCGAATTAGTCGATGCTTTCATTTGCTTACATGTCACATGCAGATGCAACGAAAGGAAAGGGATTTACAGCACTTACTGAACGTCAGGGAGAGTAAAAGTCAAGGGGGAAAACGTGACTGGACAGTAAGGAAGCTGCTCCGCTCGCTTTCGCGTCAATCTAACCAACGAACAGAACAAATTGCAAGAAGAAGGGTTTGATGACGAGGCGGGTCTCGACGAAATAATCAAAAAGCTCGAAAATGATGTTAAAAAAGCAAGAAAGAAAGAGGCGGATGGTGAAGAACTCAATGTGTGTCAGAGCTCATCCTTGCCTACTCTGTGCTGATGTTTTTTATCTGCAGGAGGAACCTTCGTTCCCTCTTGTGGATGTACCGGATGCCGAGGTATGTACATATACAATACTCTTGGATACCCTTTTTGACAAATGACTCGTACAAGCTTGATGAAGAAGGTTTAAAGGAGAAGAAAAAGCAAAAATTATTGAAAGCTGGATTTGAAGCTCGGGCTCGAGTTCGACGCGAAAAGGAAAAGGAGCGCGAAGAGAAAGAGCGCGAAGAAAGGAAAGAGGAAGCGGAGCGTGAGGCTGACCTGCAAGGCTGGGCACAAAAACATCGGCAGGAACATGAAGTAATGTTGTTGCAGATTGATATTTTGCAGCTCTTACGAAGCTTTCTAATAGACCCTTATGAACAAGATTAAAGAGCGTGCAAGAAGGAAAGCTGCATTAAGTGACCGAAAGAGTGCAGCAGCACAGGCTAGAATGAAGAGCATCGCCAATCTAGCCGCCGATGACCGAGTTCCAAAAAAGAAGAGAAAAGCAGGCCATGGTAAAGTGCAAACGGCGTTCAATTGTACTTCATTGCTAAGCTTTAGTAGAGGATACGTTTGGTGCAGATGACGCCGACTGGGCGATATACCGCCAAATTGTCAGCCATGTTATCTTATGGAGAAATTCATCTAACCATTCCCTTGCGTAGAATACGGCAAACGCGTCATCGGACGAAGAAGAGGATCTAAACCAGCTGCAATTAATTGAGCAAAAACTGTTAGCACACGACCCCACATTTACAAAACAGCACACCCACGCCTCCTTAATATCTCGCCGCTCAGCACTACTAACATCTTTCAAGCCAATGTATGAAGAAGGAAACATAGAAGGTACCTAGCTAACTCTACTTGATCGTATCGTTTTGATTCAACGCAGGTAATGCTCGTATACACCTCAATGTTGAACGATGGAGAGCATGCGAACCATGGTTCACGCCCTCTATGGCGGGGGTAGACTCAGCGGGGCTTGGAGAAGTCGTACAGAACATTCTTTCCCGATTTTCTGAAGCAGATAAGGAAAAGTTAGTCAAAGTACGTCCCTGCACTCAAATTAAAGAAGCGAATTTTCAATTTTTATGCAACATCGATAGAATATATTTATAACGGGTAGCCCGTGTCAGTATAGCGGTTTAATACCACGTCTGCTAACAACGCTACGGCCGATCCTGCCACCGGAAATACCCCTCCAAGTATACCGTGCTAATGATCCTACGAGGGATCCATGGCATGGAATGGCAAGATTCAGCATGACTGATGAGTTCTCATCAGTCGTCGTTACGCGCGACGAATATGCAGAACATGGAGGGGAGAGAGTTCGAAAGTGGTGGGCAGGTAACTGGAATGGTGGAATCATACAATAACTTGTTTTGAATGCTTTACTTAGAGCCGGATGGTGAGATAAAATAAACAGTTGAACAGGCTGATGTGAGGACAAGCGAATTGTCATTACAAAGGATGGTCAAGAGTACAGGTAATCAACGTGTCCGATTCCCTCACGAGCAACAAGTAGGCGTCGGCTGTGACGAAGCAGGATGATTGACTTTAACGGACCCATCGTTTGCGCTCGATCCTGACGCAGGGTTCTCAGCATGCGAGTCGATAAGACGAGCCTTGATATCTCTGCGACTTTGGTCAGTGAAAAAAATACGACATCATCTGTTGGCGCACCGGGCCAATGTAAAGAATGCTTCTTCAACACCCTCATTTATCTTCGCTGATGTTTCCATGAATTTAATTCCCAATTCATTCGCGAGCTCTCGCCCTTGTTCCTCGGTCACTGCTTTCTTATCTGTCCAATCCGATTTGTTCCCTATTAAAATCTTGTTCACCCCTTCCGACGCATGTTGTTCAATGTTTGCGTGCCAAGTTCGAATATCTGAGATTCGCATAGTCGATTGTGCAACTACGCGCGATTGAATCGACTCACTATTGAAGGAGCGCTCATCTGTGACATCGTAGACAAGTAATATTCCCATTGCTCCTCTGTAATATGCAGTCGTTATGGTCCTAAAACGCTCCTGTCCCGCAGTATCCCACTTGACAACGAATTAGCGTCCTCGCCAGCAAGATTCACGATACCATACTATTTGTAATTTGATACGTTTTCCATCAAGCTCAATTGTACGGATCTTGAAATCAATGCCAATGGTGGTGATAAATGAAGGTGTCCAAGCATCATCACAGAAGCGCAATAGCAAACATGACTTGCCAACACCTAAGTCCTATTCATAATCATCCACGAATGCTTGTGGATCATGCTTACCGGAATCACCTATAAGGAGAAGCTTCAGGCCACTCGATTGTCATTATGTAGTCAAGGGAGAACAGGTCTCTTTCACCTTGATCAAGAAATCGTAATGGGCGGGCACCATATTCGGTTTAAGCAGGATATCTGGCCTGGCGTTTCTGTATCAATATTGGTGTCAAACTTCGCCCCTTCGACGAGCGGAGTCGGCGGATAGGGTCTAGAGGGTAGGGAGCAAACAAAACGTGTGAGAATTATATAATCAAACAGCACTGGCACACGACGAGCCTAAACGTCCACATTGAATATGTCGAATGGGTTAAACTAGTATGTAGTTGATACACGGAAAGACTTCAAGAAAATCTGAATAATTTGCATCAACGTCAATGCCTCCCTTGTCCCCGTATACTGGACGACGGCGCCAACTCTTCTCAACTTCCAGTTTCCGTCGGAAAACAAGTTCGCAGAATTGCAAGCGACACCAAGATGCAGATAGGTGCGCCTACCGTGATGGATCTGGATTTGAAAGTTGCTACTTAAGTGTGTATTTTGTAGATCAAAACTAGGAACTGATCACAGTTATTGCTGGTTGCACGAAAAGTAAATCCCTCTTCTTCTATGTCAAGTCGTACCTCTAATTTGGTACAAGGGTCAGTAATGTGTCGTAAAATGATAATAAGGCTACCACGTTTCCATTGCGCAGCAAAGGTCACCGGTCAAACCTTCTTTGCTTCTTTAGAAAACAGTTATAAAGCGAAAGTGAGCGCCCACAAACCCCATTCCCCGTTTGAGTCAAATGGGGGAGCCAACCGATTACGCAGGACTCTTGGACCCCGCCTGTTTACCTGACGAGCGGGCCTTCGATTTAGCCTTGCGCGTGGTTGAGCAAGACTTGACCGATGCAACCTGTATCTCAATAATTGAACAACTCTTGTCCACGGTAAAACCTGAGCCTATCGCAATCTTTCTGTCAGGTAGGTGTCACTGAGCATTAAGTACAATCATGAAATCTTATAACATCGCAGGCATAAGCCATGCCATTCCTATCGAAGCATGGATCATGGATAAGCTTTCGTTCGATAAGGCGGATTTCCTCGAATCTACCGCTTCTCGCTTGTTGTCGAGTCTTTCCATCTTCTTTATGTTTCATATTCTTTTCAAAGAACATCGTGAAATCGTTCTGGAGTTGGGCAAATACTACCGAGAAGCACAAGATGCTTTTTCTACCACTCAAGCGCTTGTTTCCTTTTGCTCGCACAAAAAATCACACTCTCGTGATAAGCTTGGCGACAGCCACTCAAGAAAAGGGCATCTGAGAAAAAGCGATGATATCAGTGGCATTGCCCCGGCATTGTTGGCAACGCTAGAAATTCCAATACCAAGAAATTCAAAAGAAGCCAGTGATGCGCTAGCAAAGCTTTTAGATTATCAGAAAGCGCTTCTACGTGTAAGTAGCTCTGCATTTTCTACATGTCTTACTCCCTCAAGAATTGACAGCGTTATCTGAAAATCGTCCGCATGCCCGAAATAGGAGAAGAAGTTAAGGCAGGAGTCATTAGCAACCTCAACCAAGTGCGCAGTGCTGTTGCTTCAACATTAGCCACAACGACCGTGCGTACTGAAGAGAACCCAGTATCTTCAACGCAATTATCAGATTACAAGCTGGGACCACCAATCTCGTAAGAGACTACATATGTAATGCATCGTGACTAACTAACTGTCTTGCCTTAGAGCGCAACCATACGAAATGATTGATGGTTTTGGTGACTGGTTGATCCTGATATCTAGTCGTGCAGACAGCGATCTGAGAGAATGGCGGAGAAGGGACAAGATGACATTCAAAATCATCCTCAGAAGGATTCGGTAAGTTTTGCTGTCACTTATGTCTGATTTGCTTGGAGTCGATCAAATTTTAGAGATCTATCCAAAGGGGATTTCTCCGTTAATAATCAACATCGAGTGAACCGCGGTGATGTGGTGCCAATTTTCGAAGCTAAAGCCACACATGATTGTCGACTGGTTGTATGTCTTGTTGTATTTGCTACAAGGCAATTCCGATTTGATTTCTTACTAGTATCAAGTTGATTGTATTGGGGAAACAACTGACAAGGTATTTTTTAATGCGCTTTACATAGGGGAATATTTGACGTGTCTCTATTTATTCAGGAAAAGCAAGGTAGATCCTAAAAGACCCACCATCTGACGTATCTGATGGGGCACGAATCTTAGTTATCAGAATATTCGGGATTTACTCTTCGATGGAGCTCAAATCCCAATTGTGGGATGCGATAGGAAAACAACTGAGTACTAAAGGCAGAGAGTACAAAGATAGGTATATACTTTTCAAAAACCTAGTCAGGGCTATGTCAAAGCTGGCTTCAGATGCACATACAGGTCACCTTTAAGTTCTGACAAAAGACATTTTCTCCCTGCTATTTTCCCCTCAATGAAAGAAAACCTGGTTGAAGAATCTCTTGTAGCCGATCTACTCAAAGATGTGAGTGATCATGAGGTATGTCTTCTTTGCCTCAAAATTCACTCTTGAATGACTGACGTCTACTAGCTCCAAACAATCTTGATGTAGGCTTTTTTTTCTGTCCAAATCCATAATTTAGCCATGCTTAGTTTGCAGAAATTCATTCCATTCTCTCGAGTGGGTATCATCATACAGACTTGCCTTATACTGATGCACAATTTGAATCCTTAGGCATTGTTGAATAGTTTGTGATATTAAATGTGCCGCAAGCCGTATAATTAATTGATATGCGATTCATTTGAACTTCAGGCATATTCGCTGACCTCGATGCTGTTTTCCCTTTTGAAGTTTCGTAAGTAAACCACATATCTATATGCTTTTTGTGCATCATTAATTACTTCGCAAGGCCGGAAGAGAAAACCATCATTGATCATCCGTTTTCCTGTTATGTTTTGGGCCGAAGTGGCACAGGGTATGTTTATTATCCTTGTATGCCTAGTTTTGATCTTTATCAATTGTTACAGCAAAACCACAGCAATGCTCCACAAAATGTTATGGATTGAAAGAAGCTTTGAAATCAGCACTGATGGAACAACGAAGGCACGACAGATGTTTGTGACTCAATCCAGTGTGCTTGCCGACAAAGTCAAAGAGTATTTCAACAAAATGCTCGAGTCACTTGGAATGTCAAATAAATCTCCAGAGGAACTGAAGGCAATGGCCCAAGCACAAAAATACAACGAGTTTGACGACCTCGTTGACAAGGATGAAGATTTCGATTTGAATAGTTCTCTACCTAGCAAATTTAGTGACCTACGGGATGAGCATTTCCCACTTTTCCTTACATTCGACCATGTCAGTCATTTCAATTATCGCACAGACACTTTTTATTTATTTTATCCATCAGCTTTGCACGTTACTGGAGGCCGATATTGCATGTTTTAGCTCCGTCGAAGCTTTTGATAATCATGTTCACAATGATGCAAATCAGCACGGATGGAATATATCTCGGCGTCGGGGGGAGAACTTTGTCTCATATAATAATTTTTTAGGAAGTTACTGGCATCATTTCAACCAGGCTTTTACAAAGGGACTTGGTATGTCTTTTCTATGTGAGATGTCAGGTGTCATTCATGCTGTGCTCGTAACTTTATCAGATTCTTATTCTGTTTTCAATGAACTGCTTGGTATATTTTCTACCGAAGCTTTTGGCTTGCAGCACGATCTGACTTAAGGTCGTAGGCGTGATCCAGGGTTCTGAAATCGCGGCTCTATCAACCCAGAGATGCATTGATGCTAAGACCTACGAAACTCTTAGCGAGCGGAGTAACCCCACTTTTCCAACCAAAAGAAGTGCCATCTACGAGATATTCCAATGCTACCGGAAAATGAAGCGACAAACTAGCAGTTATGACGCTGCTGATCGGTGCGAAACCTTATTATATCAACAGCGATTTGCTCATCCTTTCAGAACCCATGCTCTCCTTCGTTCCATCCAGGCACGTGACGTTCCTGGACGAAAACTAGATTGCATGTGAGTTAAGTTGCATTCCACGCTTTCACAATTAGTCACAGCACGTAGTTATATCGACGAGGCCCAGGATAATTTGATGATTGATGCTCTATGTAAGTGATGGAATGTTTTTATATCCGCTACTAGCTCTAACGTGTGCGAAGTATTAAGAATCCTTTGCCGTAATCCGGACGGTTTATTTTGGGCTGGGGATACAGCACAGACAATATCATCTGGTTGTTCCTTTCGTTTTCAAGACCTTAAATCCATGCTCTATCGGATAGAGGTTAGTCACATCAAACATGCCTCCTGTTCGTTAGCAAACCCAACCAACAGAAACAAGCAGAGAAAGTAATTCCCGGATCCAAATCAGAGTTACCCAAAACTTTTTACTTGGCCGTCAATTATAGGTCGCATACCGGAATAGTGAATTGTGCTCATTCCGTCATTGAGCTCATTCAACAACACTGGCCCTATTCGATCGATGCCCTTGCTCCCGAAAAAGGTTTAATCATTGGAGCACCTCCGGTTTTCCTCGCTGAGTGCAACTCGGACGATATACAATTTGTGATTACTTTTCATCTTGTGTAATGACTGATGAATCATATGGTTTTAGGAACAATTCCTTTTTGGCTCAAGGTTGGCTATGGTCCATTCCCTCCTAGTACTCCCTGACCTGGTTGTATTCCAGGAAAGATTCATTGGAATTTGGAGCGAATCAATGTGAGTAATTTCGCCATTTTATTTGGGCATTTTGTGAATCCAGACCAGGCATTATTGTTCGCAACGATGATGCACGCGACCGACTGAGAGAAAAAGTTGGTGACATTGGCATTATATTGTAGTTATCTTCCCCTTTTCACTTGAGATTTAACAAGTAGTACTTCATTCAGGACGATATATGAAAGCAAAGGGCTCGAATTTAACGATGTAGGATTTTTTGCATTTATTGAGATCTGCGCGGAATAAGTCTTGTTTGTTCAGGTGCTCTTGTATAATTTTTTTGAGGATTCGACCCTCGGAACGGCACAGTGGAGGCTTATTTTGAAGGAGGACACAGGCAACCTGGGCATTCCAAGGTTACCATTTGATACGGTGAAGCATGTCGGTTTGTGTTCTGAGGTGAGCAGCCCAACCGAATTTGCAATGTGTATTGCTCTCAAACGTTGTATAGCTCAAATCACTTTATGTGGCAATCACCCGAGCAAAGAAAAATATGTGGATTGCTGATTGTTCCGAAAAGGCAAAACCGATAAAAGTATGTACAACTTGCCACATTCATGAGTAGTGCTTACCGACCCTTTAAGGAATATTGGTCGCACCGTGATCTGATTAGTATCCGGGCTGCCGGGGAAGCACTACCTCGCTTAGCAGAAACATCAACGTCCGAACAATGGGCTCACATTGGGAAGATGCTGTTCGAGCGTAGACAGTACTCTCAAGCACGAAACTGCTTTCATCGTGCCTTACTTCCGCGCGAAGAGGCTATAGCGCACGCGTATGCCTTACGCGAGCACGCATTAAGACTACCAACAGGCCAACACGGCAGCGAGAATGTTCGTCGAGATGCTTTCATACAGGCAGCTGAAGCATTTCTTAGCTGTTCTTCAAAACATAGCCTCGTCTATTTTCGTAGATCAGGGGAGTGTTTTGAAGCTGCTAGGCAATATCTTCATGCAGCAGAAGCATATTATCGCAGTGAAAATTATACAGAGTCCATTTTACTATATCGTCGAGTTGGAAATTTTGACGAGGCCATTGCAATATTGATCGACAAGGAAGATAAGGTGTGGCCGAGCGTTGCAGATGACCTAAGGAATGCGGCAAGGCTTTTTTACATGTCCAAGGCAGAGAAAAGGTAAGCCGACTAAGTCAAATCCCGTAGAGCAAGACTAAGCTATATCGTCGTTCACAGCTCCACAGCGCTTAGGTAGCTTTCACACCCTCTTCATCTACTCTATGTTTAACTCTTTATCACAGGCAAGCAAGACGACTTTTCATTACAGAGGAAGAAATGCTGGAGTACTCAGAAGACATGTGTCTCGATGGAGCTCGCGCCACAATATTGCTATCCCTTGGCAGATCTACCGAAGCCGTTGACTGCATCTTAGCAGACGGCCGAGTACTGGATGCTATCAAACTGTTGTTGAAAGATAGAAGCCTGGAATCAACAAGAAGAGCTTGCTCTTACATTCTACAAGAGCTTTGGAAGTTGATCCCATTCGGTTCTCGTGTCGAAAATGTCAGAAACTCAGCGGCAGAGCTTTTAAGCCTCTCACTAAGGCTTAATAAGACTTATCTCAAGCTAAAGGATCGTTCTGAAGTAAGCCACACTTATCCTACTCAGTGGTTAAACAAATCTCACGCCACTATGAGATTGAAATGTTCCAAGCAATTCAAGTGAATGATTGCCAGACACTCCGTAGACTCGGAGAAATGTTTTTTGACATTCAAAACGTTACGGCATCTGCATATTGCTTCGAACAGTACTATCTTGGACGTCTTCCTCCTCCAATCCGAACAATGGCATTGGACGAACTTGTAGAGTCTTTGCGAAATTTCAACATGTATATCGAGTCAATGTCCACAATAACATTCCGCGCTGAACCAAGCGATTCGTCCATACGTCGATTTTTTGGCTTGGAGACTCGAGCAGGCCATAGCATTTTTGTGCCAAAAAACACGTTTCTCTACGCATACTTTGAAGACTTCAGAACGCACCCGTCAAACAGGACAGACGAAGGTGTTCTGATTAGCGACGAGGTGTTGGCAAAGCAATATCAAAGCATTCTTAAGGAATATCTTAAAGATCTACTTTTGGAAGAGAACGAATTATGTTGCGAATGTCGCGCGCTGAATCCGTGCCTCAACTTCCTCATCCAAGGTTGCAGGAACAGTGACTGCACAAGAGATCATCGAGAACACGCCAGCTTTGATAATACATGGTACAATCAACGGATCCACGCCTACCTTATCCAAATTGGCATGATGCAGGTTTTGGCTTCACTTTTGAATCGCGGGGAGCTCAATCATCATCGAACGTATGTGTACTTTAGTTGCATGGTTGATCGTTCATGTCTTTTCAGGATATGGATATCACGATTTTACGAAGCTCTCCAGCCGCCTCATTACATTTTGGGCTCATTGGCCCAGTTGAACACATCACTAATTCCAGATTATGCTCGGTGCAAGAAACGATTGAACTTATGGATTCAAGAGCTGGTATACGATCTGTGGCCTCGGTCCCCAAAGTTTTTTGTCACAAATGTTTTGAGTTACCTTGACCTCGCTTTGTTGTTTGACAAAGTTGAAGCTCCTCGTTATATATTTCGCGCAAAGATTTTTTCACCACCCCCACTTCGCGAGTACTTGCGCCAGCCAGGTGCATGCGCCATACGTGAAGTCACGCGATATTTTGTAGATGAGAGCTGCCGGTTCACCCTAACTATGGGCATCCTCTTTTCCAAGTGAGTAGTGTTCCTTACGTCGAATTGACCCGTCAATATCAAAAATCAAAGATTCGTCGTGGAAAAACTTTTGCCTGTGGATATCAACGTCTTCTGTAATTTCCTCGAGGTCCTCTGTGGACAATCAATCATTGCGAAATCGAGGTGTCGCTCGCGTGGCGTGTTGCACGATGTCATGTTGCCAAAAAGTTGGTGGATAAGGTTAATTCTCAAGTCGAGGCGCAATGTCGACAAATCCATTCAACGTGTTGATCTGCTATTTGACGTGCTCTTCTCATTGTTATATCAGTTATTAGGAAGTGACAAGACTGGTTCGTGATCTCTTCATTACAATTGTAGAAATGTCGTTCATCTGAGGCCTGTGCTATCACATAGAAAATCTGCTGTACCATTCAAGTCCGCTGAAGGAATATGGCCTGACTACAATTGGCTGGACATATGTTGCTCGTTTGTAGGTCCCGATGTTCGTTTTTAAGGCATGTCTAAGTCTAACTATGTTCAATAGATGCAGAATGGCCTGCCTCCGTGAGTTACTCATAATGATTTCACTGACGAGATGACTTAGTCCGCACCAGTTGGCCACAACCTGAAATGGCAATGGTTCAACGCAAGGCAAAGAATATTAGACAATTTTCGACGACTTTCATCGACTGCTGGTGTTCAAATTCCGTCCATATGCAAGATGTATGCTCTGATCTAACATTCCTTGACTACCTGTTATCTCACGACAATACAGGTACTTCAGCTCTTACTCTTGGCCAGGCATTGTGAATGCATTGCACACTGGATCTTACGATTTGGCAAAGGAACAGTTGATTCTTGTCTGCCATCGACACATGCCTACGTTTCCATCAAATTTGCGACTGGAACGGTACTATCGAAGGATTCTCTACATTGATGAGCGTGATTTGGCAGAGTCCCTCCTTCAAGCCGAAGGGCAGCTAAGTCTACGAATGTCATCACAAGAGGTGCCAGACAGCATGAGCACGAAGAATGGTATGGAAGGAACATATGATCTGCCAGAACACGCATCGCTTGATCAGGAATCAATACAGGACAATAACTTCCCATCACACGAAGAAGAGGGAGAGCAGGATGACCATTATGAGCCTTCCCAAAGTATTTCCGCTACGCAAATGGTAACATTGACCGAAGAAGAACAAAAAGCAGGTATCATCATACGGGATACATATAAAGCATATCTAAGAAGGAAAACCATCACATTAAACACTTCTGCGCAGTCGACAAGGAAGATGTTCTTGAAATGCCTGGAGCACTCACAGGCCATGACATGGTCAAGACGTTCTCATTACAAACTTCTCTATCTGGGTCCGCTTCCCTATATGCTCGCATGTTTAGAAATTCTATGGATGGACATCACGGACAAGAGAGCTGAGGCAAAAAAGATGCTGAAAGGACTGGGGCATCAAGGCATTGACAAGGCGAATGCAATTCTCACAGAACTCTCGTGGGTGTAGTAAACGATCCCCTGTCTTAATCTGACAAAGTGCCTCAGAGGACACAGAAAAGCGCTTTACAAGTTGAAGGAAGCACTGGGGCCAAAGGGGAATATTCACCAGACTCGGAATCAGGAAAAGCTCAAGGCAACCATTCAAGAAGCTGTCACGTTTGTTCAACAATTTCCGATATTTTCGACGGGGGATATGAGATGGAACGTTGAGGCTGTAGAAAAAGGGATATTGAGAGAAAATGCGGCGAAGGCGAAGGGCAGGCCTGAGCTGCAGGTGGAGGATGATCTTGAGTACTACGACGATTTGTACTAAATCTGCATAAACAAGTTGGACGTCTTATGCTCTCATCAACAACATCTGAACTGCCCTCCTTGGGCCTTATATTCCACCCCTCACCCTTTGTTAATGCAATCTCCTCAACCTCCATCATGGACCTCGCGCAAATCGACTCGGATTACTCCATTCCACAGGCTTCTACCGAGCAGCATTTGTCGCGCGCGTCCATTTCGTCCGAGAAACGAAAGTCATCTTCTGACGACTTAGATTTTGGGTTACATATTTCTGCTGCTCTGCAAACGAAAAAAATACGCCGTATACGGACAAGTGCTGGTAGAAGGGCAAGACACGTCTCAAAGGGTTATTACTCGCGTGCGGAAAGTCGTCAGCAAACACTTGCCCCTTCACCAGAACCCGTCTATCGGAGTAGCAGGTCACGCTCAACCTCCTCTTTCCCGTGCGCGGTCATCGACTTTCCTATTCAGCGGAGGCGCTGGTGCGTAGACGATGATGGTACTCCGGGGCCAAAGCATCTCAGCTCGGAAATGGTGGTGAAAAAATTAATGAAAACATATAAAGGGTGTACGTTATCCTTCTTTGTCGGTGGTCATTCAATGTTGATGGCCAATTCAGATTTCAAGAATCCTAGCGACGCCAAGGATAGATCGTTCCAACCGCACCCTCACTGTTACCCATACATAGAGCTGGAATATCCTAATTCAAGTGCCTCAGAAAGGTATGTCGGGCCTACACACCACCAGAGGCATTGGCCAACGGGCTCATTGGAGCTGTTGCAGTATTTTTCTCGGCTCATCCACTGAAAATGAAACCCGTCTAACAATTGCCAAAGGCATTTTATCCCTTGGTCAATGTCTCAAAGGGTCGAACCCAGTTTAACTTATTGATGGTTTATTTTCAGGTTCATTTTGCTGGCACCCAAGGACAAAGACCATTATAATCCAATATTAGATCTCGAACAGACACTCTATGCAATAATTGAATGTACGACTTGTTCCCATATCATCAAGCTGGGTGGCTGAAGATTTCCAGGCTATCTGACGCGTGAACAACGGGCCCTTTTTGGTACAATACCCAATGATTCGCTATCAGAGAATGTGTCTCCGCCGCAATCTCCTCGTTCATCTCCTTTGCCTTCATGTGATTCTACAAGCACAGATGAATCAGTAGACCTGCAAGATCGGGAAGATTTATTTTCCCTGGCATCTCTCTCGTCAACCTCTGCACAGCCAAGTTCTATGTCACTCCTTAGGGCTATCAAGCGTGCTATTAATCGTCAGGACGGACCACTCTTCGTTGCTGCCATGGCCCGAATTAATTGTATACTCCACGCTCTCAAGTACCCCAGGCTGCCCGCGGACCTTTTCGCGCCAGTTCCTTGTAATGCGCTCCAACAGGCCATCGACAGTTGGGAAGACGCTGGCTTGCCAAAAAAAGTCTTAATGCGGATAATAGAAGAAACTTATCAGCGCGTCGTTGGACCTAATGTCGTAAGCTTGAAGCAATACGAAGCATTTTCCAGTACCGTCTACGGGGAACTGATGCCGTCCCTGGTTCATGAAATCGTCCAGATTACTGGGTTACAAGAAGAGTCTCTTTTTCTTGATTTAGGTAGCGGAGTCGGAAATGTAGTCGTCCAAGCGAGTTTGCAGACAGGGTGCAAAAGTTTTGGCATAGAATTAATGCCTGCTCCCGCAAGAATTGCAAGAGAAATGGTCGAACAGATGCGAATCAGATGTCGAATGTGGGGTATTAGGATGGGTGAGGTAGAGCTAGAAGAGGGAAATATGTTATCAAGCAAGAGGGTGGACGAACTCATTCCTCAAGCAGATGTGATTTTGGTTGACAACAAGGTTTTCGAAGAAAGCTGTCAGTTTGTTTTTTTATTGCTGTTGTCTCTGTAGCTAACAGCATTAGTGAATGAGGCATTACGGCCGAAATTTCTAGATCTCAAAGAGGGTGCTATTGTCGTTTCGTTGGCTCCATTCGTCAGCTCATTGAATGCGCGCGTTACGGAGCGTAATGTAGGAGCTGCGTGCCGTAATCAAACCGCTTGCTGAAGCATTTTCTTGCAGGTTGATGACATCAGCGCTATATTTGATGTTACCGAACGTTCCTATCATTCTGGCAGCGTTTCCTGGGGAATAAATGGAGGATCATATTATATTCACAAGGTGGATCGAGTTGGATACGCACATATACGCGAACGTTTTGAAAACACCAGGACGCGCACTACAAGGACTCGAAGGTAAATAAATTGTTTATGTATTCACTGTACATGTCGCAACGCATGTATTGCATCCGTTAATGTCTGTAGTTGTGCTAACATATACGTATTATATTGTAGAGATCATAGCCATGATCTACATATACCCGCGCATGTCACGGAAGCTAGCGATATCCATGTGAAAAAAATCATGACAGTTTTTTGCATGGCTAGGTTCGACTTGACATGAGATGCGGCTTGGTCACTGGCGTACTCACAGCTCGTCGGACGATTCAGTATCGGTCCGAGCTGTCCATCATGGGAATAGCCGTATATTTCGCTCCCTCGAGATAAATGATCCGTACTCAGGCAACACCTATCAAATTGTAAGTAGCCGATGCGGCTTGGCTGAATTTGGAACTCAAGTGCGATAAATATGATATTGACATGCCTCGAAAAACATTTTCACCGTTTTCATTAGAGATTGATCCCAGCGTCTCGTCAGATCTATCATCTAGAGCACCTTCTTTCACACGTTCACCAGGTATGGGGTTTCAATGGTTTTGGACCAGAATTTGTGCGAACTCCGAACCAACCCATCCACTGATTATCAGGGGTCTTGGACAGCAGCGACAGGCATTAAATAGTGCCAGCAGCAGAAAATGGCAGTGAAGAACGATTTGAATTGGCCATGGCTAATTCAGATGTAACGTTTACTCTGCTTAATCTCTGCGTACGGGTCAGGTTTACGAGGACGTCCATAATGTGGCTCTCTTTCACCTAGATATGAATAAATAAATGCTCTTGCATTCCAGTAGAAACAATGTTTGACTCACCCAGGATATCCTCGTAAATGGTTGAAACGTGTTCGTTCCAGATTTGTCTGAACATGTGTGTTCCCCCTCCTTTTGATCCATCCAGACCCCATTGATGCATGAATGCACGTACATCAAACCTTCTGCGGTCTGCTTTGCTCACCACGGGTATATCCAGATATGCAGATGTAATTTGACCCGGAGATGCTCGGGCAGCAGCGTTTAGGGTGTAGTCTGGCGCACCGGAAGCGGGGGGGTGCGGTAAAAAGAGAAAAACATAGCGATGGTACGGTGTACCTCGTTGAGGGTGCGGAGGAACATATGTGGTGTGCGAATCTAGATCGATAATACGATCACGGTGAATCGCAGAGAGGGGAATATTCGGCCTGAATGGGGTAAAGGTGAGGTTTTAAACTTGAATTTATTTGCAAATGTCGTACTTCATCCAGTGCAAGTATGCAGTGAACATAGAATTTTCTTCGTCAGGAACATCTACAACACTGATCGGCGGTACCGCTCTCGCCAGAAGCCGTCAGGTACGTACCTAGATCCACAAGGAGCATCGTGTAGAGTCTCGTGTCTGTGTGGAAGACATTTGCAAATAATTTAGGCGGCTTCAAAGTCTGGGGTGATGTTATCAAACGATGGAAATGTAGAGTCGAATTGACCTTACTTGTTGGGGAAGAAGAAAATTGCCAGGTTCCACTTCTTTGTCAAGCTTACTTCGGAGACGGATTTCTTGGGGTAAAGCCGTAGCCGTAACATGCAAATCGATAGAAGGTCGTAAATCTGATAACACGTCTGGCACCACGTGCATCTGATGAATACGCTCCATCTACAATATAGCCGGTTAGGCATAACAACATCCCGAAGATCAGAAACATACAAGGAGGTCAAGTCCGCCCTCCTTCCGCCATCTCTGCTCCAACAGATATCGATGAGACGGTTTTGTCATGTCCACTGGTGCGCAAAAGCGTCAGGGACAGTCTCGAATAGAACGAAATTGACGTACCCATCGCATTGGCAACTTTCCATCGTACACTGGGCAGATTGATTTCACTCTGAACCTCCAGTATATGGAGCTTTTTTCTCATATTCTCAATTTCTTGGTCCTTGACCTCTAACACGCCCTCTTGGAACGTCTTTCCAGCGTCCTTGTCATGGAACATGTATTGTATGTTGGCTTCCGCAGCATCGATCTCGGCTTGGAGAGCGCGTGCTTCCCGCTTCAGACCATGGCTGTCCTTTTGGATAAGCTCAAGAGCCAAGTCATATGCTGGTAGAACGCCTTCAGCTAAGGGCCTGTTCCATTTGCGAGGTGAGTCTATGGAAATAGGTGGCCGTCGGGTGATCATGTTTCGCCGACGGCGGCGGCCATGTGTGTCTGTGGTTGGTTGTTCTTCCACGAGGATGGTGTTTGCTGGCGTCGGAGCCGATTTCGCCGCTCCTTCGCTAGTGGTTGGGAATGGGAGAGGGGTTGTAATAGTGGCTTCGGAAGCGACTAGAGTGGCATTTCTCCTGACGGCCAACAAAGTCAGGGACTGTCTTGACGCGTGTCCCGAAGCCTTCAGCCAACGCAAGGCGGACATGGGACGGCGACAGGCTCAAAAATTGCGGGCGACGCGGCGCGTTTGTTTGTAAATATTTATGTGATGAACCTGGACAGGCACTAGCCCGCATCGCTCGGTGATATTACACAACAAGCATTTTCCCAGAGATGGCCATGTTCCCGTTAGCACAGGAACATACTCCAGATGCACTAGTCTCAAATAATTTTCATCATCTATTTCTGGCATCCATAAGCTAATTACATGTCCATACGATAGATAATAACAGCATAAACCCATTAACCACAGAGCTCGATGATGGGGAAGGTAGCGCATGATCAAGACGAATATGTACAGCAGGCAAGACAGAGTTGCCCAGGGTATTGACAGCAACAAGGGTTGCACAAGCGGGAATGACAAGAGCAAAGGTATAGGTAGAGTCGATAGAGCAAAAAAGGGTAGATGCGACAGATAGTGCTGCGATGCAGGCCATTACGAGTACAGCTGACGGCAATTTACAACAATAAGAATAGGGACCATTATTCGCGGTATAACAATAACGCCGCTGCCGTGAAGGGGGGTACGCGAAAGACAAGGAAATTGCCCAAGCAGGGGAACGATATGGCGGACAGTTAAAAGGTGGCAAGATGGTACGGGCTCCGCGACAGAATCATCGGTTCTGGCTCCTTTGGGAAGCGATATTGGAAGTCGCCGTCTTTTACCACGGGATTTAATCTTCGTAGTTGCTCTTCCCTTTCTTGATTTTCCATTTCAATTTCGAAAAGAGCCTTTCCGCCTGGTATGGGTGGACGGTACCCCGCATAGATGGGGCATGGTTTGGGCTCCCAGCGGCCGCCGCCAGTTGCCTTGCATAGAACGCTAGATCGCCTCAACGGATAGGCGTCGAGCTCTCCATAAGAGCGTTCTTTAGGAAGTTCGACGGGGAGGGGTAAATGCGAGTGTCTTACGCACATGCGTTTAGGACGAGTAGCGAGACCTTCAATGCTAGATGCGCTGGACGTGGTATGTAGCGATCGTGGCTTGCGCGGAGAAGTTAAACTCAGACAAGAATTCGGAGGAGTGGCAACTACGCTGCTGCAAAGCGAGCTCTCGCCGCTTGAAATTGGATCGGAGGCAAGTATGGGCGACGGTTGTGAGCGGAGCGAAGAGGAGGAGGATACGTAAGAACGCGACATCCGGCTATGTCCGTGGATTTGGACCCAACAATCGTCACATACGCGACAACCTATGACGGGGGAAATGGGAGAATCATATGCAGCGATTGGGACTCCTCTAGGTGGGTGGAGGAACTCGAGAGATGAGGTGTCCAAGAGAGGCGTGGATCGAGACGAGCAAGCATTGCAGAAGACACCACCACATTTACGGCAGTGCTGTTGCCAGGTCAGGACGAGCGGTAGCATGAAAAAGAAGAGAATACGAACGTGTCTTCGTTCAAAGATGGAGAATTTGATGGAGCAGCCGAATCTATCACAATGTGAAGCAAGATCATCAGACTGTGGGGGGAGTTAGGTAAGGTGGGGTTTGGAACTTGGACGCGAACCTTCCATAGATATTTAGGGAGGAGCACGGCGAGATGTTCATTTAGTCGCGTGATAGAGTTGGATATGGGAGAAGGAGAGGGAGAGACGCGGGTAGGAGAGGCGAGAGACGGAGACGCGACGCGGGGGGAGGAAGCGATGGCGGCAAAGGCGGCGAGGAGGGACATATTGGAAGGGAAGGAGTACGGCGAGGATGAGGAGAAGCAGTAGTTATATGGGAAATGTGATTGGTGGGCTTGTGGATCTCGATAGCGCCCGTATATTCATTTCCCCTCACCCCCACCGGCCACCTCCGACCACCCCGACATGCTCGTCTGCCCTTCCTCCCAGCCCTCCCCGCCCCTTCGCAAGTCCCTGTCCTGCCCACTCCCGCTGCCTCACACATAACCTCTCTCTCCCCTTCATCGCTACACTGGCCAGCACCAAAGGCAGTGCGCCTCCGTCTCCCTCCCACGCTGTTCATCATCCCCAAATCAGTTCCCGAGTTCTCAGTTTCGGGGAACAGGGACATCATAACCACGTGACCATGCTCCGGTTTGACCTTCCGTACGACTAGTTGCATCATACCCTTATTACTTGTTGCACGTAACGCAACCCATGATAATCCACTCAGCAACGGTTTCGCATGAGCCAACCCAGCGCTCTCAACGGCCATTCCATTTAGGGTCGTCCTCTTGTACTTTGGCTCCAGTATGTTCATCACCCCTCTTTCTCCGCATAGCAATTTCAAACCCCCGCTGGCACACCCTCCAATGTGGCTTATTATGACATGTGATCCCTCTATCTGCCTCATGGCTCAGAGCCATATCTTTTGACGCTCTTTATGACACAACCCTAATCCCAACCTTTCTTCTCTTGAGGCATACCTAGCTTATTCCTGATCAAATCACGCCCTGCCAGCATTCATTGATACAACATCTGCATCCCCCCTACCTCGGGTAATCATTGACAACTCATTGACGCAGTACTACTAACCTTGAGCTGACCATTAACGCAAATGCCGTTCACATCGCTGATCGAGATTAAGTAAGTTTATCAAACTTCATCGCTTCCCATACAGCGTGAAATGCATGCCCTCTAATGGGGTACATCACCCGTCACGATAAGCATTCAACACGAAACTTTCAACAACGCCCAATATCATGTTATACATCACCTCATCTAGAATGGTAACCCTATTCCCAGCTCTCGTACTCGAGGGAAATACCTGCTTTTTCCCATCCACAGCCCTGTCCACATCCGATACAGTATCTTGTCCGATCTATCCCTATTGTCATGCTCTGCGGCGCTCCTTTCAGAAAGAAGATTCTAACCTGTTGCCGTACATCACCAGAATCTCCTTTGGGATTCTCTAGAGTCTCACGTCGCGTTGACCGACTCTCAGTCGCGTGACCATTTATATCCACTGCGTCGTCATTGCTGACTATGGCGACGTTAAGTGTACTATCGCAATCGCGGACCCCATCGTTCACGATAATTTCTTTTCGGCAATTAATCACAAGGCGGAAGAGAATGTCCTTTGCAGCTTCTAGCAAAATTACAACGGCTTGGTCGTCGATGCCTTTGGCATTCTTCCCTACCTCGTCAGAACTGTCGCCGATTCGCGTGAGAAATGCATACATATGTAAATCGGGTCTACCTTTTTCCTGGTTCAGTTTGACGCGTTGGCTCTTCGTTACAAGTCGCGTTTCTCCCGCCGAGAAGGATATGCATGATATTACACAGATACCACACAGAATCTTTTATTGCCAAACGTTTTATTCGATGAACGCTATGATGATCACCAGACCCGTTATCTGCGATAACGAATAACATGAATTCACGAACGATGAAGTTAAAGTACACACAAGGTCCCTCGGATATATTGGTCCTTCTACACGCTTGCGAGTCGTCATCACAGGACACATTCATAAGCGGGCCAGCCGAAGCATCGACGGAATTATCAAATATAGCCTTTTCAAGTTCATAAACAGTCGCCAGCATCAGAGAAGCGCGTAGTGCTGACAGTTTAGCTGCGCAGAATTTCCCTTGCATCCCGCTGGCTAACGGTAAATCCGTCAATAGAAGACGTGCGCTGCTCTCGAAAAGGAGTGCTATATCCGCGCGGAGGTCGCCAGGAGCTTCTTGAGGACTATCGGTTGCTTTATGTGTCCGGTCGTGATCATTCGATAACAAGTCACCAAGGTATACTCTTGACAGCCGACATGTCGTAGTAATGATGCGATTGAATATCCGGCTCTGCAAGAGCGCGAGGAAGTTACCCATTGGGTCCTCTTGAGGTCCCAACCCATCTTCGTCTCGTTTACGTTTTCTTCTGTACCCGTCAGACAACCGGGAAATCAATGGAGTACCATGCCTCAAGACATATAGCAAGGCGCTATTCAAAATTTCCGGTCGTTTTTTTGGGTACCTCATCAGGTGCGCAGTGGAAGAAAAAAGTAGGGAATCTAGGCAGTCCCCAATGGCTTCCACGGTGCGAAATGTCATAGATGTAATCAGCTCTTGCGGGACAGTAGGACCAAGAGCCAACAATCGAGAGAACGCGTCCATTGCAGGAAACAGAGTTACCAAAGATGGTGGATCATCATGCTCGAAACGCGATGGCGTCTCTGCTCTCCATTCGGCTCCGGGAGGATTGTTGATTGTCCCTTTATTTCGAGTTTTCTTGTTTTTCCCACTTGCATTCGTTTTACTTTGCCACGGACGATCTCGATCAGGTGCCGAGCGAGTTGAGCTGACATCGCACTTGCTGGCCAGTGAGAGACATCCTGTCGCGCGACGATAGTAGTTCTTTCAAGATGGCCTG
Organism: Amanita subjunquillea; assembly: GCA_020011035.1. Classification (NCBI taxonomy): domain Eukaryota; kingdom Fungi; phylum Basidiomycota; class Agaricomycetes; order Agaricales; family Amanitaceae; genus Amanita; species Amanita subjunquillea. Next base: position 372,558 of record JAEBUT010000012.1, on the reverse strand, counting down.
GACCTCAAATCCAGTTATCACTTACGCATTTTCTCCGAGTCAAGCTGTGCGCGTAACTGTACATTTTCCCCTTCAAGTTTAAGCGCAAGTGATCTCCATGAGCCTTTATCCGAAACACATGGCTCGCAGGGACGAAATCTATCACGGAGATCTAGGACATGCGCTGGGAAAAAGTTATCAATGACATCGTCGTGGATGAGCGCATGTACTCACCAGCAATGGACTGGAATTCTGGCTTGAAACGCAAGGAACATATAGCCTAGCATAAAAGAGTGTCAGTATGCTGCTGCTCATTAAGTCGACCTAGACGCACAACCGCAAGACGTAGCTGATCAGATTTTGTTAGCCGCTCCATGTGGTTCCGATCCAGAAGGAATGGAGCCCACTCGTCTCGGCTGTTCTTGTTATATAGCGGAAACTGGGCAGCAGCCTCCAGGAAAGCGAGCAGTCCAATAACAATATTACATTCATGCTACATGTTATCTAAGAACACTAAAGGGACCGGTATATGCAATACGTATGGATGCAGGTGTAAAATGACGCGCCGTCAAATTTTACAACTTTTCCTTGCCTTTAGATCGTACAATTGGCGACTCCTCTAGCATCGGTGGGTGGGACCTCAAAGCCAATGGAGATTCCGGATACCGCGGTAGCTGAGATTCTTGACGCCTTCTTACGGGAGACTCATCGAATGATGGAAATCGACCGTATGGACTGAAGCCAGGGCCACTTCTTTGATGACCATCAGAACCTGACCCCGGCCCGCCACGGCTGGATGTTAAATCACGTCCACCTGGTTTGGAGGGTGTCTGCGAGAGACCTGGAGGGCGCGTCGACCAAACAGTGTTTCTGGGTGTCATGAATGGTGCACCAAACTTGATCCCACGAGACGGTGTCGAGGCAGGATCAAATGGAGACTCTTCGAAAGGGTGGTCGTAAGTAGCAGTATCGTACCCATAGACGCGCGCTTCATGAGGGTGCTGAGGGGTTGATGGCCCATGACGCGAGGAATTTACCCAAGATGAACCGGACGAAAGTCCTGGGGGTTCAAGATCAGAGCTATGGCGAGTCGGTGTTCTGGGAACCCGCTGAAATGACCATGATGGTGAGTTATGAGGAGAAAATGGCTGAAAGAACGGAGCATCTTGTATGCGGTGTGCACGGGGTGCTTCATCTGTAGGGACAAAGGTAGGTTCACTCGATAATAATTCATCCCTAGTGCATGAGTGGCAAAACCAGGGATCTTCCTCTCTTCCAAGCTCGTCAATGTTTCGTATTCCAATGCATTGCAGATGGTACCACGTGTCGCACCCGTCGCATTGAACCAGCTGGCGACCATCGTTCGCACCGTCACAGATGCAGATCACATCCTCCTCGTCATTATTGACAGCATGTCCCCTGCGCTGCAGGCGGTAAGACAAGGAACGCACGCTTCGCTTCGCAAGCAGAGCTGTCCGTGCATCCGCCGGATCATATGGAAGCATCTTCCTTTCGTTTGCGCTGGACGCTTTAAGGCCACGCTTGATTATTTCAGTTTTCACAGGGAGTGGCACCATTTTCCCCCCAGTCCTTCTCGTCACATCATTCTGTAGGCCGTCGTCGGAAATATACTCTTGTTGCAACTCGTCATCGTCTGAATCTCTGTCCAGGAATTCCTCAATCATTTTCAATCGTCCATCGTCTTCAACCTGCCTTACTCCAGCCATTTCCTCCGTCCTTAGACGCCATGGAAACTCGTGGTCAATCCAATTAGGTTTTTGCACTCTTCTTTCGAAAGCCGAAGGCAATGAATTCCGTTCCTCCTTGACTGCGAGATTGCTACTTTTCTTTTTTCTGCGGCCACTAGTACGTCTCTTGCTCGGAGATGGATCATTGCTACAGGTAGTAGGTTTGGTGTCGCATGCAGGATCAACTAACACTCGACCTCTACCCTCAAGCTCCACTGGAAGGAGCTTGGACCTCTGGACACCGGGTCCGCGAAAGGCTTCCAGTCTCCTTCGCCTCTTCAGATCTTTTTCTGCAACAATAGGTTCTTGTGCCTGTTCAAGAAGTGCTACTACATTCGAAGGTCCCGTGACGCTAGCTGTTGCAAGCGCAAGGGGTTGGGGTTGGCGAACCCATTCGGTAGTCCTCTACGATGAACATTGAGCAATATCAGTCATATGATGGGTGGCACACATACATATCGACCATAACCACCGGCCATCAAACTTTCTTCAAAGCTCTCGTCAGACGTTTCTTGGAATAGCGTAAGCCTCCTCCCCTTACTTGGACTGTCAGTGATGCCTATTGCCCCAGCCCTGTCATTCTCATGCTGATTAGATTTGTCTAGTTCTCCATTGCCCCCATTCATACCAGCCCGCTTTTCACGTTTGAGATAGTCGGGGCGACGATCCTCAGCATCTTTTATTTGCGCTAACCGGTTCTCCAACATGGCCTGACGTAGACGTTCCATCTCGCCTCCATTGTGAGAGGGAAATATCTCTGCTGCGGGTTCAAGAGGAGAAGATGAGGGTAGATCAGGTTCCTTTGGGTGGGAAGATAGATGAGGAAAAGTGATGGGACTATCCATCCGCATCTCGGCTCCCAAAGGTGACGTCGACCGCCGCAGTGACAAATTCCGACCAGGAATGGGGGTTCTCGGCGCGAAGGCAAACGATAGATTTGAAGACGACGGAAAAATTGACGGCGCGGGAGCGAGTTGAGTAATTTGATCGGACGGGGGTTCAAGCTTCACGCTGATAAGATTATATTAAAACAATGGAATTTGCTTGGTACCCAATACATACGCTGAAGTGCTTGGTTCCGGAGTGGAAGCTATCGAACGCCGAGAACTAGCAGATGATTAGTTGTCCAGATATCAACTGTACCAGAGGTATGCCTTACTGCGTGTGAGGTGGCATGCTTGCCGCGTAGCGACCATTGAAAGGACTAATGCTGCAATTAAGACTAGTAAAATACGTTCTCAAAACAAATCACCTAGAGTCTGGAGTTATCATCAGAGAACCAGATGACCTCGTTTCTGCACTACTTGGAAACAATCAACGGAATTTACTAATTGAAAATGTGAAAAGTTACGTTTTTGCTTGATGGGAGTCGGATGACGAGGGAAGAGGTGTAACAGGGCTATCATAAGCAGAATGAAGGTAAGAAATTCGATTGTTCATGGAACAAAGATGGATGACGTGCCCACGATGCAAAGGGGAATGATGCGCGCTAGATCCTATGTAGGGAGAGAAGTTATTCGGACTAGATACATGAGTCAGGAGGTTTAAATGAGCCACTGAAGTAAAGGTGTAGTGGTAGTAAGAAACTAACACACCTCTGCGGAGTTGGTAGTTGGTGATATTGGAAATTCGGGAACAAGGATCTGCATTGGTCGAGACTGTTTTCCGAGATATAAGATAACTGTCAGAAAAGATGTGGAGAACGTACCTCGGCGTATCCAGAGGCAGGAGATTATTGACGCCTTCACGTTCTGGAGGCACAAGCGAAGATAGGTTGGGCATTGGTGGATGGGTTCAGTGGGCAATGTCGTACAGCGATTTCAAAGGTGTCGCAGAAGTGAACCGTCAGATCCAATTATGTAAGGATTCCATGCCCGACTCCGCTCCTTTACGCGCTCTCGAGTTTTACAGCGGCATAGGTGATGGATTGCTTTCGCAGCTTCAGGTTTTATGCAACAACGTTGACAGTATACACAGGAGGCCTTCACCTTGCGCTAAAAAGGAGCAATGTCAATGCAACCGTCGTCCAAGCTTTTGATTGGGATCAGCTCGCCTGCCAAGTTTATTTGCTTAACCATGGACCGAATATAGTGTCCAAGGTCCTAATTTTCCCTCACGAGATGGCGATTTCTCAAGCATGCTAGGTAGATATTTCTACGCTGACCCCGGAGTTTCTCGCTAGCTTTCACGCGGACCTGTGGTTACTGTCGCCGGCTTGCCAACCGTACACGGTACTTAACCCAAATGCAAAGGGAGCTTCAGACCCTCGCGCGCAATCGTTTTTACACCTTGTCCAGGAGGTCCTCCCTAGAATGAAAGCAGCTGGCAGGTGCCCATCATACATATTCATTGAGAATGTCGCTGGATTTGAGGTAGATTTCTTTGAAAACCGTGTTGCGATGGCAGATATAAATCTAACAGACCGAAGGCATCTACAACCAGATCCGTGCTGTGTTCAACCCTTCGTTCCTTGGATTATAGAACGCTTGAGCTGCTCATTACTCCCATCCAATTCCACATCCCAAATTCGCGTCTACGATATTATCTCCTGGCTAAGCGCCAACCACTGCGTTTCGAACACGATCCAGATGGCGGAAAATTGTGGCGCTGCATCCCACGACGATGTGATACGGCAGACGAAGAGGCTTCGATGCACATAGATGAACTCAGGCGTTATCTGGACGATCAGATTGATGAACAATATCGTATACCAGACAGAGTGTTGAGAAAATGGGGAAGGCTATTTGACATAGTGCTACCATCAGAAAGAAGAACGTGCTGCTTCACCCGAGGTAAGCGCGCGGTTGACCAGTTCGAGCTTGATCTCACATGTCCAGGGTATACTCAGTTGGTGGAACGAGCTGGTTCCATTCTTCAGATGAATGAAGAACTCGATGTACGTCTGGCGAGTCTGCCATTGGCAAAGTGTTGAACTAGCGGAACAGACCACGACAGTTTTCGAGGAATTCCTTATCGCTCAAAAGGCTGGCGATGAGGGTGACGATACTGTGCGAATACTACATCCCCTCAGGCTGCGGTATTTTACTCCGACAGAGCTCTTGCGGTTATTTGATTTTGAGAAGCCTGAGTGCGAGACCCAATTTAGGTGGCCCGCTGAAATGACGCTGAAGACGAAGTATAGAATGATAGGTAATAGCGTGAATATCCGCGTGGTGACGGAGCTATTGAACTATATGTTTCGCTGATTGATTGGGCCATGTTATAGTCATAGTCTTCACACTGTCGCTCTTGTACATTTATGGGGGAGCTTACACGAATGCGGGGTATGGCTCTTGTACCTTTAGCCAGCCTTGCGATCAAAGCGCTAATCAATTAATCACCGCCCGGTGTGCTTTATAACCGGACGTCCTCATAAGTCCTTAGTCACCCGTGAAATACGAAAAGGAATGCCAGGGCGGAGGACATTTCTCATCGGCGGTGGCTGCACGGCATTCACCAAGGTACTCTCATCTATTCGATCCGTGAACAAGATATGAGGATATCACTCCCAACAGCCGAAGGGCCAAAGATCTACTGAAGATGTGCGTCGAAACTCCCGTATGATAATGCAATAGTCATGTTAGAACCAGATGGGTTTAGAAGCAGCTACGAAGGCGTTGTTGGATGCTGGTCCGTCTAATTGATTACCTGCAGTCTAGGGTAATCCTAACTAAAAGCAAAAGGAATCACTTATGACGCGATTGAAGCTGCTTTCGTTGGGTATTGTTACGGCGACTCAACATCTGGACAAGTGCGTGCTGCAGTGGATATGGTTTATGTCAAAACGACCAACTTCCTCGCAGCGCACTCTTTACAACCTTGGTCTTACAAACATACCTATCATCAATGTTAACAACAATTGCTCAACCGGATCGACTGCTTTGTATCTTGCCAATTCTATGGTCAAAGGGGGCCAGGCAGAATGCGCGATGGCACTTGGCTTCGAGAGAATGAAGCCGGGAAGTCTCTCGACTCATTTCCCGGATCGTGCCTCGCCCCTTGCACTGACATATCTACGTTCTTCAGAATTAGAACGAGAAGTAATTTCAAAGAATCATGGTCCTCCCGCACCGCGAATTTTTGACAACGGTGCTCAAGAATACTTCTTGAAATATGGCGGTAGTGTAGATCATCTGGCCAAGATTGGTACGCCTCATATCGTATACGTGAAAACAGCTGAATACCGGGGCATCAACAAGCCTCGAAGAACCATAAACATTCGTTGAACAATCCTTACTCTCAATTCCGGAATGGCTGGAGCGTGGATCAAGTGTTGGCATCGCCCAAAATTACGAAAAACCTCACAAAGTTTATGTGCAGTCCTACATCTGTGTGTCGCCAAGCTATTGTTGCTTTTTACGAGGGTTCTTACCATCGAATATAAGGACGGAGCAGCGTGCTGTATTGTTGCATCAGAAGATTTCGTCCATTTGCATGGCCTGGAAAATCAAGCGATTGAAATTGTTGCTCAGGCCTTATCAACAGATGGTCCAGGCACGTATGAAAACAAGAGTCCAATGGAATTAGTTGGCTATGAAATGACTCGAGTCTGCGCTGAAAAAGCATTTCGCGGAGCAGGACATAACGAGGGCGAAGGCAGAAATCTTGTCGGTGTCATCGAGCTACATGATTGTTTCGCGGCAAACGAGGTGCTTCGACATGGTAATACGGCGTGAATCTCATTGACAACATTGATCGCACAGCTTATCACGTACCCTGCATTGGGTCTTTGCGCCCCCGGTGAAGCCCACAAACTTGTCGAACATGGTGACAATACAGTGAGTGATTGGTGAAAGCATTTCGTTTCGCAACTCGTTCAACGATTTTTACCCAAGTATGGCGGTAAGTATGTGATAAATCCCAGTGGTGGTTTGGAAGCGAAAGGTCATCCACTTGGGGCAACTGGAATTGGGATGCATTTCTACGTTATGAGTGAGTTTCGCCCTATAGCAAGACTATTATTCTGATGTTTTCGCAGTGCAATTAAGGGAATGTACGTGTTCCATTGAAGTTGTACATAGGAAATTGCCATCTCACTCGTTTGCAAAGGGGCTGGGCCAATGCAAGCACCTGGGCTTTTCGATATCGCTGACAAACGCGGCAAATATGGTCTTGTTCATAACATAGGCTTAGGGGGAGCTGCCATCGTTTCCATCCTCAGACGTCCTGAATTTTACAAACCAGGTGGTGCCGACGGCAGGACACGGTTCGTTCATACATCGAGAGTCGAAAAATGAAACCTGAGTTTTATTCAGCCTTGGCTACAACCATGCACACAAATGTCGTCCAATTTCCATGAACGACGTGGACAAAGTGAAGTCACGAAGGGCTTCGGTGTATGTTTTGCAATATGCCAAACTCTGAGTATACGCATGTACAATGTCTTATGTTTTTGTCATCTCACCGTTCTATTCCAAGATCAAAATGGTACTACACCACTTATAATACTATCACGAAATCGGGAATATGGCTGACAATTGAAGATTAGCATGCACCGATTTCAAGCGAACGCTTGTGCTTGCAATTTCCAAATCCTCGCGTATTCACCATCTTTTTGCAAGAGTTGTTCATGTGATCCCCTCTCCATTATAACAGAGTTGTTGAGATACCTTGCGGGTAGGTCAGAATGGAAGAATCAACCATGATTATGCGCTCACAGTATCATGTCAGCAGATCGCGTAAGGTTTCCAAACCTATGAGACGAAAATATCATTGTCTTATGAACTCGTAACTGTTGGAGACGTTCAAAGAGCTCTATAGCGGCAAGCAAGAAGATTTATAACGCGTGCAAAGATAACAGTATCGCTTACCATGCTCTGCTGTTGGATCCAGACTAGCCGATGGCTCGTCAAAGATTAAGAGTCCAACGACGGCCTCTGAACTAAGCGAACGCATGAAAGTTCGTGATCTGTTCCATGGTTAGCGCCTATGCGCCTGCTGAAGGGAAATGGAAAACCAACAATGCTATTCGTTGCAATTGGCCACCTGAGAGGGTTCTTGAAGTCGACGAATCCATTCCGGCTTGATGTCTGATATGGGAGTAGTCCACTCGCTTTCCGTGCACAATGGTGCCTTCAGTCAAATTGGAGTAGTATTCTTTGACGGGTCGTTCAAGATACGTGTCAAGGCCTTCGGGTAGGTTGTGTATGATTCCATCGGCTCCGCCAAGGCGGGCTGCTTCCAGAATTTTTTCGTCGTCGTCAGCATAATCAGGATTACCCAAACCTATGTTGTCCCTAATCTGAACATAAACTTAGGCTAATGTTGGATATCCATCATGTCGGAAAATCACGCACAGAAAGTGGGAAATGGGTATAATCTTGAAAGAGGACGGACATCGATCGGCGCAGGTCATCTAGTCTGAGTGTTTTGATATCTACGCCATCGACAAGTATCTGCCCCTCTGTGACATCGTATATTCGAGCGATCAACTTTAAGATAGTGCTCTTTCCAGACCCATTGACCCCTATTATAACCTAATGCAGACGATAAGACTGGAGACAAAATAATGGCATGAAACTTACACAGAGCTGTCCTCTATCTACTTTGAAAGATACGTCGCGCAAAGCATAGGTATCTGTGTCCGGATATATGAACGACACGTTTCTAAAACATGTGTTAAACGCGAGAAACTCTGTAATTGTAGATTAATACCTGAATTCTATTGACATGCCCGTTTCCAGTGATCTTTGATTCTCGGGAAATGGCACTTTTCCATCGGAAACCTTGTTTGGGATTTCAATAATCTGATATAAATTTCTGATGCTGGTAATCTTGTTCAATATTGACTCATCACGTTCAAACAAAAAGTAGATCGTAAAGATGAAGTCGCTAGTAGTCTTTGTTATCAGGTTCAAGGAAGCAAATATAATGGGCACCGAGGCAGGGTATCGGACAGCGCGCAGCATAAAAACAATCTGGCCATAATATTAATGAATTTGGAATTGAAAGCGATCGTGCACAAACTTGCGGCAGGTGAGGGAGAGACTCGAGGATAAGGGAATTGATAATGGATCCAACCTTCCAAATGTCTCGGGTCATGAGCATGTCATGGAAGTCTCCAGCATGATCGGCAACGGATTGAATGCATTGTGTATACTCTGCGGAATACGCTTTAGGAAGATCGCTAAGCTCTTTTCAATGCTTACGGGTGAGCATGTATTTCCACATATTACCCACCACCATCTCTTTACGATGAATCGGATTGTTTACAGTTTGTTTCAGACCTTGTGTTCTGATATAGCACGGATCTTTACTGGTTGCGGCCCATACTGATGATGAGCGTATGTTATCACTGCCAGAAATTGGTGAAGAAGACCTACCAGAAGTAAGATTACCTCGGCGTCTTTGCCACGAATACCTCATGATGGGGTGGATAAAACTCAGAACAACGAGTAACAAACCGTCACGTTGATCTTTCACAATGCCAATGAGAACGGTGATCTTCGAAATCAAAGTAATTCCTTGGAAACTTGCGTCAGAGACAGTTGTTATCAATTCCCAAGTAGTGCTGCGTTTAGACGTTCTGGGCAAGGCCGTTTCAAGTTGCCGCTGGACGGCCACATCCTCGAAAGTGGGTAGATCCAACCGGGCTAAAGCGTTGAAGTAATGTATGGTATAAAATTGTTGTATACGTTTGCTCAATGGTTCTTGGACGGCTGTGAGGCCAAGCAACAAGAAATGTCTAGACATGGAGCACAACAAAGTTCCAATGATGATTTGTACAATGCGATTTTCGTCAATTTTGCGTTCGTCCAGTGTCATCTGAACCTACATGAGTCATAAGACTGGATTCTTCACCTCGTCTATCATTCCACTTACAATGGATAGCAATTGCCCTGAATACCTGACGTACATGGTCAGAGAAGCCTATGTGAGAAGGTGAAGTTTACCATATCTCGGCGCGGGTAAAATTGAGAGAAGAAATTGAATGATAAAATAAGAAACGAAGAGGATCCAACATGACCTCATCCGAATTATGTCTTTGACCATTCTGAACAAGTATGGCAAGCATCGCAATAGTTCGATGTATGTTTCGGGCAGATACTTGAACCATCCTGACAGAAAAGAGGAAGATGGGTCTAACTGTTCGTACAAATCCCATACGCCAAGTCTGGTGCGTCGAATATTCGAGGTGTTTCTTGGCTCGGGTGTTCGTTTTATCTTCACAGTCGAGGAGTGATTATGAACAACTTGCATAAGTGCCTACTTAGGCAATTGAACTGGTGGTGGGTTATGGTTGACTTGGATCAGGGTCACTATTACTACTTTAATTATGTATACAGTGCTGCACTGATATTGATACGGAACCTACTATGACTTACTGCTGCGTTCGGCACTTGGACACTAGGAGCATCATTGGCAGAAGGCCCACGAGCACTGCGTGGAGTCGTCGAGTCCCTCCCAACCTCTATCCCTGTCTCTCTTTAAACGTCGCTGAAAGTCACGCAGACCTTTCGGTGCTTCATTCCGACGTTCATAGACTGCACTGATACCTCCTACATGATGGGAGCGAGAGGTTTCGATTACATCTTTGCGTACGTGGTCAACTGCATTGCTTTCAAGATGATAATATGCTGTGTTCGGTGCCTTGTGATATCTCTTGAATTAACTATATGAAGTCACGACATCACCTAGCCGACCTATATGGATTAGTGCGATACGCCGGCAACATCGTTCCCCGCCTATACCTCGTGATAACAGTTGGGGTCCGTTTATATGTCGATATCTGATGCTCCGGTCAAGGAAATCATGAAGGACATGATGGAAATATCGGAGGGGTTCTCCACCCCATTCGTGGGCTCTTTCTTCGCCATTATCTCAGCGGACAGACGCGGGATCACCTTCCAACAGCAATTCAGCCAGGGTGCGCAACAACATTTTTCATCGAACGGCTATGTTCATAAGACGCAACAGTTCCGCTGTGTGCTTGCAAGATTCAATATCATTCGAGCTGACAAATTTCATCGAAATGAACAAACTCTGGGTTCGTTTGCAGCACCAAGGGCATTTTAAGAGATCGAGAAAAGCGTGAAACGGGAACTTCGAATCCTTGTCGGGACAAATCCCGTCAGACTGAGCCAACTTGATGGCGTCGACATTGATATGTATCGGCGAACTATTCTGCCAAGTATTTTGCAGCAGGTCGTCAGTTGCAAGGACGTAATTGCACAGGAATACCTCATGGAAGTCGTTATGCAAGTGCGCCTTGCTTAGCTGCCCGAGGTAGCACCAGCTTATCTTCATGGTATTCACAGATGAATTCCATCTTCATATGCTGGGTCCCTTTTTGTCTGCCACTGCCCAGCTCCATCCCAAAGTGAACATTACGCAAATAGTCATAGATAGGCGTATCCTGCACGGGAAGCGGAGAACGAAGGTCCAGAAGAAACCAAGCGTCAGGAATGAGCGGCTGCCAAACGAAGGTTGAAATGCAGAAAGCGAAGATTCGCGAGAATGGTGGTTACGCTGCAAACACCATGTCAGATTCTTCGTTCTCCATGGAGTCAACCGAGTGGGCGTCGCCCTCAATCCCCCAATGTGAAGTCACTGTTATTGCTTCTGATTCTGAAAAGTTCCCAACGACAAACATTATGAATCCTTCCACCACTACTGTAAATGGATCCTCTGAAGAGAGGCATAAGGCAAAAAAAAGAAAAAGAAAAAGAAAAAGAAGGGTACCCATATTCAAATTTCGAGGAATTCCACAGAACATTCAGCTCTTCGATGTGTTCTGGAGGTAGGTGTTGATTAAAGTTCGTCATTCCTACTTTTGCAACATATCTGACTTTTAACGTGTAACTAAAGGCCCGTCTTGACCTATCAATGTAAGGTATCATTACTCTCTTTGTCTCCCTCACAAAATTATCGTTAAGCTGTTATCCTGACAGACTTGAGTATGTAGACCATATACTTGGCTTTGCCGCAAATAAAATCCAAGAGTTCGCAGAGAGAGTTGGCTGCGCTTGTCATTCGTCAACACATGATTAGTATTGTCAGCCCTGACTTGCATGCGTAACAAACGGCATCTAACCTCGCTGCTTGCTTCTTGCACCAATCAATTCATATCAATCAGTCCTTATCCTTCACCTCTACTATCAAAATAGTTGTACTCGACTCGACGATCCACCTGACGCAGCGCGCACCACCAAATCTTATCAAAGGGGACCAAACACCTGACACGATTGTAAGACACTTCCGTAACACGCTCTATCATATCCAAAGACGAAAAGCTACTGCGGAGGAGGGTGCTACTGCAGTTGATTCTCGATGGAATGAGGTAGATGTCGTGGGCGCATTGTTGAAGATGGGAGTCAGGCGGTAACGCGAATTAGTTCGTGACGCACCGCTAGTCCATATATCCATGTACCAGTGAGTCTTGGTGATTCTCTAAATATTATTCCGGCTAAATATAAAAGCGCCAAGATAATCAGAGAGACGAGGCATGAGTTGCTGAAGGTAATGCGTGTGCACTAACACCTAAACATATAACATGTAAGTGCATCCGATTGTATGATAACATTCAACCGCCATTTAAGAATTTAACGTGCTTTTTGGTCGACACAAAGGTCTTAAGCCCGGGGATCACGGCAAGGGAAGCACGAGGAAAGGAAGGTACCCTAGGGTGACCTTCCCCACCATCCCCCGGGAAAAAACGCACCTTGTAATGGGCGAACGAGGCGGGCGAGACGGGCGGGGCGGGGCGAGGCGAGGACGGGGACCCTGCAATAGGAACGTCAGCCAACAACCCTAACGGCGAGAAACTCACAAAGAAGAGAAAACACAATCGCATATAACTCGCAACGATACTAAATATAAAATAGGAAAGACGTCAGCTACACTTGAAAAAGAAGAAAAAAACAAATCCTAGCGGGCACTGTTGCCCAAGCCCCTCAAGGGCGGGGAGGAACTGATCCTCCAAGAAGCGCCTTCCTACTTTTGCATTGTCCGAGTATGTCAAGGCCAGCCTGTTTGCGAATAGCTCTTACGTGCCCAAGAACAGCAAGTACTAGTGAACCGTTGCCAGAGTGCTTTTCCGCAGAGAGAGCCTTTCTGCGTGCAAGCATTCCAAGACCTTCTAGCTTATTAACAGTCCTAACACGCTTAAGAGAACAAGCCTGAGCAGAGACGTCGCCAGATGCCAAAGAACCAGACTCTCGCATGGCAAGGAGAGCACGTCGGTGTTGAAGCATTGCAAGACCTTCCAGTTTGTTGACAGTATTGACGCACTCAAGATCGGGCAGTGGCACTGGCAACGCGGCGACCGGCGTATCCTCGGCGTCCGCAATGATGTTAACGACTTCGGAGGAGCGGTTGGGAAAGTCATGGATGGTTGTAAGGGGTTGACGACCAGCGTCAGCAAAGTTGGGAGCAGTGCAGATAATGATAGTGTGCATGGTGGGTGACTAGAGAGAGAGCGACGCTCGTGAGTAGATCTTATATACAATCGATTGTCAGCCGCCTGGTTTAAATTCTGTCTGTCACAATTTGAAAGACGCCACACCCCTAGAGACGTCCTTAGAATCGCACGATCAGTCTCGAACGTTGTTACGTGGTTAGATAGATTTGATTTCAGTTCTGCTCTACGATGAGGGCCTTGTCATGACTTTAGAGTCATACAGAGGGTTTAATGTCATCACTCTTTCTTGACGTCAGCAGGAAACAAACAACAAATAAAACAACAAAACTATATATCACATGTCGACGACGATTGCATCTCAGAGATGACCAATTTTCTCGTCGACTCCTCCTCCGAAATATACCCTCAAGATACGCCCATAAGTAGAAAACGAGGATGAAGAAATGGTTTTCAACATCCTTTTGGATAGTCTCATCTCTCGCTTTGGGGAGATATCTTCAACGCAATGTACGAGACCTTCGACGGAACAGTAGAACGCCATCAAACTGCGCTTGAAGTCGAATTCGATGGCCTGAGGAATGTTGTGGATATGACGAGCAAACATAACCAGTACCCAGACGCGAGTAGTTTCTTCTATCGCCTCATCTCGATCAGTTTGAGCAACCAGACGTGGAAAGTGTGTTTCAAGTTTCTGTACATCGGCCATCGGGTCTCCAAGAAATAGATGAAAGAGTGCCGGAAAGAAGTGCGCAAGCTCATTCAATATTTCTTAGCAGTGCCCAAGACAAGATCCCTTGCAGGAGTACTCCCGTTCGCTCATGAATATATTCAGAATGGAGCTCCTGACACCATTGATAAGCAATGGCGCGTCCGGAAGTTGCGTTCCAATGACGACCCCAACGCCCCAATCTTTTTCCTTGATGAGAATCTCACCGAGAAAATTCCCTGTTTCCCAAAAGTTGAGCGAACGTTGGTCGTCTTTGACCTCGCGTGACTCCCTGAAGCTCTCGATCACAATGACTGTTACATTCCTCTCACACCCAACCATGCACTTTTCGATTCTTTTATCGTAGATTTCGACTTTCATACTGGGTCCGCGCTCCTCTGGATTTTCCAAATGACCACGGCTACTCGGCATGGCGGTTCAGCAGAGGGGTATGTGGTGATACGCGACGCCACTGAGAAAGTCACAAAGCAACTATTGGAGAGCGAACCTTCGGGACCCCCGCCTGCAAATTAAGAAGCAGAAACGGTCGGTTAAGGTGTACTACACGTTGGTCCGTCCCACCGAAGACAAAGGGCTCTCCCCGAGATGGAATCTTCCCCAAGGTTGGAATAAATCTACAACGCGGATCGACCATCGCGGGGAGTGACTTCCCTGCGTTCAATCCAACCTGTTGCATAGCTGATCTTCCTGATGCCCTTTCTACATGCATCGGTGAAGTAGTCACTGGCATAATTATGTTACAATCATTGGCGTAGTTCATTTTTGCTAGAAACTAATTCCTTGGAAACTTGCATCAGAGACAGTTGTTATCAATTCCCAAGCAGTGACATTCTGGGCAAGGCCATTTCAAGTTGCCGCTGGACGGCTAATGTAGTATACGTTTGCTCAATGGTTCTCGGACGGCTGTGAGGCCAAGTAACAAGAAACGTCCAGACACGGAGCATAACAAAAGTGCCAATGACGATTTGTACAAGACAATTTTCGTATTCGTCCGAACCTAAAGACATTCTTCACCTCGTCCATCATTCCACATTACAATGGATAGTAATTGTCTTGAATATCTGACGCACATCAGAGAAGCCTATGTGAGAAGGTGAAGTTTACCATATCTTGGTCGGGGGTAAAATTGAGAGAAGGAATTGAATGATAAACTAAGAAACGAAGAGGATCCAACATGACCTCATCCGAATTATATTCTGAACAAGCATGGCAAGCATCGCAATAGTTCGATGTATGTTTCGGGCAGAGACTTGATTGAAACCATCCCGACAGAAAAGAAGAAGATGGGTCTAACTGTTCATACAAATCCCATACGCCAAGGCTGGTGTGTCGAATATTCGTTTCTCGACTCGATGTTCGTTATGGTTGACTTGGATCAGGGTCACTATTACTACTTTACAGTGCCTTCACTGATATTTCTCTTTGTAAATCCACGCAAGCCCAACGTCGCTCTGCCCTTGTGCCACCTGCGATACGAGGCATTATACTGCAACCTCGCACTCATAA
This sequence comes from Amanita subjunquillea, assembly GCA_020011035.1. Lineage (NCBI taxonomy): Eukaryota > Fungi > Basidiomycota > Agaricomycetes > Agaricales > Amanitaceae > Amanita > Amanita subjunquillea. The sequence continues at coordinate 357,239 of JAEBUT010000012.1, read as the reverse complement.
GACTATGACTTACTGCTGCGCGATACCACCTGGCTGCCTCTTTGCGATTTTTTTTGCATCCCTTTCCGTTAGCGAGACAGAAGGCAAGATCATTTTGTGCGTCAGAATCTCCAAGGCGAGCAGCCACTTCATAATAGCTCTGATAAGACCTGTTATGAATACGATACGACGGTTAAAGAGATATGCCCTACCACAGCCATCTTCTGGTCCTTAGGCACACCCCACCCTTGGAAGAAGCACTGGCCAACCTCGTATATTGCAAGGACAAGTTCCGTCTAAGCAACGCTAAGTAGGGCGCACCAGGAATCAGATCGCACGTACCCGTACCGCCTGAGGGTCCAAACTGCCTCCGATTCTAGCACTTCCTAAATCTTCAACGGCATATTCTGCAGCCCGTTGCAACCACTTGAACCCACTTTTCTCATCTTTTCGGCACCCCCAGCCGTGTCGTAGTGCAAGACCCCACATCAACATTCCAACCCCGCATCCGCCATTTTCTTTAGCACTTTTCTCAAAGTACATCGCCGAATCCTCAAGTTTATTAGCTTCATGACATTGGATGCCGAGCTGTAGGTATTCTTGAGGTGTTCGAGACCCTTGAGAAGCAAAACTATGGACCAATGGTGTTGGCTGTATGTTCGGAGTCTCTGGATGTGGACGCTGACTTGGAGTAGGTGCTCGTGAATTACTTGCAGATGAAGAAATAGAATCCTCAAAGGGGTAGTAAGAATATGACGAGTACAAACTTGTAGCAGGCGAAAATGATCGAGACGGTGGTGTTCCCGGCAAGCTGACAGCGCCGGGTATCATTGGTAGGTCCAGATTTCTTGAGGAATCAAATATTCCTGGATTGGGCGGTTGCGTAGTTTGGACTATCGGTGGGGATGTTGTTGAGAGGGGACTCGGGCTTCTCGAAGAACTACGTGATATTGTTGCAGCTGGATTTGCCCAAGTCTCGCCCCCTCTAGACAGCGGCGACGGTCGGTAATGCCGTGCACCATTGGGAGAAGGTGGTTTAACCGCAGCCCCATCATCGCGCGCTCTTTTCATATTCCTTTCAAGTACTCTCCACTTCTCGTCATCCGAAGGCGGTATGACTGGTCTTCCTGGTCGTGAAAAGTTGGGAGTACCTGACGCTACAATCGGGGTTCGACCGCCGTGCATATCATGTTCTGCTTCATCAGCATCGGCTGAAGAGACGATAAGGGCGGGGACTGAAGAGTGAGATTGGCTCATATCGACATTAACGCAATGGGATGATTCGACGTCTAATCCAGTATTGACCTGAGCAGTTTGAAGAAACATGGAGCCATGCCAGGTGTAATCCGTAACGGCATCAGAGTAGGCGCTTTCGTCATCATGATAGAAATAAGATGACTCCTTTGATGAGGCAGTTGCATACGAGTCGCGCGCGAAACGACCATGCAATAAGGGAGAGTCACGCGGAGCTCGTTTCTCGAAGTGTTTGCTTGTTCCGGGTGCTGATTTCTGAAAATTCTCCTTCCGCACAGATGTCCTGCGCACCAGTGTGTCCAGGGGTGATTCTGGATGCTGATATTTGTAGGCGGTAGTTGGCAGTGGGTCTACCTGTGTCACGAGCATGCTGCGAGCTTCAAGTGGGTATCAATCCATGATAACACCTTCCGTGAGAGTAAGCGTGATACATTCTATATGTATCTACAACACAATTGCGAAGGCCGAGTCTTTAAATCCCCGCTCTTCTCTTGGGCGTTTGGGTGACTCGCGCGACAGCCCCAATCCCTGCATGTCTAGGCGTGCCAGGAACGATGATCTTCGAACTTGAGCCACTTGATATCTTAGTCGCTGTGGCTTCTTCAGCAGCTTTCTTCGCAGATCTGCCCGCACGTTAGCAGTCAGAGAGGGGCAGAACGACGGGTACTGACTCTTCGCGTTGTCTAGCGATCTCCGTCTCAAGTTCTGCACGTTTGGAGAATTCACGATCAGCCTGTCGTCTGCTGCTACGGTCATCGAAGTTTTTCTCTTTGACAGAGTAGAAAACTGATCCTAGTTCAGCTGAAAGGAGGTCAGCAAAATGTAGAATAAAGAAAGACGTGTACGCACCGAGCCAATACGGGTCTATAGCTGTAACTTGTGTCATGTATTCCTTCGACGTCAGGATGAGCTCGTGGTAGATGACGTATGACGGGGTATCTACACAATTTTCAAGGAAAGGACTAAATTAGGGGATTCGCGGAACATACAACCAAGGCCATATAATGCGCTCGTCGGATGTAAATGCGTGGGCAGACCAGACCTGATATTGACAAATTCGCCAATGCCTTTCACTCTGGCAGCCTGATGGAAGTAACCGGCTGTAATTGCTTTTCTGTCCATGGAGTCAGAAGGGTGTCTTGACAGAAATTAATAAAAATATATACCTGAGGACATCGTAATCAGTACCGCCTGATATCATGTCCATCTTCTGGAATTTCATAATGTCTTCAAGCTGTGTGCGTACTTCTCGCGCTTTCCTCAATAACTTGGGGTGCAAGAAGTGCCGCATGGCCCAATCATCTCGATACCTGTAATAAATAGTTCGATCATATAGAATTAATTCGGGAGCGACAATGCTAACCCATGCCCTTTCCATTGATTGAACACATTGAGTAAAGTCAAATGATCACTTTCTGGGACGTTGAACTTCTCCCTTGCAGCATCTGCTTCTTCCATGCGCTCTTTTGGCCTGTAGAAGACGCTAGGAACAGAGAGCATCGATACAATTGTCAACATTTCGGCTGAGCACTTGTAATCGACTGATGCGATAAGCATCTTTGCCATTGATGGCTCCATTGGGAACTCGGACATTTTTCTTCCTATGGGAGTAAGATCTCCTACATTGTCGAGTGCGCCAAGGACCCAAAGTTGATACATGGAATTCAAAATATTCGCCTACATTACACATTCAATCATTGGTTTTCGGGGTGTGGAGGGACTAACTAACCTGTGGTGGAGGGTCCATAAAATCAAACTCTAGCAAATTTTTGACACCGAGTGACTTGAGAAGTAGCACAGTATTCGCTAGATTTGTCCTCTGAATTTCAGGTATTGTACTTTCAAACATTTCATTTCGATATGCCATCTCCGTGTATAGGCGATAACAGTATCTATGAGCGGCGCTTCAGAGTTGATATCCTCTAAAGATGGGCCATGACTTACCCACTACCAGTCCTACCGGCACGGCCAGTTCTTTGATTGGCATTCGCCTGACTGATAGGTGTAATCTGCAAGGCGTCCATACCAACTTTCGGATTGTAAACTTTAAGTTTGCAATAGCCCGCATCCACCACGAACAATATGCCATCAACTATTACACGTCCAAATTGGCTCACGTGTCTCGAGTTACTGAATGACTTACCTGTTAAAGATGTTTCGGCAATATTCGTTGCTACTATAACCTTTCTTCTCCCATCGGCCGTCGGTTCAAATATCCTCGCTTGCAGATCAGCGGGCATTTGAGAATATATTGGTAGAACTGCCAATGGGGATGGTTCATCGAGCAGCGAAAGACGTTCTACATAAAGTGAGGACGATGACTTCCCTCCATTTCCGTCACGTACCATTGATAACTTGACAAGTTATTTCAATATCCTCCTGTCCTGTCATAAAGACCAATATATCCCCAGATGGTAATGACAGATGTATTTGCAAAACTTGCTTGACCGCGCTATCAACATAGTCCTCGCAAGGAGACTTCGAATGAAATATTTCAACAGGGAAAGTACGACCTGGAATGGTATACGTTGGCGCGTTACCATAGAATTTTGAGAACTGCAGAAGTTAGAAATAGGATACGCGACTGGGCACTAAACTTACTTTCTCCGCGTTCATGGTTGCAGACGTCACAATCAGCTTCAGATCACGACGTCGGGACAAGACTGCGCAAGATCTCAGCCAAAAGAAAGCATCAGAATTAGGCGTGACACGTACTTTTTCTGAGTAAGCCCATGAGAACGTCGGTGCTGAGGGACCGCTCATGCGCTTCGTCAAGAATTATGACGCTGTAGCGGTCAAGATCTCCTTCATTCAGAGATTCTCGCAATAACACTCCGTCGGTCATATCTAGAAACGCGTTCAGCTTTTTATATCGTGGCAAAAGAGTCCCTACATTTAATTTTGGTCTCAGAAGTGGTGCAGTCTTCGAAACGAATTGCATAACCAACCGTGGAACCGAGTTTGCACTGCCCACTCCACGTCAGGTGTAAATAAGTCTAAAATAACATAACGTACCTCCATTTCTTCGCTAACTCGTTTAGCAACCGACATAGCAGCAACACGACGAGGTTGAGTGCACCCGATCAGGCCGTAAGCGCAGTATCCATCCTCATACAAGAACTGCGCAAGCTGGGTTGTCTTCCCCGAGCCTGTCTCACCGACGACGATAACAACTGATTTAAAGATAAAGTGGTATCTCTTTCTCAAGACGAAAACGGACCTTGATTCTCTCTCATGACCTTGAGCAATTCCGCGCGACAAGCAAAGGCTGGTAGATATTCCCGCTGCTCTTTTAATGTCCGGTTCTTTGCAAACGAACTCACGCCAGCCGATGTCTTGAGATGGGAAGCAAATTTAGAATCACCTTTGTAATCTTCTTCTTTCTGGTCCTTCTGCTTTCGCTCGGCTTCGGCTGTAGAAAAGAAGCAAAACGAAAACTAGGTGAATGGCCAATCTGACGAATGGAATAAAGAAAGAATTGCAGCACGCACCCTCAGCTTCTGCTTCCTCGTCTTTAACGCCCATGATATTTCCAAGTGAGGTTCCCCCAAGTGAGGCTAGTTTAGCGGCAGCTTTTGCACGCTCTGCTTGTTCTCGTTTTTCTTTAACGAGGGCGCTGCCTTTCTTGGAAAAGACTGCCATATCGCTGGTCACGTCCCGTATAGGGTTAATCGGATCCAATTGCTTTGTAAACACAGTTCTGCCATCGAGAAAAGGTGGTTTGAGATCATGGACTATGACATGAACCGTGGACTCTGCTTCATCCTCGAAATCCAGATCAATGGTCTTGCGAGTTGCAACCCCAGATGTTAACATTCGATTTGCTTCCCACAAGTCATTGTCAGCATTCTACAAAGCAAAGCAAAATAAGGGGCAGTTCAATATGGTTTATCTGACACCCACATATTGAGCTTGGCGGGCAGATATTTTCTTCTGCAAACCAAAGTCAGATTACGTCGAACAAGAGCTTTGAAACGCACCACTTGTTTCGTAGATATCTCAGCTTGTTTTAACACGCTGAGGTCCTCATACTGAGCTAATGGATTATGCTCCGCGTTGCCCGTTACACCACCTTCTTCCGCTCCGCTATACCAATCCCTGTCTAATCTTACTTGCTCCTCTTCCCATTCTCGCATGTCAAAGCCTATAGCGGCTTCCTCGCCATCAGGACTACCACCCCGCGCCGCCCTAGGCGTTGGTGCATCCCATCGCCTAGAACCTGCACGTCCCCATCCATGTTCTTCTCCCGGGCGCCTTGGCGTTGAATCCCAACCAACGTTCGGCACTCGGACGCTAGGAGCATCACCAGAAGGCCCACGAGCACTTCGTGGAGTCGAGTCCCATCCACGCCCATCAGGACGGTCATAGCCACGACGGTCGTCCCAACCTCTATCCCTGTCTCTGTTTAAACGTCGCTGAAAGTCACCCAGACCTTTCGGTGCTTCATTCCGACGTTCATAGACTGCGCTGATACCTCCTACATGACATGAGGAGCTGATAGATAAATGATGTGACTTCAATTACCTCGGTGTTTTTCCCTGCTCCTTTTGTACTCTTCGAGCTTCTTTCTGCCCGTATCGGACAGACCGCCGGGATGAGACGGCGTTTCTTCCCCACGGTGGCGTGTGTGATTAATGCGCGAGACAGGAAGACTGGGCACTATAACAGCTATTAATCAGACAAAATGGCATGAAAGGAACTAACCTTTGAAAAGGTATTCTTTTCCATCATCCAATCTTGGCCTTTTCCTGTTTCCATCCTGATTACGATCACCATTTTCTGCAGCCGCTGCTCTTTTTTCTTGCGCTAAACGGTCTAAACCGAGCAATGACGTTCGCGGTGTGGGAGGAGCGAGAGGTTTGGGGGGCTGGCGGAAAGTATGTTGCTAGATATGATAAATGATCAATGACGCCAAAAACAAACTAATATCCAACCACGTACTACATCTTTGCGCACGAGACCGCCAGGTCTAGCGGCTTCGGGCTGCAGCACATCGCTATCGTGGACTGTAATGCCCTGCACGGGATGGGGAGTAACACCGGTTTCCTCCTGCTTCGCATGCGATAGAATATCGGAATGGAGCTCAGAGAGAAAAGAGTCCTTAAACTTTCCGAAAGCCTTTGCCGCTGCGGGACGGGACGGTAAGAAATAATTGGGCAAGACGATGAAATAACGTACCCTTGGTGAAATCGTCCAATTGATTGTTCTTAGCAATGTCTATGACCCTCTGAGCCAATAAGTCATTCGGATTGACAAGGTTAAGGATACGCGAGAGCTTTATAGCCAACTGGTGGACGAAGCTGTCAGTGCCTTCGTTGGAAGACATAATTGTCAACGTGTGACGGTCAAATGTCACAACCTATAGCACTACGTGACTAGTTCCCAAACACATTAGCACCAAACAACGGGCGAAGAATCACTTGTTCTATGTCTAAATCACATCATATCCCTTATACACGCTATCTAGCTGAATGGAAATTAAATAAGGCCAGGAATCCTCTGCACTGGTATTTCAAACAGTTTATTCTAAGAAAACAATGGGTCATATTGCGCTTTCAGATCGACGACATGTCTGCTCTATTTTTATTATGGTATCAGTTGCTCCTGCGCAAACCGAAGCAAGTACAACGGTACTGTTGGGCGATACAAAAGGATCACGAACAATGCTCGCCTGGATGTGCTTGAAGATCAATGATGCTGAAACGAGTGTGTCAATGACAAGGATATGAAATCGTATGGACGCCTACATTCCTGCAATTATTCGGTCCAAATGTTTCCGCATTATATCGTCAATTTTGCTTTGCAGTCCAGTCAACGGAAGGATGATCTGCGAGAGAGTAAAGGCTTGAGGCTGAAACTCTTCGTCTTCTCTGCGCCGTCGACGATAGTGAGATGGTTGTGACCGAGACAGCGTCCAGAGTAAGGAAATCTACCCAAATGTTAGTCAATTGATTTAACGTGCTTTGGTCGACCATAAGGTCTAAGCCCAGGGCCCACGGCAAGGGAGCACGAGGAAAAGAGGCGAGCCCGCCTCTTCACCTTCCCTGAGAACTACCTACTGCTATCCTAAAGTAATAGTAAGAGAAAAGTATGGGTCAAGGAAGCATTGAGCGCCAGCCCGGCCACGACTGACGCTCAACGATCCCCATCATTCCCGTTCAGACGATGAGTCTGGCCAGGACTCATGCCGAACATCCAGGAAGTGTCACGCGATAGGTAGGTTTTTGAGTATTGCGCCGCTCCCGCTGTAGGCGCTAACGAGAATTCTGATTCAGCTCCAGTGGACCTTGAAGCGTTAAAAAATCAGCCGTAATCAACGAAGGAAAGAAGAAATAGGTTATGGAAATCACGCTCATCTCGCACGAACTCATCAAACGGCTTCTTCTCGACGCACGGAACGATAAAGGCCTAGCAGATGTCAGTGAAAGGAAAAACAGGAAAAGAAAAGGCTCAACGCCAAGATGGATCTGGTGTCATTTGCAACGGCGTCAATCTCGCCACCTCCGCGAAATCAAGGAAATCTACAAAAGTCAGTCACTTCATAGGCGGAGGATGCAAACGGATCTGGAGAATAGAAAAACGCTTTTCTCCTTTTTTTCCTCGTTTTTTTTTGTCAGGTTTATGGAATTTTTGAACTTTTTTTCTGCGATTTTGGACGGGGAATAGATTTGGGTATTTTGGGATTCATCCCGCCCCACGTCCGGAAAAAATGAAATAAGAATCATGAATATGGAAAAAAATTGGGAAAATACGCCAGACTTTTTTTTCTTTTTCTTTTTGAATTTTTTGCGTCTTGTTTTTATATGAGGGAGATCGTGCAAACATTTGCAAAGGACGAAGAAGGAATGGATGGAGTCGATGAAGGCGCGCAAGCAATTTGCAGTGAATACTATCCCACCCGTACCAAGGAGCGAGTAACACAACTTGGTCAGAGTTTGTGCCCTCTGCTCCCGGCCCCGTAGGTCGCAAAGAGCATCAGGTGACCGCTTGACCAGAGCGTGTCCCCATCCGACTCTCCGCTAGCTACGAGTTTCCTCCCGTATTCACATGGAAAAGGCTAAGCGGAGGATCAGGTCCTATTCAACGATTCTGCTGCCGTTCTGTTCTCGTCTGCAGGGGAACACTGATATAATCATTGCCTTTGACCTAGAACTCTCGACAAGATCAAGTGAAGGGAGCAGAAAACGAAGAAAAAATAAAACGGGAGGACTCACTAAGTGCGGTCGCCCGTCGCCAGTGCCACAGAGACCTAGATTGTTAGAAAAATGACGAGGAGATCAATCCCAGGAGCCTCCAGGGTGCGCATGCAACCAGTTGCCAGAGATCTAGGAAGGTCGGAAGTACAGCAAGAGCACATCAAGGAACAAGTCCAAAAGGCGCAGCGTGGGTCGCCAGTCAAGTTGCCAGACAAGAGAGCAAGAGAGAAGAGCGCCACCAATTGCCAGTGCCAAGAAAATATCTAAAAATGTTAGCAAAGTACGCAAAGAAAGGATGGGATACAGGAAGGCACGATAAACACTAAACTACCCAAGCGAGTTGAAGAGGGAATTATGCCTAAGGCGAGTGAGAAATTGAAAACACGTTCAAAAGCACACATACCATGGATTCAAACGAGATCATCTGCGTCACCCACGGAAAAAGCACGGGCCGAGCCACAGCCAAGGTTGTGCTCCACAACTGCACCGCTAGATTATCGGGGAGTTGGAGATATACCGTGCCAAGGTCATATCCGCTCCCGTCACGCAATCCAGCCCACCACTGGCGCGCGGTGCGCATTGTCACACAGAGAGTCTCAGAACCGAGCTTTGCCAGAGCAAGGATCCTACGCTCCTGGTGTTCCGGGGTGACTCCGTTTCCGTTATTGAATAAATTGAATCGTGCTGTCCTCTCCTTCGTCTTCTGAATCCAACTCGGTGGCAACCATGCTCAGTGACACCTGCAATCTGAACGTAGCATCTGTCCCAAAAAGCTTTTGAGTACAGAAGATAAAAATTTAGACTTACTCTTGCCAGTGAATGTGATATCCATCAAAGTGTCGTCGTCATCGTCGTCAGCCTCCTCGTCATCGTCATCAACTGGAAATTGGACCATTTCAACTTGGTCTCAAGTGAAGATGCATAGAAATCACCTAGAATCATGTCCTCAAAGAAATCAATATTGTCGTAACACCTGTCTTTTTCCATTCCAAGTAAATCATTCTCAGAGATAATGTCTAAATGCGTTGTTCATCAGCGCGAAAGTCATAAACGTCAGAACTGAACTCACTGTCGAGCGCTTTATCTTCGAAAATGTCATCTTCTTCAATACTGTGCTCACCTTGTTGTGAATGCTCAAGTGCAATATCTGTTTGTACTGGCGCGTCAAGATCAAAACACGCAGAGAAGAAAAATCCGGTAGGCATACCTGTGCTTGTGTACTCCACGTTTTCAGAGGCGCTACGCTCGTCAGAGAGGTCGTCGTCGAGCACAGTTTCTTCCCAGACACTTCTCGCTCCTCGGTCTCCTCTACAATTTCGTCAGTCTCTACAATAGGGTGAAGACCTACCTCTTCGAAGGTGTCAACCCACCACGGCGTCGGCTTGCGATACCAGCGGGAGACAGGGGCAATGAGGGCAGCGGAGAGATCGTGTGCGGGGGTGCGGGCAACACGGTTATTGGGATGGATGATGATGGTGTTCATGGTGTTAAGTGTCAATGTGGGGTGTGGTTATGGGATATCGCAGATATCACAGTGGGGTGGTAGCAGTATTAGCTGAAGAGCAAAAACAGAGTGGGCGAGTGAGAAGTAGCGGTGGCTGACATTACGATCGGGGCCGACTCCTTTGGGTTTTCGCTGAGGCGAACCGTTTGTGCATTGAATAGCAAGAGATTAATGCCAGGACTCTAAATAGCTTGCGTCCCATTATCTTTACTGTATTTTGCATGTACTGATCAGGGGGCATGTTAAGGAGAAAGATGTTGCGACCGACAAGACTCGGAATATAGTTCGTTCGAATCTAAAGGTGCATACACTACCAGCACAATATTTTCTAACTAGTCTTGAGGTGGAACGTATGGCTCTACCAACATCTTGCTAAACTCGCTCAATTTCTCCGGCCCTCTGACTTCTTCCGTGAGAAGAGGCAACTGAACGATGTGGAAGAATTCATCATAAAGCTCATAGGCTTCCGTGAGATATTTCTGCTGCATTTTATGCCGTACACTACAAAATTCGCAATTCGATGCTATCCAGTTACATGAATAATTAGATGCGTGGACTATAGAATGAAGACATACATTTCTTTGGGAATAAAAGCTGGTTGACGACGATATTGTGAGTATCGATCTCGTACGCTGTCAGCTCTTGCACCAGTCGTTCCGTCTCATACAGTGACAAAAACTCCGAGATGCAGACACAAACGAAAGTCGTCTTCTCCTATTCAAACAAAAATGAATAAGGATTTAAAACGTGCTTGACAGATACATACTGGATCTTTGAATTGTGTATTGACCTCTGTAATTACGGCCCGCATCGAATCAAGCTTTGCGAACATATCCTCCTGTGACCCTGCTTCGCCACCCATCATACTGGACATCTTGTGAGGGTTATATGAAGAACTTCTTCCGAGATAGTACACGTTACCTGGCTAAGCATTGGTCCAAATCGAGAACCTAGGGTGCTCAGTTTCCCGAGGGCCTTTTCCAGCACTGTCGGAAAAGATAGGAATCGGAGAGTATGGCCTGTTGGAGCGGTGTCAAAGACAATGACAGAATATTCCATAGACTTGACATGTCTGAAATATACTTCAGAACGTGATTGTGTTTTTTTAATGTATTGGGATCTCGTACTTCATGATTTCCGCAAAGCTCATGGCTTCGTCTACGCCAGGTATGGCAAAGGCAAGATCTTGCATCATGGAACCCATCATGCCATTGGAATCCGCTATTTGACAACACCGCAGTCAGCGTTGGACCGAAGACACAGAATGACGACATTACACTGTTCGACCATCTCCTGGATCGCGCTTGTTGGGTCAATTTCCATTGCATATAGATTGTCGAATCCATTGACTTTAGTCGCATCCTTTGAAAACTTCTGACCAAAAGCATCCGAAAGATTGTGTGCAGGATCAGTTGACTAACGTCGTTCAAGATCCTCAATTCGGGCACATTCTTAGAATCACATTTACAATAGATGACATACAATCAGAAGGACAGACTCCCGGACTTTGGCCAACTGAATGGCTAGAGAACAAGACGTTGTGGTTTTCCCTTCAGATGTTCAAAGTCGGTGCAAGATGTAGGCACAACGCGTGACTTGCCTACGCCACCCTTTCCACCTGAGTAGGAGCGGGATTCGTTATATACTAGACATGGGTAGCAACACATACCGCAAAAGATCCATTTGAGCGTCTTCTGGTCTAATATATTTTGAAGAGTTGGTTCGAGTTTTTCGTCAGAATCAGTCATAGTAGGTGATGTGTTGTTATCAGACTCGTCTAAGAGCCAGCAACAAACACAGCCTTCCAAGCGACAATCATGGCAGACTCAACAATTTCTCTAGTGGTATTCAAAGGTGCTTAATTTCTCATGGATTAACTTATTCTAAAAAAATGGACTAGCACTGCATCTCGTCAACGAGCAGAGAAATGCACACGGGTTGCGTTATGATGACTTCAATCGCTACAGGTGTGTATATGGCCTGAATCGCACCACAAAAAGCCATAATCAGCAGTGGATAGAAAACATTGTGCGAACCGCACACACCGGCTGAGGTCTGCACTTAGAATGACCCATGGCAAGGGGCGAGAGTTCAAGAAACTCTCCCCTCTCACTCCCGACGTCATTCGAGATGGACAGTAATATCGCGTTCTTCTTTCGATGAATTTCGCGCTAAGAGAATACATAGCTTACAATTGCTGCTCTTCGAATCGGAACGTGCTTGGGCATATGCTCAAGAACTCTACAGGTCATCTTTGCAGCCCAAAAACGAAAATCTTTTGGGAACTCTCAGACATAGCGCTACGGGGCGCTTCCGACGTGCAGTAAATTGGTCAACACAATTATTATCGCACTGTCAGACGTTGCACGCGTCTGACCGCCTATCTGCGGAGAATCTTATTCAGGTCACCGTTTACACGCTTATACTGAATGGTCGCTTTCTCCGATATCGAGACGAGTTCGAAGACGCGTTACCACTGCTTAGCGTTGCACGAAACTTGTTGGACGAGTTGGCTGCATCCGCTGCCACAAGCCACGACCAAGCTTTGGCGACCATGTTTTCTGACGAGATCGGACCTGAAATAAGACACTGTGCACACGAGCTGGGGAGACAAAAGGCATATAATATAGACGACGTCGTTGCTGAGATTGCTCCTTTACACAAGATACGATTGGTGGAGGACTACGACTCATTAGTGGGGCAACTTAGGTCGGAGTCCAAAGCCAGTGTGCAGGATGCGTCCAGGAAGCGGTTGCGAGGCATATTCTGGGATGGACAGCCAGTACCAATTCGCAATCCTGAACTAGTCGACGTTCTACTCAAGGTCCAGGAGGAAGAAGCCAAACTCAACATGCGCGACCAACTTTTGCCCGGGGAATCTGTGGCGGATAAGAAAAAGCGGACCAAAAAGGAAAACAGAACAAAGAAGGGCGTTGCTGCCTATGATGCCATTCTACTAGTGCTCAGTGATGCAGAAGAGGTCGCTAGGAAACTTAAAGAAGCTGAGCAGGTATACGTTAAGCATCTCACATCACACAACCCATGTCTGACATGATGCAGTCGGCTGGCACCAATGCAAATGCATTGCCGGGCTCCGCTATGCAGAACGGCCGACAAGTTCTCCATGTTGTGCACGCGTATATTGTCTATCAACTTTTAGCGAAGCGCATAGAACGAGATCTTCTTCTCGTCTCCGCAATTCTTGCCAGCCAGCCTGGATCACGGCCTGGGATGGCTCGTGGCTCTAAGATGCCAGTGGCTAAGGTCCTGAAGCCGGAGCAGGTTGACGGCAGATTGTATCCGGCTGTTGTCAAAGTCCTCGATACTGTTCTGCAGAGCCTTAACCAGATGCGAGTGCTTAGCATTGTTGATGATAACCCAGACCTTGCAGCGGCAGTGGAAGCAAGGGCATCATTTACCAGAGCACGGAGGTTGGTCATCAACACGAGTTGATTATGCGTCACTGATATTTTATGCAGGTGCCTGTATCTCGCGCGCTGTTACACGCCTGTCAAAAGATATCCAGAAGCATTAACATTGGTCCAACATGCCAACATTCACGTTCGGGAAACCATCAACACCTTATCTCTGGCGAATCGTGATCCCATCTCAGATTCTTCTCCTTGTTTCTTCCCTCTGAACAATACTGATATGAAGGAGCTTGAGACGGGGCTCGCGGCCGATGGTCTACAGTTCAAGCGAGACTGGTATGCACACAGTGGGGGTGCACTTGATGATGAAGGGGCCAAAGCATACAAGAAGCCAGTATTCTTCAATATTGCACTCAACTATGTTGAATTGGACATGGACAAGCTGTTGGAGCGGGCGGGAAAAAAGCCGCCAGCGCCTACCACGGTAGTCTATCCTACACCTTTACAGCAACCGGTGGTGGAAAAGAAAGTACAATCAAGGGCCAAGGTTGAAGATGTTCGATCGGACACTCCAGAACCACAGGCGTCTGCGCGCTCGGGCCTCAGTAGCTTGCTAGGTGGTTGGTGGGGTAAGAATTAATTTGTCTTATTCTAAGTAGCAGTTCAAGTACAGTGCGAATAACAAAGGTTGTTTGGAAGCACGATGAGGCACACTTCAAGCGAAGAACTAATTTACACATTAATAGCATTTCGGCAAGCCTTGGAAAAACATACCTGCTCAGAAACTCCTTCGTGCACTGTGGACGTACCACCATATTGTTTTGCCTCGGAATCACTAATCAGATTGAGTTGTCGGCCAGCCTTTTTGACTTCCTCCCAAAATCCAGTATTGCCGTTCTTGCCCAAACACTTCTTCTTAAAGTCCTTCATGAAACTGTGCTCTATGAAGATCAGCTAATTCGTTCGGGATGGATGAACTCACGCATTCCATGCATCAATCTCGTCTTCCTACAAATCATGTAGAATTGCAGATAAAATTCACAATGATCATACCTTCAGAGCAGTGCTCCTCATCTCTCTCAAACATTCCATAAGCTCGTCGGTCCTTCTCCATGCGAATGGCCTCATTACAATGTCGCCAATGATATATCCCATATCTTTCACTGCTTTACTCACGACATCGCCGCGTTTGAGATTCTGCCGAAAGTCCTTGAGCGGATCTGTGGTCCCAATGATTAGGCCAGGCGCACGACCAGCATGGATCTCTTTGTCATCCTTGCCATGCTGTGTAACTTTTGCCTGCGAAGATGCTGGCCTCGCAGGCATTTGAACAGTCATGGTCCTTTGTCCATGCTGGTCTGTAGTCAGCTTCTGATCCTCAAGACCTTCTTGCTTTCCAACATGCATAAAATCGTCGTCGTCGTCGTCCTCTGTTTCGCTATCTTCGGTTTTTATCGCCTTGGCTTTGCCTTTAGTTTTCGATGGTGAAGCAGCTTGTATTTCTGTTCGGTATTTGGAGGATTCTGGTTTTCCATCAAGAAGCAGGAGCTTTTCGTCATCTTCATCTTCAGCAAAGGCATGTCCATCCTTCCTGATCTTTGTAGGTACCCTCTTCGGAACTTGACATCCGAAAAAAAAAAGTCTGTCGCCTATATTTTCAGGTCATTTAAACGCTCACCTTCTTTAACTTTAAAGACGTCCTTGCATTGCTCGACAACGGGCTTCATTCTCTTCACGACGCGGAGCGGTGGCTCAAAGTACTTCAAGAGCTCGGGATGTGGTGGAGGAAGCGGGTAATTATTAATATCAGGAACGACAGCGCAATGCAAAAGGGCCTGTTTCACTCGATGGAGCGAAGGATTATAAGAAAGGCGCGTGTCGAACCACGGTTGACGGTTACTCGAAGGAAAGGTCAGACTATAACAGGTAAACGACCTCGGTCGACCTACCCCTCTTCATCTTTATCTCCAGCATTCATCAAGTCCATCGCATCAACACAAGAATCCATGACCGTTTGTTGCTCTTCGGAGGGAAGGTAAGGATGAGATGTTAGGATATCTCCTTTCTTCGAGACTAAATGTTCCAGCGAAGCGAATGAGTACTTGCGAACATCGTCCGCAAAAGGCATCTAAAATGTGATAAGGCGTTGCACGTCGGACCAAGATGAAGGGCTCATACCTGTGCCCAAAGGAAACAATCCACCTTGTCAAATACAATTGGAGAAAGGACGCCCATCTTTGGGTCCATGCCGTCCCTGGATACCAATCGAGCAATGGCTACAGAGCCCTTTTGATACATTGCTTGTACAAGGCTTGAAAGCGCAGCCTGCTGATGAGGTGAAGTTGGATCTGCCCAAACATATGAAATTTCGCCCATAATGTATTCTCTTCGAAACTATTAGATAGCATGAGGTTGTAAGGCCATCCTGGCCATAACTGGCTCACATTTTTGTCAGGGTAAAAACCACAGATGTCAATCCCTTTGCGTGTCGGGAGCTTTGGGAATTGCCCATCGGGGCAAGGTACGTATGTCGTTCCGTATTTAAACCCTCTGATGAGCTCCTCCCTTTCCACTTTCTCCAAGTGTTCATCGTTGGATTTGCCTTGCTTTTGGTTAGTTTCTATCTTGCTATCCAACAAATTTCTTCTTCATCTTCCATTTTAACGCCTTCGTCACCATCATGATCTTTACGATCAACGTAATACTCTGTTCGCATTCTCAATTGCGCGAATTCCACCACTTCCTCGGCCTCATCAATTTGCATTTCATCACTTTTGCTCCTGGCAGCAAATTTCTTCCAGCTCTTGGGCCGCGCAGTAGCGGTCGTTTTGCTCGTCCGGACAGCTATTTCAATCGCTCCATCATAATTTCGTTCAGTATCGCCTAGTCGAAGAACGGTTGCCGTAAGAGCAGACTTGGTATTTCGAATATCTGGACGCATTATCTCTTGTAAAGCAAAGGCACAAGTTCCGACCATGCCATTATTCAGCGAGTCGATGAATGTGCGATAGAATTGTTCGTTTGTCCTCTGCAAACTCGTGAGTGGCTACGGTGCCGGATAGAAAATGCCCCACTTTGATCACAGACTTGTCCGGTTCCTCGTAGGGAAATGCGGGGTCATCGAAGTCAACGCCACTGTTGCGGAAGGTCTGAATGGAACGTAGAAGAACGGGGTATAACATACACGACGGTTAGTGAAATATCGAGGGCGTTCATCTTATTGGAAACGGCATCCCAATCTTCCATTTCTATGGGAGATTCGCCGTTCGTGACTAGAACGATTTTACGGGTCCATGTTTTCTTCTTCGCAAGGAACACATCCTGAGTTTCAATACCAACGATGAGAGCATCTAGCGCTGAAGCGACGGATGAGCAACAATGCGATAGGATGGAGCATAACTCACGATCTCCTGTTATGGTGGACGGTCGAAGTGCATCAAGCCTGGCTATTGTGCCGCTGTTGGGTTGGTCAATTGTGACGTACTCGTAGACATTGTCGTAACCGCCGCTCTTGTCATTGACAATGTTCTTCGTTTCTATGGCGCGTGAGCACTGGCGAAATCGCGCGCATATATCTCACCTTCGGAACCAAAAGCGATGACTCCACACTTGTCTGTTTTTCTGCCAGCGAAGATCTGTTGAGAGTTAACAGCAAGAAAGACAGGCAAAAGGGAACGCAGACTATATCCTGTATCTTTGACTTGACAAAACGCAGGGCCCATTCGAGGCTGGATAACTCTGTCGAGGGATGATCAGGGTCCATCGAGCGTGCCTTTGCCATGGCGGGGGAGGTGTCGACGACGAACATGGTAACCGTGAACTGCAAGAGATGTGAGATGGGGCGGGCACACGGTGCGGGATACTTACACCTGCGCGCTCAGCTGGCATGGTGGCAGGATGATGATCGCGAGTCAGGGGCGGGCGGACGCGACTGAGGGCCACGTGATGTGTTATGGGGAGTGTGACCGTGACGGGTATGTGAGTCGTGGTTTTGCTGATACTGTAAGCAAGAATGTCGGTGCAGGTGCAGCCTAGGCAGCAGCCGCTTCCCGACCTCCAACAACTCATCCTTGTACGTCCGCCCATCCCTTTATCATTGCACAACTCATGCTCCACAGCGCGTCAATTTTCTCAAGAAAAACCCTCATGAGCAGAAAGGCAACGAGCTGGAGCACCTGCTCAAATACATTTCCGCCATTAGTCAAAGTGTGTTCACGCGGTTGTTTGTCACTCCTCCGCCGCTTACTCACTCTTTTCAGGCAGAGGCCAGAATCTCAACGCCACAAACGGCCATATCCAGCAACCTGTTCCCAATGGCGCCGCCGCCCCGCCACACTCCTATCCTGCTTCCCCACAAACCCCAGTCCCCTTCTCCTCAGAGCTCGTCGGTCCCCTCCGTGCGCAGATACAAGCCTATAAACTTCTGGCTCGAGGCAGTGCAGTACCTGAGCATCTGCAACAAGCGATGAGGGTGCCCAACACCGCTATCCAAGACCTTGAACGAACGTTGCAAGGACCCGATGTTCAATCTCGTATCGTGGATGCTGCAGTCAAGGCCGCCAAAGACAACAGTGCTTCAAATCAGCAGATAGCATCCAGCTCTGCCGAGGCTCGCGCTTCTCCCTCTGCAGAATCATCACAGACATTGTCCGACGCTAACATCAAATCTGAAGAGCAGCGAACCGATTTAATTTCGCAAGTCAACTCAGCCGATTTGCCCAACGGCCCATATTTTGAAGATAATGTCAACTCGGGAATATACCCCTACAACGCATACAGACTCCCATTTACACATCTCAAACGCCCGGCTGATGCCGATCCCAACCTGTTCGCCACTCGTCTGCAACGCCTCATGATCCCCACTTTCATGCCCTTGGGCCTTGACGCCCATCAAATACTTAACGAACGTGACCGCTATGTCGAAGCACGTATGCAACAGCGCATTCGTGAGCTCGAAGCATTACCATCAACAATCGGCGATGGTGGTCTGGCAGAAGATAATCCATTTGAAAACGAGTCAAATGCAGACAAGGAGAATGCTGCTCCCAAGGAACAGACGCTACGATCCCTCATACATCCACCCCCTACTGCACATGGCAAGCTTCGTGCTGTCATTGAGTTGAAATCACTTCGTTTGTTGGACAAGCAGCGCGCTCTTCGTGCTCTCGTTGCCGAACGCCTTGCCCACGGTTCCATGCTTCCCCTCAACCGTTCCGAGTTCCGCCGTGTGAAGAAACCAACAATAAGAGATGCACGTATGACAGAACAACTCGAGCGCAAGCAGCGTGCAGAGCGCGAACGCCGTGCCAAGCACAAGCACGTAGAGCAGCTCGAGGTCATATGCAATCATGGTCGTGAGGTGGTGAATGCTTGCCGCAGCGCGCAAGATCGACTTGCCCGGCTTGGTCGTGCAGTGCTTTTGTTCCATGCGCATACAGAGAAGGAGGAGCAGAAACGTATTGAGAGACTTGCCAAAGAACGTCTCAAGGCTCTCAAGGCCGACGATGAAGAGGCATACATGAAACTCATCGACACCGCCAAAGATACTCGTATCACGCATCTTCTGAAACAAACAGACGCATACCTTGATTCTCTCGCCCAGGCTGTTGTCGCGCAACAAAGCGAAAGCGGTGTCAGTAATTGGGATTCAGAGGATGGCCCAACCTCCGAGGCGACATTTGGTGCAAAGGCTGCCATTGATGATCCTACAGAAGACAGAAGGATTGATTACTACGCAGTCGCCCATAGGATTACAGAGAGGGTCCCGCACCAGCCGAGGTTGCTCATTGGTGGAACACTGAAAGAGTATCAGCTCAAGGGTTTACAGTGGATGGTGAGCTTGTACAACAACAGATTGAACGGTATCCTTGCAGACGAGATGGTAAAGTGTTCGGTGCGTTGATAAATAAGGTATTGACGATGTATTAGGGTCTCGGCAAGACGATACAGACCATATCTTTGATTACCTTCTTAATTGAAGCCAAGAAACAACGAGGACCTTACCTGGTGATAGTGCCTCTCTCTACTATGACTAATTGGTCTGGCGAATTTGCTAAATGGGCTCCTGACGTCAAAGCGATCTCGTACAAGGGCAATCCAGCACAGCGTCGTGCTTTGCAAAACGATCTGCGTCTTGGACAATTCCAAGTACTTTTGACAACGTACGAATATATCATCAAGGATCGACCGCATCTGAGCAAGATCAAATGGGTCCACATGATCATTGGTAATCTATCTCTCGAAAGCCATTTGCAATCGTAATGACTTCGTTTAGACGAGGGTCATCGCATGAAGAACACTCAGTCCAAGCTTGCCCAAACCCTCACTACATACTACCACTCTCGCTATCGTCTTATTCTTACTGGTACACCATTGCAAAATAACCTCCCGGAACTATGGGCCCTTCTCAACTTCGTGCTACCCAAGATTTTTAACTCGGTCAAATCGTTTGACGAATGGTTTAACACACCGTTTGCTAATTCTGGTACTGGCGACAAGATCGAATTGACCGAAGAAGAGGCACTACTTATCATCAGGCGTTTGCACAAAGTGCTTCGACCATTTCTGCTAAGGCGTCTCAAGAAAGATGTCGAAAGCGAGTTGCCAGACAAGGTCGAGAAGGTCATCAAGATTCGAATGAGTGCATTGCAGAGCCAGCTCTACAAGCAAATGAAAAAACACAAGATGATTGCTGATGGCAGAGATAACAAGGGGTATAAACCTTCGTCTGTTTTGGGTTTTTGTTTCTGACTTCAACTCAGAAAATCTGGAGGTGTCAAAGGTCTTAGCAACGAGCTTATGCAATTGCGTAAAATCTGTCAACACCCATTCTTGTTCGAGAGCGTGGAAGACAAGATTAGTCCAAGCGGTCTGGTGGACGAAAAACTTATTCGAACTTCTGGCAAGATCGAACTGTTGAGTCGAATTCTTCCCAAGTTCTTTACGACCGGACACAGAGTCCTCATTTTCTTCCAAATGACCAAAGTCATGGATATTATGGAAGACTTCTTGAAAATGATGGGATGGAAGCACCTCCGCCTGGATGGAGGTACCAAGACAGAAGAGCGAGCTCAATTCGTGCAATTATTTAACGCGCCAGATTCAGATTACAAAGTCTTCATTCTTTCAACTCGTGCAGGAGGTTTGGGGTTGAACTTGCAGACAGCGGATACAGTTATTATGTGAGGACGAATTCATTTCATTAAAGTATTCGTGGATTAACAGGATGCTTTTAGTTTTGATAGTGACTGGTGAGCAAGGCGCTAATTTACTTATATGGACCGGCACTTATCATCAAACAGGAATCCTCATGCCGATCTACAAGCTCAAGACCGTGCACATCGTATCGGCCAAACCAAGGCTGTGCTTATCTTGCGATTCATTACCGAAAAGAGTGTTGAAGAAGCAATGTATCAACGCGCCCATTTCAAACTTGATATAGATCAAAAGGTTATCCAAGCAGGGCGATTCGACAACAAATCAACAACAGAAGAACAAGAAGAGTTTTTGGTACTATACCTTTTTTGATGGCCTCGTGGACTCCACAAGCTAACTATTTCTAGCGTTCTATTCTTGAGGCCGATCAGGAAGAAGAGAATGAAGAAGCGGGTGACATGAATGATGAAGAGCTTAACGAATTAATAGCCAGGTCAGAAGAGGAGTGCGCCATTTTCCGTGAAATTGATATTAGGCGAGAGCGTGATATTCTGGAAAATTGGCGTGCGGCAGCGAATCGCGGCAAGCCGCCACCACCGCTTATGCAGCTTGAGGAGCTTCCAGAATGTTACCGAACGGATGAACCCTTCGAAACTAGGGAAACTGAGGAGATACCCGAAGGCCGCGGTCAACGGAGAAGAAACATTGTCAGTTACAACGACGGACTCAGCGATGATGCATGGGCAATGGTACGTGGTTTGGGAAATAAGATGGTTGACATGTATTCATCTGACTACTAGGCTCTGGAGATGGTGAGGATTTGCAAGAGTTATCCGAGCGTACTCGTGAAAAGAAGGAACGACGTGTGACGAGCAAGTTGATCAAGGAGACTGAAGTGTCTGCTCGGGCTACGCCGGCGTCAGATATCGACTCGCGAGGCCGCAAAGGTCGGAAAGGTAAGGCCAAGGCGGTCGATTATGAGCCACAGGCCAGCGGAAAGCGGAAACGTGGAAACAAGTCCATGTCTGTTACGCCGTCCATAGCTGATGACGACGAGGACGACCATGAGTCGGTGCGTTCCATATATATATCACTCATATCATAGGCTTTAATTTCTTTATCAGAAGCGTCGCAAAACTAAGAATAGTAATGGTGATCTATCACCCGCTGTGAAGGAGAAAATGAAGAAGGCATTTGCAGAATGTCACAAGGCTGTACTTGCCTGTGAAGACGAGACAGGTCGTAAGCGTTGTGAACTCTTTCGAGAGTTGCCCGATAAGAGGGTATGTGTTGATCTCGATCAGCACCTAAGCCTGAGTGACACAGTTGTATCCAGGACTATCCAGATTACTATCAACTGATCACCCAGCCTATAGCAATGTCACAGCTGAAGAAGCGCGCCAACTCGGGTTATTACAAAACCGTGCAAGCTTTCAGGGACGACTGGATTCTGATGTTCAACAACGCCCGAACATATAATCAGGAAGGATCTTGGGTGTATATTGATGCTGAGGAAATGGAAAAGGTGTTTAACGCTGCATGGGATCGCGTTATCGTTGGCTCCGGCCTCCCTGGTGCACCTGCATCAAATACCGGAGGAGTGTTCGAAGAAGCCCTTACCCCAATGGATGATGATGAACGACCTCCGCCTACTCGTGGCCGTAGTACAGGAAGAAAGCAAATCCTTAGCGACGAGGAATACCTAACGCCTAGTGATGACGAATGAGGCCATCATTTTTTCTCCTACGTATTATCTTACCGGTTCCCGTTGGCAATAACTGTACAATTTTCTCTGTATTTCGTAAACAATTTATACTAGAGAAAAAAGAAAGTCCTTATTGTGTTTCAAACAATATAACATAATCGATAAAATATCACTGCGTGATATATTTAGGAAGTATGGAAAGCAATATACAATGATTATCATGTCAGATAACGCCCCAAATGACAAAGAACTGCTATGTGATCCAAATCCAGGAAGGGATGATGTTGACGGACAAGAGTAGACGCGGTGGGGAAAGGGCCCGACTGAAGTAGGCGGATATCGCGGGACACGCCTCCAAAGCATAACTCCTTGAATGAAATCCATGATCATTGAGCATCATGGACGTTCGTTCCATCGTCGGTGGAACGATGATAAGGTTTTTCGAGTTGCGCTCCAGACTCGGAGGGGATAGCAATGCCACGTGTGACATGCCCGAAACGGAATGACAGACTCTTGCCGAGAGATTGGACTCCTGAAATATAACAGCTACTTCCTTGAGAGTGTCTCAAGTATGTGACTGACACCCTGAGGCTCTAGTACTACTTTCGTGCCATCGCATCTAGCTTTGGCAGTAAATTCAGCACATAGCTCATTCATGTCGGCGTCCTAATTCGTCGGCCTTGTAAGAAGGCTATTGAGGCTCAAGGTCAAGCAACGTTGACGAACCTTGAACTTGGGATTTGATGTAATGGTTCGCCACGCCGTAAGCAACTCTACGTTCTTATCGCTCTGCTGGGTCTTCGGGAACTTTGTTCCCGAACAGCCTATCATGGGTGATGAATTGGTGTCTAATGTCTTTTTCAACATAGTTGGTAGACTGCTCGGGTTTGGGGGTGTAGGAGGTGCAAACGGTGATGGCCCAGATTCTTCAATAGCTTTCTGGTACGCATCCCTGGTTTTTGGGCAGTCGCCCTTGTGACCCTCTTTGTGACCGGTATCCGCATCGGACATCGGTGTACGTAACAGTTCCGAAGGGGATGACGCGGAGGAAACAGATGAATTTGAACTCGAATCCAGGTGGCGGGGGAGGGAAGCGGATTCTGAAGTCTGGGCCAATATTGTGCCGTAATCGCCAGATGGCAAAAGTGCAGGAAAGAGATCGCTAAATGACGGATCCGGTATATTCTGGTTCGACGTTGGCCATGGAGTTAAAGAACCAAAGTCGAAATTATACTGGTTGCCATTTGACGGCGTCGCTGTTGGATGGGGAGGTGTTACTGCGTCATATGTTGACGTGAAGAAAGCGGGATTGCTTGCAATGGTGGTGAATGGGAATCCAGCTAGGGTGTCGGAGCTTGCCCCGAAGCCAAAATCCATGCTCATGGCTCCGTCGGTAGCCGTAGTCTGTGGTGCCTCATCCAAGACATTGAGCATGGAAGGATCAAAGCTCGTCAACGAACTCCAATCAAGGGGATTGGTATACTTTGGTGGTGATGTGGAAGATGATGTCGGTGATGTTAGGGCAGAAGCAGGAGGTCGAGAAGGAGATGCGAACATGGGGGAATCTACAAAAGAACCATCCATTCCGGCCTGAAGGTCTAGACTACCGTTCTTTGGCATGGAAAATGTAAATGGAGGCTGTTGTTGCTGTTTAAGCATGCCATTCTCGGATTGCAATCGAGAGAGCAAATCACGAAGATTCTCGTTTTCGGACAGTGCTTGTTCATTCTTGGCCTCCAGCGCCGCAACTTTATCCTCAAGCTATATCGCGAGTTTAATATTGGAATGAAAGACATGCTGGGACACTTACATCCTTCACGTGCTTCTCTTTTCGTTCCCGAAAAGCTCGCTGAGCAGCACGGTTTTGCTCTTTCCTCTTCATGAGGCGAGACTCATCCTTGGCAGACTAACAACAAACTCAGCCGGATATGTATGCGGAACCCAAGATAGCGTACCATTTGAGCCGTTCCTGACGCCTTGCGCCTGGAAATGACAGCACCGCTGTGGTTGGATGACTTCTTGTTGCTGGGTGCTACAACAATAGGTTATATGCGCCGATAAGGCAGATGAAAAGGTAAATGTATACCTGTATGCAAAGTCTTCTGACTCGGACCGGCATCTTCCAAACCATCATCGCTAGCCTTTCGTTTCAGGGCGGGATCGTACGAATCATCAGCCCCGGCGGCAGTTGAATCAGGACTTGGACTGTTGTCTTCGGAGGAGGGGATGGAGTATCTGGTGATGGACTGGGGATTGATGTTGTCTGGATAGCGAGGGATGGCTGCAAGAAAGTCGTTGTCAGGGATTCGAGGGAAGGAAGTGGGCTGGGAGAAATCCCAGAGACTGGCTACGTCGCGGTAGGTGTCCAT
The DNA here is from genome assembly GCA_020011035.1 of Amanita subjunquillea. Classification (NCBI taxonomy): domain Eukaryota; kingdom Fungi; phylum Basidiomycota; class Agaricomycetes; order Agaricales; family Amanitaceae; genus Amanita; species Amanita subjunquillea. Next base: position 332,706 of record JAEBUT010000012.1, on the reverse strand, counting down.
GAAGAGAGAGGGGTTGGGGGAGATGAGCCTTCCTTACAAAGCAGGAGAGAGTTTTGTTTTATTTATGTGACGCGGCCTCGGCTTGTTGTCCGTCCCAATCGCGTCATCCGTGCCTTCCCCATCGCTTACGCTCCCCGCCCTCGTCGACGTTCCCTTGCCGTCGCTTCCTCTCCCTCTATTCTTCTGTTTGCCTTTACTCTACCGCCCGCGTCCGGTCCCCCCGACGCTTCCATCGGCCACTTCCCCGCACCTGTTACAAACGACCCTTGCCGGTCGCCGCGGCCGCCCAGGGCTCATATAATTGCTACGTATCCGCCGGCCGCCGGCCTAAAAATAACATCTCAGTTTCAGCTGACAACTGGAGTAACTTTTCCGACAGATCGTGATCTTATAGTATATATACATCGTGCATCAATGAGGTATCATATGGTGGAAGTGCTACTACCAAACTGGCATGAATGATCACTGTCAGAGAGTTTAGCATATTTCACATTATGCATTAATAGTGAACCGACATAATATTCAATCTCAAGCTGAACAACCGTTAATATCCACGTCAGACAACCGCGGAAAGAAGACGCACATATAAAAAAGCAACATTATGTGGCCACAGTATATTCAGACCAGCAGGATTGTACAGCCCTGCATTCAAATCGACGATGATGTCGCACAGCCGTTGCATTTCCTATCAGTCAATTCTTAGCCAACAAAAGCTCGGTCCGATTAGCCTACCCTGACCTTTTCGTAACGAGATCTTATCACGAGTCTTGACAGTTGCAGCGTAAATACTGCTAGCACGTTGTCCAAGAAAGAGTGGCGCAAGCTATGTGCAGATATCAACGTCTCGTTGATCAGATTGATAGATTCCAGGAACTGGGTCGGCGTTATCTGCGTGAAGGGAGGTAAAGTCAGCTACATATCATTTAGCTTAAGAGACTATGCGTGCCCGTCCTTCCAATTCTAATGGGTAACTGGGGGAGAACTGTATAACTTCACCCCCTGTGTAGTCTCGCTCTATGCGAAGTATCTCCCGTGGGTGGTGCACTCCGATATGCCCCATGGGTCCCGTCCCGAACGCTGTGTAGCCAGCAGCTGGCCCATAATAATATGAAGATTTAGGTATAAGCGAGCGGTCGTTCCTAGATCGTGCGGAAAAATGTTTCTACAGGATCAACTTTAATACTCGGGACAGACCTACATTATGTTGTCCAAAGTATTGGATTTCCGCGTGCCATACCCGTTATAAAACTCGTTTGCCTCCTTGCGTCCACCTTCGCTAGGGGGGTCGATAAGCTCCCAGGGTGGCGGCGAGGACAACTTCAAGTCCAACCGATGATGTGATGCCCGCTTAGAACCATGTGAAGTAGTCTCCACTCTATGCTCCAGCCGCGTGTTCATGTTCGGGCTGTTGCTTTCTTCCTCTATGCCTTCCAAGAGGCCACCCTTCACCCCTGTATTCGTTGCCTCCGCTTTACTCGGGCTCTGTAATGGATCCCAGTTGGAATGTTCCTCGTCCGTCGCAGACACCGTCGGTAACGTACCCGCCGGCGCCGTGGCGCTGTACACGTCCAACGGTTCCACCGTAGCATGCGCATTAGATTCTGATCCAATGTCTCCAACAGACATGTCCTCTTCTGGTTCTGGAGTGCGGTGAACCAATGAATCTGGAGAAGGCATTATGCTCGTGTTGATTGATTAATTTCCGAGACAAGCGACGCCGTATGGTCAGCGTGTGGCTGGTGCCTAAGTGAATGCTCGCTGTCGACAGGTTTCATGACATTAGTACTTTCCTCTTGGTTTTGGAGTTCGCTTGGTCACACGTTGTGACACCACTCATCAATTATTACGTAATTCCCGTGAACCCAGAGAGAAAAAATAAAGTAGTATGCCGTAAATGTACACATAGGCGAAAGTGTTTAGCGTTGGCTGACGTCGCAAATGCAAACAGCAGTGAGGGCTGGAGAGTATGAGGAGCATGGCATTAATTATATATGAACATAATGTGCTGCATGACAACAGGATCTAGGGATGTACAGCCTGAGCGATAGTGACGACTGTAGAAAAGATAAGATAATATAAGATTGACATCGCTGGGAACGCATTATAGGTGGACCTTGCCAAGCAAGGTAATATAGCAATGGCAACTCTATAAAGTGGAGGCCCACCGCTGAGCGTGTCGACTTCACTTTGATGCCTGCAAGACATATATTCAAGTATTGGCTACATTTGATAACTTTAAACTGCGAAAATGATAACAAGACATAAAGCAACGTTGAAAATAACAAATACGTCAATGGTCATGAATCTTTTTTATCAGACGATGGAGAAGGTTTAGATGTGGGCGATCGCGTGGTGGGGTGAACAACTTCGGACAGCTTGGATTTTGATGGCGGTGAGGACGATCTACTCCCGTCCACCTGCATACGATCATCACGGTCCCGATCACTCATACCGTTCGGCGATGACGCTGACGTAGGAGACAGCGTCGCAATTGGAGGAAGCATGGGTGCCGAAGTGCTGCTGTGGCTGGACAAACCGGTCCCTATTGGTCGCGGGTGAGGAGGTAGCACAACAGCTAGCTGGGGACTAGATGGATATGGTTCGTGCACTTGACGCGCCTCAGGAGAATGAGACGTTGGTTGCGCTCTGAAGGGTACAGGCGATGGACGTGATGAAGGGATAGGAGTACGCTGACCCGTCGGAGAGGAAACTCGGCGTTGCTTCGCCAGATCCATTCTCGTCCGTTTAGCATCTGAAGTATCATCTGGTCCAGGGCTCAGAGGCCTTTTCAGGTTGGCTGATTGCGTAGAAGGTGATGTTTGGCTTCTGGTAGATGATACCGAGTTTCGATGAGATGGCATTGGGCGAGGTGAAGGGATACTATGTCGACTGCCAGAAGATGCAGTAGGAGAATGACTTGCTTGCTCCTGTGGTCCAGCCATAGACGCCAAACCAATCAAAGCATCGGCCACTCCTTCATCGTATTCTTCATCAAGCACTCTCGAGGGCGGACGTGGCGTTGCACCCGTTGGCGAAGGTTGTAAAGATCGAGACGAGCCATTCGAACTCATCGGTTCTGGCGAACTTACTTTCTGGTACACTTGCTTGTAGACTTGGGGTAGCTTTGGCATAGCACGATCAGCCGGGAACAATTTTGGAGTTTCCGAACCCGTGGGTTCATCCTTAGGCCGCTTCTGTTTCCTTTTCCTACTTGTCTTTGCAGGTTCAGACGAGTTGGCAGCAGGCGGGAGGGGAGGTGGTGGTAGTTGCTGGACTGGTAAGTCTTGATCCCTCTTGTCCATATTTCGGCGGCGGCGACTTTCACTAGGAGTCGTCAATGGGCTCTCCGATCCCCTAGAAATAGTGCCAGCAGAAACGTAGGCTTGCACATTACGAGGCGCGAGCTTATAACTTTCTGAAGAGGTTGCGTATGTGCGACCATCCAATCTTTGATCAGGTTCATAGTCTCTAACGTCGCGTACATCTCGTCCGTCGTACCGCGGATCGTACCGCCGAATGGAATGTTCAGCAAGTGGAGCAGGAGGTGGTGAGTGCCTCGACTGCGCTGGATAAGACGCAGGACCAGGAGGCTTCGAATCCCAGTATCTTGAGTGGGGGCGTGGAGATGGCTCCCTTGGACTATGCGGCCGGTGAGCGCCTTGAATGGGAGATCGAGGTGGGTGGAATGGAGCTTGTTGGGGTGGAAATTCCGACCGACGGCGTTCTTGTTCCCATTCTCTGTGTTCTGGATGGGGAGGGCGTCTGTCCCACCCTGACTCTTGTTCTATAACACGACCATTATCATGTGGGATCGGATAAGACGTTCGAGGCGACCGATGTGGTGGTGCAGCGGTCTGAGCTGGCCCGATTGGTTGTCGAGCAGATGTTGGATAGAACTGTGATGGCGAGCGTGGACGGACATGTATGGGCAGAACGGGTGGCGAAGTGGATCGTGAAGGGGCTCTAGGTCGGGGGAAGAATGACTCGTGATGATGGCGACCCCCATTTCGTACGTCTTCAGGGCCAACCTGGGACTGAGGAAGAGGATGTTGAAGTAGCAAACTTTGATGACCTAAAGGTCCACGAGAAGCGCTGTCTCGCGAAGTAGGATAGTCGCGGGTGTGATGCGGAGGGCGATCCACGTCCATCGGTGCGAGTGGTGTGTGCGAAGAGGCATGGCGAGATTCGTCCAAAATTACTGGCGGCGGACCACCTCGGAAAGGTCCTGGGGAGCTATGAGCGTTACCCACCTGGGAAGGCGGCGGAAGAGATATTTCTCCGGGAGGGCCACGAGAATCGGCTCGGAATAACGGTCTATGATTAGCGGGCTGCAATAACAGGGGCGGCCCGCTGAGACCTGGTGCATGGATGGTTGTATTGGCATACGCCGTAGGATGCACATCCTGCGGCCCAGGCGCTGCTGGGATTTGTCCACCATTGGCTTGTGCATTGCGCAGTAGTTGCAAACGTTGAGTGATAGCAGGGTTATTGGGATCCAGCTCTGCTGCACGAGCATAAGCGTCGATGGCATCAGAAATCTGATTGTTGCAACTTTCGTAAAGGCTACCAAGATCGAACCATACTTCAGAGATATATGGATTGATGCGAATCGCCCTCGAATATGCATCTAGCGCATCACGATACTGGTTGATCTGGAAGTACAGAACTCCAATCGAGCACCAAAAAGTTGGATTCCGACCATCGCGGTACACAGCCTGTTGGTAGGCCTCATATGCTTTGTTGTATTTTTGACCAGTCATAAACGCACGCCCAAGTAAATACCAACTCTGCGCATCAGCAGAGTCTGATGGCCTCATGAATGACGAAGTTGTTTCACAAAGCGCACCCGACTCACCCAATTCAAGACTCTTGGTCAAATATTGTATCGCGAGATCTTGATTCTGGAAAGAAGAACCATCTTGATGATAAAGCCAGCCTAGTTGTTGCAGCACTTTCGCATGCTTAGGATTATCGAGCACCACCCGCTCGTATGCATCCTTCGCTTGTACGTACTGCAGAGATGTTAGAGCATATTTGAAACAGGCGCAGGATATACGTACATCCTTCTGCTGCTCGTAAACGTGCCCGATTTGAAACCAGATGTCCGCATGCGCCAAGGGACTCGGCGGATTCCGAAGAATGCGATCAAAGCAAGCCAAAGATTCATCATACTTTCCTTGTTGTTTGTATATAATACCAAGACGAAAGAGGATCTCGTTGGCTTTGTCGAAATCTAAGTCTTGCATTAATCAAGACGGCCGTCAGGCTAGAAACCAAGGAGAGTGCGAACCTTTGTCCATGCGAAGGACAGACGAAAAGGCTTCTTCGGCGTGGTCCAGGGATCCATACCTGTCGTATAATATTCCAATGCCATACCATAGCTTGGGATCCTCCTATAATACACGTTTGATAATGTCTCGGGGGACGAAAGTGACACCAACCTTAGGGTTCGGTAGCAGATAAAGAGCCTGTTGATATGCGGAGTAGGCCTTCTGAAGGTCATCTTGCATTAGATAACAGTGGCCTATACCATAACGGGCTGAGCGGATTTGAAATTAGAATAACAAAACTTACCTAATGCACTCCATACTTCGCCGTTATCTTCTTGAAGGTTGAGTGCACGTTGGAAGAACTCTACAGCCTACGTCATGTGTCAGATCAAGATCTCAGATCTGAGATGAAACACAAGCAAATGTAAACAGTGTGGAACGTAACAGGGTCCCGTTGTTATCCGCGGATATGCGAATGCCCGGCACCAAAATGGTAGAATGGTGCAGGGCCACAGGGACTGGGATGTAAGAAAAATTACCTTGGGATAGTTTTCCTTGATCCGAGCAATGCTTGCGACTTGCGTAAGTCCTGGCAGGGACATCGGGTTGTGCCGCAGGGCATTCTCATATGCGGCAAGTGCGTGATCCAAATCTCCCATTTGCTCGGCGACTCGCCCTGTGAAATTGTGAGCCGCACAGCATTAGTCTATATTTGTCATATGATCAGACAACAATGTCCATACCAACTAAGAGCCACGTTTGCTCATTCGCGACGTTTAATTTGTGTATTATGGATGATGCTGACGGAGCCCCACCGGCGCTGGGGACCGCAGTCGGCACGGCAGGGGAAACAATTGGGTTAACGTGTGCCGAGCCATTAGAGATGCTGGCGGGGTTGGCCACGATGGTAGAAACGCCGTTCAAGTGAGGGGGGTGAGCTGAGTGGGATATGTGTAGTACGGCAGCAGGTGGTTCATGGATGCGATCCCTGTCAGAGGGGCGAGATATGTGTCTGTGAGACATGGAGGGGAAGGGTACGCCGGGAGGGGGACGGCGATGGAGGGAAGATGAAGTTGGCAAGTGGCTCTGGGGAAGAAGGGGGCGGAAAGTCTTTACGAAGGATGCTGCGTAAATATATATATCGTTGAGACGGGAGAGAGATCAGGGCCCAACAGCCGGCTCCCCTCGCACGATCATGGCGATCAACCTGGAAGTAAAAAGAGATTGCATCTCGCGTTGCAGGGAAGTTTAGGGTGTCATTTGAATGTCATCTCCTTTCTGCTTCGCATCGAAACCCGCGTGCCTTTGTTCTGCCGAATTTAGACTGTCTTCGCTTACATATCATCGCTCGGTTACCTTCTTGAATCTAGATCCTTAAGACTCACCCAAAGAGTTTATTCGTCTCACCCTCATCCAATGAAGATCATTCTGCATTAGACCCGCCCGTCTAATGGGCGTCCGTTCTCGTGACTACCCAATAAAGTTCAAACTCTAGCTTTGGAAGGGTCTGTGGATGTTACGAATCTTCGAATCAATTTGCCAGCGCAGATTGCCGTACGTATTGTTGGACAGCATGACACGTCTTCGGCCTGAGTGACGCCCGATCAGGATCTCGGATGTGATGCATTTCTTTTCCGTCGCGCTCCGGCTCTCTGGGGGAAGCCCGTGATCTAGACCCTCCACTGCTGATGTCAGCCTTCCTTCCTACTTTGGCTTCCTCACACGTCATGAACAAGTCACGCAATCTTATCAGTTTGATCTGTTCATACGCGGCAACTACATTTCGCTTGCGGTACCGTGAGTCACTGAAGGCGGTTCTGGTTCTGGTCTCCCCTTCCCGCCCGCGGACAGCGACGATACACGTCAAGCATTCAGGCTTCGGTGTCACTTCCGCTTCCTGCCATATGCTTTCCCACATATCTTGACCTTGGTCAAACCAAACTATGCCACCCCAAATCATATGGCTCAACAGCATCATACTACTCCACCCTCGTGCCTGGTTCGCTCAAGGAGGCATCGTGTATAATCGCAATCATATTCATGACGCTTGCCTGGCGATGGCCCGCAGCATCCACAGCATTTACACAGAATGAGCACGAGGCGCAGCTACATGTCTAAATAAACTTGCCCAATCGAACACATGAGGATCCCCGGTCCGGGCAGAAGCGATCCATGCGCGAACCCTTAGTACATCCAGCCAAACATGGTAATCGAGCTTATTTCGCGCACGGAAGCTCTTGATACCAAGGGAATGGACAAGCACCATAATCGTGCGGTCTAATTCGCAAACGGATACAGTGTGCTTCTCAGGCGGTGATACGCAGTAATTATGCTTCTTGGTGCTTTCGGAGACAGAAACTTCGAATTCAATCCATCCACTGCCACATGCCATACTACCGAAGCACCGCTCTAATATAACAAGCATATCGTTAATCTCGATTAGGACATCATAAAAGTACTTGTATACATTTTTTCCACGATGCTACCTCGGCCTTGACACGGGAACGAGCGTCTGGTGGCGCTCCCACCGGGGTTATTAACCGAAACTGATCATAATGAAGCTACATAAAGCCAATCACGACCCCTGCAGTCTCAACCCTTACAACTGGAATGATGTTATGGCACGCATGGCGTGTCAAAGCGATCATCAGGATCAGGACATCAGCGTATCGCCGCCTACCATCAGAACAACGACAATGGCTCCATAAGCTTCAGCCCTTGAGCGATTCAGTCAAGGGAATTCATGATCGCCCTGCAAAGAGGAACCCCGCTTTAAAGTCCGACATTGCTCCGACCGAAAATTGAACGCTTTTTGCGTGACCCTTATTCGATAAAGCCAACAACGTTCATTGTCCTTGTACACCGTAGCTAGATGACTAGTAAGTCTTTGCTTGTTTGATACCCGTTTCTCTGGTGTCGTTCTTATGAAAATAACCCGACTCACTGAAGATTTTTGAATTATTCGATGTCATTTAGGAGGCGACCAGCGAGACCGAGACCGCCAAAAAGCCCAGAAAAAGGCTGGCACACAAAAGAAACCCAAAGAGAGTGCAGCCTCCCTAGCAAAGCGAAAAGAAGCGTAAGCCGGTTTGAACATTGTGTTACTTTGTTATGTGACTAATTCACCAGTGATGCCGAGATCCTGAGGGCAAAGCAGAAGGTAGGAGGTTCTGTCCTGGGCATACGAAAGTCCTCAGACATCGAGTTAGAAAAGTGAAGATGTGAAAGGATCTACCTCAAAGAACGATAAATGATTCTTGACCGGAACGGGATGTCTGCCATTCTAAACGGATTCGCTGTGGCCTTATAGTCTCATCATGGGGAGTGTGTGAGTGGAGTTTAACGTTTAACAGTGTACTGTCTTTGTTGTGTCGGAATGGAAGTTGTTTCCCATGCACTGCATTTCTGCGCTAATTCTCACAATCTTGATTACAAAAGCTCATAAACGCAGATGATGCCACAAATTTAAGTTGCAGCATAATTAATGCAATCTTTTGGTCAGCTGTATTGATGGGTTGTCATAGAGTTCATTGTGTGGTGGGAAAGAAGAGCGTATGAAGATGTCGCTGGACAGAACCTAATTTAATTGATGGAACCCAACAAAGTCCGGATAGGGGAAACATGCTGGTTGCCAGACATGCTTCACGTGGAGATAGGTGCTAGTACATCCCTGAGATAAGTGCCGTACCTTTTCCGATCCTGCGGTTCTTCCCGATGACAACTTTCGATACGTCACGGTATATACGCGCCATTGACACAGCCAACTTACTGTTCACATCTCTTATCACCATCGAACAAGATCCGGGGGACCGTTTATATTTAAGCGATACACACATTCAAACCGGGGAAACATCACAGGATCCATTCGACAATAACCTTATGCTGATGTGGCGCGAGTTTAACAGCGGGCAATGACGGAAAGTGCGCTTGGACTCTAGGGCAGAAGGGGATAAGAGTGTTGTGTCAGGGATACATGCTACATAAATAGAAATGCGACGCCATAAACAGCGATTGTCTATTTTACCTTCAGGGAAGCACCACCTTCTAGACGTCGCCGCCTGGTCGGATTTTTGGTGTCTGGTTCTGCTGATTTCCGCGAAGACCAAGCTGTATCTGGAATTGGGATAAAACCGCCGTAATGGTGCGGGGGATACGGAGGTACGCCGTATGCTGAATGGTTATTTTGTGAAGGTGCGGTGATAGGTTGGCGGCGAGCTCGATATAGAGATAGCAGGGTATTAATGAAAACCGTTAAAAATGATAGTGATGTTAAAATGAATATCTCAAAATTGTCATCATATAAGCATGATTGGATGGAGTTAAACATGTTCTCACCAATGTCTTCCAACTAATAGGTTCCACGAACCCATTCACGACCTCCGCTATGAGCTCTGCCCCCACCTTGGCACGTCCCACAACGGTGGGATCGCGATTCATGCAAGTTTCCCAGTTGCTACATTGCTGGATCATGGCCGGTATGGGATTTACAGAGCACAGATTATTTCTGTGTTGCAACGCGCACATCGTTATTTCCTGAACGATTTCTAGATGTTCTCATTAGCTAAATCTATCACCTATTATAATTCTTACCCATGGAATACTCTGATATGCGTTGCTCCACGTCTCGCTGTACAGTCAAAATGAATTGCACAACGAGATATAGGAATAGAAGGATTAGTGAGAGGTTGAAAAAGAATTGTAAGTATCTGCCAAAAAATCAATAGCAATAAATTGGCAAAACAAGAAACATACCCAAGCAAGACGTAAGGCATGTCTGGCTGGGGGACTGAAGGTGCGGATAAATTCAGTGTGTAGTGATTTGATGTGTTGTGAGCCATGCTATTAGAACTGTTTTCATCAAACTCGTCACCCGACTCGGAGTCGCCATCTTGTTCTTTCTTCCTCCGCAACATTGCTGTTTGTCGCTGATTATAGACCCTTCTCAGGCCACCGAGGGCCATGGACCTGCTGGACTCCTTGGTAGCCTCTTCCGTCTTTGCAGGACTGGCGTCGCTCATGTCCACGTCCTTGATTTCCTCAGTCGTAGTTGGTAGAAAAGGGTTTGTCAGCGGATTTTGAGCCGGAGGTGACCATGGATGAGCATCGGGTGTCCGAGGAACTTGCGGTCGTTGGAAAATGAATGGGATATTTTGGTTTAAACCAAACGTTGGTTCAGTGGTGGTTCCTAACGTGGGAGTTGATAGCAGGTCTTCATGGGGACCTGAGGTTGTTTGAGTTAAGGCGAGAGAGAGAGTTACAGGTGCTCACGCTTTCGAGGTGTACTCAAGTCACTGGAGGCAGCCCACACTGGTTTAGTGTTTGGGCGGTTAGTCCACTGGAAGTCCATGGGCGCCTCGGTCGAACGTTTCGTTCTGGCATGCTTCATGGTCGCTGCCGACGTCGTAGGATGATGGTTTGATGCGGAGGCACGCGCACGCGTGTTTGTAACTCGGGATCCGCGCGTTAAATAACAGTTCTGCCGTTCCTCTCGTATGTTTTCCCGTCCTGCATTTCCTCTCGCCCGCAATGCATTGTCGTTTGCAAGCAGGCGCAAATTCCATCCCTTGGCAGGCCATTCACTGCGCGAAATACAGGACAAATGGCAAACGCCGTCCGCAAACCTCGTACCCATAGTTATAGAACAGACCGTGTGTAATCATCCTCAGTCCTTCATAGACCACTCAACATCTTACAGGGCAGAGGGGAGCGTTCATATGACATCTTCTCTCGATTGTTACGCGAGCGCGTGATAATGCTTCATGGCCCAGTTCGTTGCCAGCTCCGTCTGTTTTGTACCCATTTACTCTGTTCAGATACGAGACTCAGACTCGACTTTAATCGTCGCCCAATTGTTATTCCTAGAAGCAGAGGATTCCTCAAAACCAATTCATCTATATATTAATTCACCGGGTGGAAGTGTGACGGCGGGACTCGCTATATACGATACGGTATTAGTTCATTGCATGTCATTTCGTGGAATACTCCTCGCTGACGTAGAAATAGATGCAAGTGAGCCCTAAACTTTTAATACTATGCATTGCCTGATGCCAAATAGTATGTCTCCTCCCCTATTCATACCTACGGTCTTGGAATGGCAGCATCGATGGGATCTCTCCTTTTAGCTGCGGGTGAGCGGGGGAAAAGGCATTGTCTTCCAAATGCTAGTATCATGATACACCGTATGTTTATTGAGTGTCGCCGGTTATTGAACTTAATATTTATCTCTTAGAGCCATCTGGAGGAGCGTCCGGTCAGGCATCCGACATCGCCATACATGCCAAGGAAATTCTCCGCATTCGTCAACTACTGACTAGCATATACCAGAAACATTGCGAAAAGGATAATGAGGCGGTGGCCGAGGGCCTGGCACGCTTTGGTCTGTGCCTTACATGGTTGATTTTGGCTTATCTTATTTGGGCTATTAGAGAATGCTCTTGAGCGCGATTATTACATGACTGGTGAGTGTTGTCGTAACCTTACCATGACAGCTGATATTGATTAAGTTTAGCGCAAGAGGCTATGGAGTTCGGCATTGTTGACGGCATTCTTGAAAAGAGGCCACAAAACTAGCGTAATGGTGATTGTGCCCGATATGTACACAAGTTTCATTTGCGTTAGAAGGCCTGCTGATTTGATACAGTGTAAGTATTTAATTAACGTGGGCGTGGGCCCTCGATAACCTTGTTGCTATCAAAAAGTTTTCATAAAGCATCAGTTTAGGATGTCCCTTCTGTTATGTGGTTGCCGCATCTTCCATCAGTTGTTCCATCCTACTAAAGCACCATTGTCATCATTGATTATCAACCCCGTACTGAATGGTGGCAACGTTCATGCTTCAGGCTTAACTCTCGGAGTCTTTAGTCTCAAGTGGCAACATGACAGAGGGTGGCCTCACATCACTTTTGCAGCTATTAAAACCGCACGCAGTGCTACCCATGCATAATATGTTACATCCGATCAGAAATGTAGCCGAAACGTTCGCCAACATACGTTCAACATACGGCGCGTCACATCATATGGCTCTCAATTCACCGCCTCCATATCCCCTCAAGATCTTGCTAATCCATAACCCGTCTTAATTTGGCAACGTCTGTTGTACTTTAATTCCGACGCATGTGGAGCTCGAAATTAAGGATAACCCTCGTTTCCAGACCGTGGCTGTCCCTGAGGCCACATATCGATGGATTTCCTAAAGGATAACGCAGACCTTTCAAAATTGGGAACCTGACCGACAAACGCCGACGTTAACGCCACCTGCATACCCATGGCAAGGCTATTGTTGCACCTGGTTGTTGCCGTAACGAGCATAACCTGAAATTGTCTGAGGCCCGTAAAGGGCCTATCACTCGAGGAAATCAATTCACGCGACCCTCACGTTTGTAGCTATTCCTGAGCATGTTTTTAATTCCCGTGCAACACTCCTCACAACCCCATATATGGAATAAAGAAGTATTGATGTGATGGTTACTCCATGGGTTCTGTCAGTTTGACACGTGGCAACGCCACCTTAAGACAGTATGTCCACATTTGACTAGTACAGTTACATCGATTGTCTGGTCATGAGATAATTGGCTCCGCCTCGTACTTTTAGACGCCAATACTCGAAACCTCGACCAATTAAGCAAAAAAGCTGCCGCTATGTTTTTAGATGATGTTGAAGATACCATAATCTATATCGTAATCCTTTTACTACACAGTAACCTGCATGAGTGTAATATAAAGAGATGGATTGATACGATGAGACTCAAATCCCGGTCCCTTTATGAAGGGTTACCCTCCGTTGTATACGGTCGCGTCAACTCAGTTCGTCCCTTTGCGGTAACTTTAATTACCACCCATAGAGCGTGAGGGAGTGTAGCTGTAGGAAGCATATCAATATCTGCGACGTGGAAAATGAGATGATGAAGAAAAACCGACATACTCAGATCCCGGAGCGAGATTCGTCATTCCAGGTTGAGAGAATCCAATACCATAAGCTGGCAACCTTGCGCGTCGACGCAAATCCTGTCCCGTTATCATTGTTCGCTTCTTACCCATGCAGTAACCCATGATAGCTACATATATCATGTGAGATATAGCTTCTAGGCCCCCTATGATAGATGTGAATCAGGTACAAACCTTCAGCGAGCAGCCACAACAGGAAGAGTAATAAAATGCCAGCAGCGAGAGTGACAGGGATCGCGATTTGCAGGTTTTGAGAGTACCACGACTATTTCACATGTCCGATGAATACACACACGCACGAACTAATTTCGGAAAGTCGAAACTTACCTTTATCTGAGCCATCACACTGCCTGGCTGACATTTTCCGCTGCTGCATGTTCCACCGTACCCTTCCGCGATGATCAATAGGATCACTGCGGCGATAACTGAATGCCACATACCGCAAGGGGAACCATCCACAAGGAGCGCACCGAGGAGCACGCACGTATTGGCCTTTGTTGGATCCTGACACGACACCTGACAAGATGTGTCTCCGTGACTTGGACACGAATTGTTGTATCCCATGGCGCCGCCAATCTTCTGGCATTGCACTACCGTTCCAGGCGGTTACGACAAGTCCGAATCCGATCAGATCTGATACATACGCGAAAGTGATGTGCAAAGTCCTGAGGCACAACTAAGACCGGAACCGCAAGATTGGCCTTTTCGCTACTTAACGAGCTCATTCATGTCAAGATAGATACGCGACCTACCATTCGGCGCGAAATGATTTGGAGGGCAAGTTGATGAATTGCCAGTGCACACCTCTGAAAAGTCGCATCTCGAGTCCTTTGCCGGTCGACAGACCTGCGTGAGTGGCGCGAAGGAGCATTGCGTAGTGCAACAGGGGCTACTCGCGGGATCACAAACAGCACCAGACGTGAATTTGCATGTTTCAGAATCACAGCAAGGGGACGATACCCCGATTCCAGGATCACAATCTTCGCCATTTTCGACAATTCCGTTGCCGCACATTTGAAGCGATATGGTTTGCTTCTCTGGGTCTGGGTCAACCAGACAGCTTACAGCTAACTGGCCTCCGCCTCCCAACAAAGAGCCTACAGCACATGTTCAGATGAAATAAAATCATCGCGTGGAAACATACAGATGTTGCCAAGACTACAGGGGAGAATGTTTTTTCCATGGATTGAGAAACGGGATTCATGATGAATTGGGACTGGGAGCTGCACGTTGTGGTCGATGAAGGACAGCATGAATCAGTGATGTTGCATCCAGTAGCGCACTGATTTAACATCAGTAAGGGAATGAAGTAGCCTGCGGACAAATCGTACATCGTGCTATAGTTCCTCTCGTCAGCATTAAATCACCTAGAATGCTGCGCGACTCACGATCGCACCAAAGTTGTGACCAATCTCATGAGCGACGACCTGCCACTCGGTGAGACCATACGTTGACACGGCAGTGCCAGAAACGGATTGATTTGAGCTTCCGGGTGTAGCATTCGTTTGACACCTAAGACGAATTAATGCAAAATCGGGACAGTATATCACATAACAAACAAAGTCGCAAGCCAAGCTATTCCCACTTCCGATCCTGTTGGGCATCCACTCATTAGGTGCCAAAGACCAGCACCATCTTGACCTTCCTGACCCCTCCATTGCGAAAATATCGATAGACGTTCATCCAACGCCGCGCCCGAACATGGAATATTCCAAGGTAATTTTGGGTCCGGCTGGGTAGGGCAGCTGCATGAACGTGAGCCGGACGATTCCAATGGTATAAACTAAAGTTTACGTCGACGGCTGAACTTGAAGTTCGATAATGCCTAGACTAATATTAAATGTACTCTGCAAATGGATTCATCTTTCGCATTTGACACAGATGGGATAGACACTTGACGAACCTTGTATAATGCACTGGCAGTATTCCAGTTGTTCAAGATTGCCTTCCGTGCATCATCTTGCGTTCCATATTTTGTGACGTATTCACAGTCGGCAGCAACTCCCATGTAGACCTGACTTGCGTGAATATATGAACAAGGCGAATGGGGAAGGCTTACCAGTTTCTGGCTTATGGGACACCCAGATGTATCACCTATAGTGTTGGCGAAACTGATGGCCATTGTCAATCAAGTATCTCAACGGATATTCTTTCGCGCACTTTGTCTCCATTTCACTACCGCCAGCTGCAACATCGTCGCGGGCATGCAATTCACGGTATCCGAGGATATCCCACAGTGGATCGGTCCAGGTAATCGGTGCATGAAAAGCATTTCGCAATACTGGATTCTCGCCAGGAGTATTATATCTCAATCTGTCATGGCCACACATCTGCGCCTCAGGAGATCTCTGATTGGCCGCAGACACTTCCGCTGGTATTACGATATCTGATTCCCGCCAAATCACAAGACCAGTATCCACACCTCCGTTGGGAAGAGGATCCGATGGATTCTTCAATCTGTGGTAATTAGCCTTTGTCATTATATGGTAGATGTCACCATGGACCGAGAAAGCGCCCTCATACTCGGGCGCAATGCCGAGTTCGCTGTTGCCTTGATCATGTATCATAATGCGAGCAAATCCTAGTTCCGCGGGGTGAGGTCGACGTACAACACGAGCGGCGTCTTCGCGCATGCGGCTTGGTGAATGATGAGCTGCAATTACTTCTCCCCAATAGGCCTTGACAGTGTGACGAAGGAGTGGCATGGTCTGCTTCTGGGTCGAATGGCCATCGGCGGTAGTCGTGTAGTAAGTAAGGCGGGCAGCGGGATGGATCAAATGATCATTAGGACGCAAGTGGAGGTGGAAGGTCTCATCGAACGCAGACAAGATCAGTCGAAAATGATCGTCATGACGCAGGATCCTCGGATTAGGGCTTTCCCAACGTCGGTCGATGACGGTTATGTCGTTATGCCTCGGGAGGATCTCCAGTGAATGTGTCAAAGGATGTGTTGCTCTTTTAATAGGTCGAGCATGAAAGCTATGTGCTTCAGACAGTCATTTCCCAGGTAAACATATAGATAATACAAGAATATAACATACCAGTTACCCGTGTCAGTGTATTGATTAGAGCTGTAACGACCAGCGTGAACAGTAGATTGAGGACATGCATGTGCAGACGATATATAGAATAGCCCTGCCAGTGGGTTGGTTGCTATGATCGTGACTGCGGGCTGTGTATCGATAAAATCAGAAGAAAAGCTCGCGCGCTCAAGCTGAAACCGCGCTCTGACTGAAACCGTGCTCTGAAGACCTTGAGAGACTTGTGTTGTTGAGATATTATGTAATTCCAGTACAGGATTGTAATATTTTTCTGACGATGTTGTTGTCTTAGATACTTGTTATGCATTACTTGTCTTAACACCCAACCGCGAGGTGTCAAGTGTGATGTGCCTTTGTCAACATCATACTTATGTAACGACAGTTGATCTCGCCACGGGCCCCTGGTACAAATGATGGATTTTGGACCTGTTGTCAATGGAAGCCTAACCTAAGGTTCGGATAAGCCAAATCCAATATGGACCTGAGTGGGCGGATATTCGGACCGTTGTTGCATTTTCAATATCAAAATCAAAAACGATTCCCGATGGATCTCAGTCCCGTGTTTCTAAATCAGGAAGTCACAAATTTCCCTTCATACCGTCATGTTGGGCGATATTAAGGAAAAGAAAAAACATAAAAAGCGGAAACATACAGACCATCGAGGTGAGTACTTTGTATCATGCATAGAGGTTGATATCCAAGGTGGCAGAGGCTCCGAACGGGATCGAGGATTCGACCCTTGCAGAAAAGAAGCGCCGCAACATCCAGACCAGCGACAATGATCCATGTAGGTTGTCTCGGTGGTATTTTTACTTGTTACTCAGTATCCTCCAGTCCCACATCACTCAGGGCAGGTAAAGAGAGAGCGGAAGCACGAACACGAAGTAGACAGATCAACTGAGGCCGAACCAAAAGGTGTGTGTGTGTATCCAGGCCCACTCGACCCAACTGAATCTGCTATTGTTAGCTGAAATAACAAAAAGAAAAAGAAGCAAAAAATATATTCTGAATTGTCAGGTTCTGACTTTACCCTAGCCATCTATACGCAGAGTCAGTCTATCTTACGGCCGCCCTGCGCTTAGTATCGGCTTTCCCATATTGACGTCGCCTGCATCCAGCGGAAGAAGATTCTGACGGAAAGGAGAAGAAGCGTAAGCATGAAGATACCATTGATGACGACGCATCTGAACCGAGGAAGGCGAAGAAAGAGAAGAAGGCATATAAAAAGGAAGATATAGGGATGTTCCTACCTGGCTCCATTGCCCACCCAGACCTGCTCCGGCTGTCGACGGGGAATTAATTGTACAACCTTCATCCACGGAAATATCGGACTTTCTGGCTAGGCATACCATCAACATTGACAGTCCGCCGGGTATCGAGGTTCCGATACCCCTCGTTTCATTTTCACAGTTGGATATCCCTGATCAGCTTCGAACCGCCTTAGACGGGTTCAAGGAGCCAACACCAATACAGGCGTGTACCTGGCCACCGGCATTTAATGGGTGTGACGTCGTTGGAATCGCCGAGACTGGAAGGTAACCTAGCCCCCAGAATTAGCAACGAATCCATCCTAAGTATCTTTCAGTGGAAAGACCTTAGCATTTGGCATTCCAGCGTTGGTGCGTCTAGTAAACCACCCTGCAACGCGGAAGAAGGAGTCCGCGGTATCAGTATTGGTACTCGCTCCTACGCGCGAGCTAGCTCTTCAGACACACGATACCTTATCGGCATTAGGTGAACCTTTTGGCATTGCCAGTGTCGCTGTGTTTGGTGGCGTTCCAAAAGAACCTCAGGTGAAGATGCTTCGTAATGCAAGCAAAGCCAAGGACGGGATGAAAACCAGAATTATCGTGGGCACCCCAGGTCGCGTACTAGACTTGGTACAAGAGAATGTTTGTGATTTAGGAGGGTGAGTATAGTCTGAGATTGGTTGACCGTTGACACACCTGTCATCTAGAGTTGATTATCTTGTGTTGGACGAGGCTGATCGAATGCTGGACAAAGGGTTTGAAAATGATATCCGAAGTATCATATCGAACACTAAGCAGGGTGCTGAACGACAAACGATGATGTGTGAGTGACAGAACGACAGCCGAGTTTACAGGTCTCACGATACTTATGAAGTCAGTGCCACTTGGCCGGAGGCTGTTAGGCGCTTAGCAAATACTTTCCAGCATAATCCTATTAAGGTGACCATTGGCGGTGATGACTTGACAGCCAATCGTCGAGTTGAACAGGTTGTTCAAGTATTTGACGACTCGCGGCAGAAAGAGTCTGTGATGTTTTTTGACAATTCCAACGCAAAACTTATTATTATTATTTTCAAAGTTCAAGACTACTTAACACGTTGCATTCCTTAGCTCTGAAGAAAAGACCAGATAGCTCATCGGACTCGCGAGTTCTGGTTTTTGCATTGTACAAAAAAGAAGCGGCTCGCGTAGAACAAATGCTGAGACGGCAGGGTTATACAGCTGCTTGTGCCTTGCACGGTGACATGTCACAAAATGATCGAATGTCGACGCTGGACAGGTTCAGGAGTGGCCAAGCCAACTTGATGGTCGCCACGGATGTAGCTGCGAGGGGCTTGGATATTCCGAATGTCGGGACTGTCATCAATTACACATTCCCTCTGACGATAGAGGATTATGTTCACCGGATAGGCCGTACTGGTAGGTTTTGGAGATAATGAACGTGTCAACGGGAACTGAAGGCTGTACACAGGACGCGGCGGCAAAAGCGGCAAGTCGATAACGTTCTTCACGGGAGACAACCACGAGCGAGGGCTTGCGGGGGAGTTTGCGAGGGTACTGCGCGAGGGTGGATTCGACTATGAAGGGCTGAAAAAGTATCCTCTGACAATCAAGAAAAAGGAACACAGGGTGTATGGGGCGTTTTACCGAGATGATATACCGGCTCCAAAGGGACCAACGAAGATTGTATTCTAGTGTTGAATTTGTATACCACTGCCTCCGTCCGACTCATCTAACCACCATGATGGGCCTCTTCAGCCAGGCCACCCGGGCCGTCAAACCACGCGGTTCGCTTGAGGACGACACCAGTCCTCCTTCTGACACTGAACCAGACGATACTTCCATCCTGTCCGTACTGCCTTCCTCCCATGTTCTTCAACGACGACTCTGACTCCGATCCCAGAGATGAGAATGAAGGCTCCATCATCAGTTCCATTATATCCCAACTACGGTCCGTCGCCGTCTCATTTACCATCTACCCCTTCCGCTAATCCCTTCCTGCAGTGTCGGCATGGATCTCTCCCGCGTTACCTTCCCAACTTTCGTACTAGAACCTAGGAGTATGCTGGAGCGGATCACTGACTTCATGTCTCACCCTGACCTCATATTCAGGCAAGTTCATCCACACGGGAATAGGATAAAGATCCATCTTATTGCCTCACAGTGCCGACGAATTGGATAGTGCCGAAGAGCGCTTCATCAGAGTTCTACAATATTACCTATCGGGCTGGCACATCAAACCGAAAGGTGTCAAGAAGCCGTAAGTTTGCTCATTGCGCCCGCTCCACACCTCACCCTTGGCAGTTATAATCCGATCCTCGGGGAATTTTTCAGATGTAGATATGACTATCCGAATGGAACACAAGGCTTTTATATCGCAGAACAGGGTATGGCGCTCGATTCTAATATCTCAACTTCGTGCGCTCAACGCCTCAAAAAGTTTCGCATCACCCACCCATATCCGCCTTTTTCTATATTTCACCTGTCAATCGAATCAGGATCATTGGCGAACTAAAGCCTAAATCTAGGTTCCTCGGTAACAGTGTCTCCACTGTCATGGATGGTGAAAATCGCGTCACTCTACTGGGCAAGCCCGATGATGGCGGTGCGTCTGTCAGTTCACTAGTTGTCATGGCATCTAACAGTTTCCAGAGTATGTCATTACCATGCCGAACATGTACGCTCGTGGAATTCTATTTGGGAAAATGGTCCTCGAGCTAGGGGACACCTGTGTCGCCAGGAATGAGAAAAATGGGATGTACTGTGATTTGGAGTTCAAGACTAAAGTTTGTCCTCTTGCACCAGCTACTTTGGCTCATCTCCGAATTTGAACAGGGTTTTTTTTCGGGTACTTACAATGCCATCGCTGGTCACATACGGAGGAATTCCACCGAAATCGGGGAAGTCTCGGGTAAATGGAGTGGCATTCTCGAAATGAGGTTGACCAAGGTGAGGATCAACGTCAGATACATGAGCTACTGTCATTCATAAGTTTCTTTCCGTCAGACTGGCAGAAGACGTATACTGTTTGACGTTGCCAAGGAGGGACACAAGATTGCGCCAAAGACTGTACCACCGATAGAGGAGCAAGAGCTAAATGAGTCGAGGCGGTAAATCCTTGCCATCCCGTCCTTGAGTCTTTTTGACCGAGTTTTGGATGTAGGCTGTGGTCGGCGTTGACAGAAGCTATCCTGCAGAAAGACATGGAGAAGGCCACAGCATCTAAAACTGCGGTCGAGGATGCACAGCGGGAGAGACGTCGGAAGATGGAAGAACGTGGAGAGAAGTATGTTCCAAGATTCTTTGAGCTGAAGAATGATCACTGGGTGCCGAAAATATCGTATGGCCAAATCCATTTATTCTGTGTCATTTACTGAACCGCGTCACTTGTACAGTTTGCCTGATGATACTACTGCTGCGACGGATGCTGTCGAGCAATGGTTATTTCCCCAACAGTCATCAACAGTCTGACATACGTTTATTATGCTATCCAGAGTCACTGCAGCAACCTGTACCATCTATTCCTCGACAAGGGCCTCTTGCTTATCCACGTTGCAATATCCAAGTTGTATATTCATAGATAGAGCATCCGTACAAGATGTATGTCATTAAAAGGACGAATTGACCGCAAGGTAAACGTATCGACCGAGGTACAAAAAGGTAAGGGTATTCACAGTGAATAGAATATTATCCAACCCCTGGCCAACCAAGGTAACAAGTGTGATCCACGAATAGTGTAAAGAATAAAACGATCCAGAATTCCACTAGGAAAAGACTAACGTATATGTGTGCAATTAATTAATCAGTTTTGATTGGGAATATCGAAAGGCGGGAATCACTTCATCTCCACCACCCGTCTTCGCCTTGAGTCGGTGCAGCGGAAACCGTGCTTGGCGTGGGTGATGGCGCCCCACGACCATAAAGGTGATGGGGATTTTGGAGTCCTCGGGGCGTCGATGGTCCGAGGTGAGGGTATTTCTTCAACTGGTTAGAAGAGGGCCAACCAGGCGTGGGGTATGCCTGCCTTGGGGCGTGCATAGAGTCCCAGACGGATGTTGGTGGCGGCGTTCCACCATTAAAGCTTGCTTGAGATGGAGGATGCCGTTGACTTGGAGTAGGCGACCGCATATTATCGTACATGGAACTTGCGCGAGAATCGGGTCGCGGACCATGACCGTTGGCGGAGGTTCTGAACGGAGAGGATCCAACTGCGGCCGCTGAAGCTTGAGGCAATTTAAGCATCTTGGCTTGCTCGAGTTCCGTCTGGATGCGAACCATTTTGGCCTCCAACGCCGCAATTTGCTCTCGTAATTTGCATTCCCGGTCCTAAACCTACCCTCAACATTCGCGCAGCCATCATATCCGGGACACGCACCTTTGTCAGACGATCCTCAGCCTCACCCTCTTCGAGCTGGAGCTTGGCAATCGACAAATCAGCTTCCGTTTGTATCAGAGTCTGTTCAGCCTGTTCAAGTTTTGTCCGAGTCAACTCTAGATGGCCTTCGGCCTCTTTCGTACGACGCTCCCATTCCACCGAGCGTTGCTGAGCCTGAGCCAAAGCTTGACGAGCTGTCGTTGCCGCTCTCTCGCTGTTCGCAGCCTTCGTCTCAGCATCCTTGACTCGCTTCTGTAATGTGGCGTGCTCCGCCTCGAGCAGATTAGCACGATCACGAACAAGGCGGAGTTCCTTCAGTTCATCATTGTCAGCCTGGCCGATAAGGTTCGTGAGTGCGTCGATTTTCTCGGCAGCTTGTCGCAGAGAGTCCCAGTGGCTTTGCTGCAGAGTCAACTCTTCAACCTGCTTCTGCAATCGCTCAAGGGCTTGTGTGGACGCCTCCTTCTCGCCGTTGGCATAGTTGAGCTGCATGTTGAGCGATTCCACCTATATACACCCTTGCTTAGCCTTTGAAATGACACAACCTTGGATAAGTACCCACCGTCGCTTGGAGAGCCTGTTTCTCATCGTTCAAATCGCGGTTAGTCTGTTCCAAGCCCGTCACACGCTGCTGGGTCGTCGATGTGCCCAGGTCAGCCACTCGTAACTTTGCCAAGGCCTGCGCCAACGCTTCTTCAAGCTCAACATTCCTAATCTTGAGAGACGTAATTTCAGCCGTTTGCGCCGACCTTTCCAAATGCGACTCGGCTAGTTGAACACGAAGGCGCTCCTTGTCCGCCTCGGCAGATATGAGCTTCTCGTTGATAGCGTCCTTCTCGACACGGATTTGCCCATGCGCACTGCGCGCCTTGGCTACCTGAACCAGGTATTCGGCGTTCAACTTGCGCAGCTCATCGGCTTCTCGCCTCGATGACTCAAAAGACGAGACCAATTCAGAGTGGGTATCAGACAAGACATTCGAGGCAGCTACAAGTGCATCCGGAAGGCTGAGCAACTTGTCCAGTATCTCCTTATCCAGCGAAAGCAGCTCCTCATCGCGACTCTGCAACGCCTTTTGTCCTTCTGAAAGGTATTCGATGTTAGCCTCGATAGCCTTGACACTTTCGCTTAAAGTCGTTCTCGGCGTCGGCTCGTCGAACTTGGACAAAATCTTGTCTTGGGCATCAGCGAGCCCGTCGATGTGTTCGGCCAACTTGGCGGGCACGTCCATCATTCTCAAGGCCAGTTCCTCCATCTGAGCATGTCCTTCCGTCTTTTGCTCCTGCACCGTGCTCTGCATCTTCACTACAAGCTCCTGAACCGCTTCCACCACACTCTTCGCAATTGCATCCATGTTGAGCGACTTGTCCCGCACAGCCAGTCTTGAATCCAAGCGTTCTATAACCAGATCCGCAACTTGCTCCTTGATCTCGTGCGGATCGATGGGAGTGATGACTCTACGCACTTCGGACGTCAGCGCCAACGCCAGTGCATCAACGTTGATGTGCGGCTGGGGAGGCAGCAACGGGAGAATCTGGTCAACAATCAACCCCGCTGTCTCGCGCTTGTCCGCCGCGAGATCAATGAGTTGTGTGATGTGCGGCTTGACAGCTTGGGCCAATTGGGTGGTCAAAAAGTCGTAATCGATCGGGTCCACACGAAATTGTTGCAGCATGGGCGTCAGCACACTGACGAGCTTGTCGACGAGCGCCTCGCGTTCTCGAGCTGGTGCAGAGGCTACACGGTTAACGGCCGCTTCTTGTCTTGACGAAAAGTCAGCAATGGTCTCGACGATGGCACTGACCGTCCGAGAACCGACATCCTCTACAACACGAATGACGATATCTTGAACTTGTTGCGTCTGAGATTGACGTGGACGATCGGTGGTGATACCGCCAAATTCCTTTCGCAGGACATCCGCCAACTCTCGATGACCTTGGTCGATGATGTCCTTGATGAGCTGAAAGTCCATTTCGCCGCGGGCGTCCATTTGACTGTCCTCCAAGCTCCTCGCCGCGTTTTCCTGCAGTTGAGCACGGAATAAGGACACCATGTCTGTAATCATCGCATCCGTCTGGGAGGAGAGCGCAGGAGCACCTTCGCCATGATCCCTTCCCACCGCACGTTCGATCGCGCCGAATCTGTCTTCGATCAAGCTAATCAGTCGTTCTTCAAAGCTTTGCATGTCCTCGCGCGTCGTCAACTCGAGGCCAGGACTCTCTGCCAACATCCTGCCTGTATCGTCTTCCTCAACATCGTGTAAATCGTCGGGCAAAGAGGAACCCCGTCTGTGATGTTGTTGCTGACGCGGGACTGAAAAGACGTCGTGGTCATCAAGACTTCTTCTCGGCTCACTCTCCGACTCCTCACTGCTGCCAAACAGTCCATGGCGCTTGTCCGCAAAGAAGAGGTTGCGATTGAGTGAATTGGAGATACGGGGTACGTTGATGTCGTCCAAAGACGGCTTTCGTTGCTCTTCGAAAACGTCGCGTGAGCCCAACCGTGAACGAACAATCTTCCTCGTCCTCTCGTCTCCGTCACGATTGTTTCCATTTGCGAGAGCCTTGAATAGTCCAGCTGGGACAGTATTCTTTCTCGTTGCTTCTTGTCTAAAGTCGAGCGGTAGAGGTGGGCGTTTTTTGGACCGGAACAGACCAGTTCCATCTTCTGGGTCATCGTCGAACCGAGTATCGTTTTTGGCCGTCGAATCATCTGTAATGGTACTTTCCTCACCATTGACGCGTCCCGTGTCTTGCTCGACTTGCATGTCGCTCTCGCCCTCGTCCTCACCCGGCAGTGGGATGTGGGGGAGTGCAGCGACGGTGGAGAAGGCAGCGTATGAAAAGGGTTCAATGTGGTTTTCCTTGTCGGACGAGAGGACACGTTGGTTCACAGATGCATCGGACATGGATCGCCGCATACTTCTCAGGCTCTTGGGGCTGTCCACATTTGCGGGGAAGCGGAACGATTTAAGACTGTCGCCCTCATCAAAGATGGCGGTGTTGCCGATATCGCCACTGGATGAGTTGCGACGTTGGCGTTTCTCTCTTCCTTGTTGCTCGCGCATGTCTTGAGTGGGTATCGCGGGTAATGGTCTGGCCAAGAGGCTACCGCCTATTCTCCAGCCACCATCTGCAGTGGGACCAAAACCTAAACCGAGCTCTGTGGGAATTTGAAGGGACGGCATGTGCGGCACGTCAAATGGGGGACGAAACGTGAAACCGGTAGGTTTGAATTCCGGAGCGGAGATATTCAGGGGTTTTGTAGTGAGGCTATTGACGCTACTAGTGCTGGCATGAGCACCGGCGCTGCTGCCGGT
Organism: Amanita subjunquillea; assembly: GCA_020011035.1. NCBI lineage: Eukaryota > Fungi > Basidiomycota > Agaricomycetes > Agaricales > Amanitaceae > Amanita > Amanita subjunquillea. The sequence goes on along the minus strand of JAEBUT010000012.1, from coordinate 307,507 downwards.
TGAAGGTAAGGGAGAGTGGGAAAGCAACGGTGCATTAGGTGGAGCAAGCTGAGTTGAATATCCTGGGCCGAAAACAAATGGCTTTGCGAACGGGTTGAGAGTGGGCGAAGACGAGGATGGGGCCTGATGTTGGTATTGGTGTTGCTGCTGATAATGGACGCCAAAGGTGTCGGACGAGGTGCGTGAGTGGGCTGGGCAGGGTCATGAGTGGAATACTGGCCAATAGAGGGAGTGCGAGAATGCTTGAGGGGGGGAGGAAGAGGTGACTGGGAAGCATAAAAGTTTCCGGCGGCAACGGTAAGGTACTCTTCACTAGGGTTGGACATGATGTCTTCATCCCGATCATACGAGTTTGACTGCGGATGCAAGAGACGTGGCAAGGAGTTGACGTTGGGTTCCTCTGGCGGTTTTGGAAAGTTGGGCAGACGCCTTGGTTTGTCTCGACGACGGATACGGCGGTCAGCACGATCTTGCCTGGCGCGTTCCTCGTCCGAAGGATTTGACCACTCGCCAATGCTCTAAAACGGAGTTAAGGTGAGAAGCAAACACGCGGAAAACGCGCACTTCATTATCTGAAGATTCTGATGGATAGAAATCTTCGGAACCGGTCCAATCGCCTGCTGCGTCCATGTCTAAATCTGCCGTGACGTCAGCGGCAGGTGGTGTGCGAATGCGAGAAGGGACAGATAAGGAGACGGAAAACTTGGACTCGCGACGCGAATGCACGCGACTCTGTGGGCCGACGTCGACATGGACGGCATTCTCCTGCACGGGTTCCTGTGGAGACTCCACTGGGGGCTCGACAGTGTGCTGTTTGGCAACTTCCGCATCTTCGTCGGCTTCCTCGGGAGTGTCTAGGGCGAAACCATGGATAAAGTCTGGACGATTGCGAGAGAAGGCTAAACCATTTGGGGAAAGTGCAGGCTGAGGGATGGCGAGCGGAGGTCGAGGGGCCGGTGAGAGCGCTGTGTGATAAGGCATGGGATGGTAAGAGGGTGGTTGTGCGAGAGACATGGAGTGGATATGTCTGGGGGGAAAGAAGCGGGGCAGAGTGTCCTGATGTTGTTGCAGTTGTTGTTGTTGTTGTTGCTGCTGCTGCTGCTGTTGTTGGAGCTGAAGCTTGTTGAGCTTGAAGAGGAGGAGGGCAGGGTCAGCGGGGGAAGAGATCTATGGGGAGTCAGCGAGAGAGAGAGTCAGCGGGGGTGGTGGGACTGACCGAGGCGGCGCGGGCATGGGGCGCGTAGATGTGGGGAACGGAGCTGCCGGAGCCACGTTCAACGCCGAGCTGTTCGAGCCTCCGTTCGATGGCCTGCTGGTGAAGAAGGTCCCACGCGTGCTGGGACGCGTCAGGAGAGAAAAAGGGAAGAGGCGGCGAGAGTTTACCTGACCGGGAAGAAAGACGTCGATGGTATCTGGAACAAAGCAGCGCCAGACGTCTTGGGGGAATATGCCGCGAGTGACGGCGTCGACTGGGGGCACAGGAAGGTCAGGACTCGGTGCAGAAAAAGGTGGCAAAGGATTGAGGTCGGGTGGAGGAAGGTTGACGAGAACGCGCTTTGGCTTTTGTGGGGGCAGCGGGGCAGGCTTGCGATTTGGGCCGCCGAGAAGAGCTTTTGGAGGGCCTCCGATGCTGGACTGCTTCCTGTGGCGGACGGGGAAGAGCAGATGAGGAGGAGCGAACATGGCCGTCCCGCTCAACGCATTTCTTTTCTTTTTATTTACTTTTTTTTATTTCTTTTTCTTCCCATGCTCCGCTCACGCTTACACACCCATGCCCTCCGCATCGCCCATTCTCCTGCCCCTCGTCCCATTCCCCCCGCCTCCTCTCTCGTCTTTGGCCATACCTTTGTTTGTCTCTCTCTCTCGCCCTTCTTGCCCCCGTCTGACCCTTTCCAGACTGACCATATGCTCACCATCCCTTGGTCCTTGTCCAAAGGCTGGGGTACCCCAGAGATAAAGCCTTGCACGTCCTTTTCCTTCTTGCCCTTTCATCCGCTCATAAGCCAAAGATGGTCCCCTCGCCCTCGAGCCAAGCACTTCCGTCCTCCACTACGCACAAACCATTTTCGAGGGCATGAAGGCATACCGTTCCGACTCGGGTCGCATCCTCCTCTTCCGGCCAGATATGAACATGAAACGCATGAATGTCAGCGCACAGCGCATTGCACTTCCCACATTTGACGGCAACAGTTTACTTCACCTCATCAAGGAACTCATCCGCATTGACAAGCATTGGATACCCACAGAACCAGACCACAGTCTTTACGTCCGCCCTACGATGAGTACGTTAGTACTCCTCCGTCCGTGCACAGGACTGACCTGACCTATTACAAGTCGGCACACAGAGAACCATCGGTGTCTGCCCTCCCACTGAAGCTCTCCTCTTTGTCATCTGCAGTCCCGTCGGTCCATATTATCCGAACGGCTTCAAGCCCGTCTCACTCTTCGGCACGACAGAATACATCCGCGCAGCCCCTGGAGGTCTGTGGATATCGCATCACCCCTCCACTGTAATCTCATCTGATTTTTGGCCAGGAACAGGCGCATACAAATTGGGTGTCAACTACGCACCTGGCATCATGCCGCAGCAAAAGGCTGCCGAGCTCGGCTACACGCAAAACTTGTGGCTTCATGGACCTGAGCATTATCTGACTGAGGTTGGCACGATGAACATGTTTGTTGTTTTCCGCAAGGATGATGGGAGTACGTGCTGCGTGCTTTTCTCCCACCTACACTGCTTATATCATTAGCCCTCGAACTCGTCACTCCACCGCTTGATGGCATGATTCTTCCGGGCGTCACGCGTGACTCCGTCCTCGCCCTCGCTCGTGACCACGCCTCCGGCAATCTCCGCCTCTCTGCCCTCCCCGACCGTTTCGTCGTCACTGAGCGCCCAGTGCAAATGAGCGAGATTAAGACCGCAGCTGCCACAGGATCCCTAGTCGAATTATTTGGCGCCGGAACAGCCGCAGTCATCAGCCCCGTAAATAGAGTTGGTTACCTAGGCGAGGACATCCATATACCCACAGGCGACGGCGGGATGGGCATCGTCGCAAGGACAATGTGGAAGGAACTCGTCGGTAGGCAGACAGGCGCCATTCCAAGCGATTGGAGTGTTGTCGTCTGTGATACTTGATTTACATTTTATTTAATTATTTTTACGGAGATAGCCGATGCTGACTAATGCATGCTCCTTTGCTTGGTCTGCTCTCTTCATCTCCGTCCACTCGTCCTCCATGATTTTTGACCCTGCAACCGCGCCCCAGCTCAAGCCATGGCTCGTCAGAACTCTTGAACCAATGCATGTCCTTTTGCTCTCAAATATATCGAGTTAACTTTTCGCCAGATGTGACGCTGAGCCTGGCGCTCTTGCTGACTACATTCTCGCCCTCCTCAAGCACAATGTCCCTGAAAATGAGATGCGCAAGGAATTGGCCGTGCAGCTCGACGAGTTTCTCGAAAACGGTCCGTTTCTCTATCCGTGCCTTCCGCTTCCTCCGTAACCTCCTCACAGAATGTGCCAGCTTTATCGACACTCTCTTCACCGTTCTCCGCACAAAATCCTATGTACCCTACGCTCCCGCTCCCCCCTCGCCTCCACACGACGCAAAACAGCTGGATACCGGCATCCCTATCCCCTTGGACGGTCTAATATCCCCTTCCATTCCGACCCCTCCAGACTCTCGCCCTAGAAAGCGAAGCATCGAGTCCGACGACAGAGATTCGCGTCCCCCAGCCAAGGGCCCTCGTCTCAACTCGGACTCGCAATTCTCCCGCTACAACACCAACGGCAGGCAGGACGCTCAGTCGTCAGGAGGTTGGGGTGACAGGGGCGATAGCAGACCGCAGGCCAATTACAGGGATGGCGTATCCGACGTGTACAGAAACGGTTCTCACACCAACGGCCGCCACCAACAGCCTTACCCACCTTCAGACCTAAAACGCGGTATATGTAGAGACTATCATAGTAAGTCCTCTGCCTTGCGTGTGTCTGAATCGCGTGATCCCAACCCTTGTCATAGACTACGGATACTGTGCCCGTGGTGCTCTATGCAAATTCAGCCATGGTGACGATGCCGTCGTCCCAGGACAATTCTTCCCTCCAATGGGTGCTGCCATGCCTTTCCTACCCATGTTTGGCAACGGTGCCTTTAATCCCGCCACGGCCTACGACCCGCACGAAGCTAGAATGGACATGCGTCCCATGGGCGGCCGTCAGCGTCCTCCTCTTCTTCCTCGAGTACAGCATGAAGATGGCAGCCACGTCGTCAACGCCACAGGCGAACTGCCTGTCATTCAAGATCTCACACCCAACGTACCTCGAGAAGCACAAGCTACGCAGCAAGAATCTGAGCCACAGCAACACCAGCAACACCAGCAACACCAGCAACAGCAACAGCAACAACAGATTCCTATACCGGAAGTATTCGATCCAAGCATGTTTGCGTTAGCCATGGGTGCCATGAACGGTTTCCCACCTATGGGAATGAACATGGACGTTGATTTGACAGGCCCGATTGATGTGAATATGAGCACCCGCAGCGGGTCCTACCGGGGCGGTCGTCCGCACAGTGGACGAGGCCGAGGCACGTTTTCTGGTGAAGTTCACAACTTCCGTCCAGAACGACACAACGGTACTACCCTCGTCGTCGAAAAAATACCCCAAGACAAGCTCTCGCTCGAACACGTCAATGACTGGTTCAAGCGGTTCGGCACCGTCACCAACGTTGCCATCGACACGACAAACGCCAAGGCGCTTGTGAGCTTTTCAATGCACGACGAGGCGCACGCCGCATGGAAATCGGAGGATGCCGTGTTTGGCAACCGGTTCGTCAAGGTGTTCTGGCATCGACCGATGGAGGGACACGGGCAGGTGGGTGCGAGGTTGTTAGCAGCGTCGGCGCCACTCGTGGCGGGTATGCAAGTAAAAGAGACGGGCAATACCGCACCACCCGCGCCCTCTCCATCGCCAACGAAGGCACAGCCAGCGCGAAAGCGAACCACGTCGACGACTCCAACCACATCCACATCTTCTGCCCTTGCTGCGAAGCAAAAACTGCTCGAGCAAGGAATTGCAGAGCAAAAGTTGCTCATGGCTCAGCTTGAGACGGCTTCTGCAACAGAGAAGAAGGGGATTATGGTTCGGCTGCGCAAGTTGGGTGAGGAGATGAAGAAACCTGCAGAGACGACGGGTGGACCGACATCGGCAGGGGCGCCTTCTACGCCGACGCTGCCCGCGCCGAGCAGCATCACGCGATCCGCAAGTACGCCCGCCGACGACCGTGAACGTCTGATGCGCGAACGGCTCGACCGAGAGCTAGAGATGCACAACGCTACGGCTGCTGCTACGGGCGAGAATGGCGCTGGCGGGACGAGCGGAGAGACGTTGGAGGATCTCAAAGCAAAGCTGGCCACCTCAAAGCCGAAGCTGCCAGTCTGGGCATCGCGGAGGGCGGGTCGTCGACGGACGGTCACGCGGGTGCGGGTGGGGGGCATCGCGGAGGATGGTATAGAGGTAGTAGGACGTCGAGAGGTGCGCGGAGCTATTATCGCGGGGCGACGACGCGTGGTGGACACGCAAGGTCGAGTATGAAGTTGGATAACCGGCCGAAAAAGTTGCTTGTGAAGGGTGCCAAGGAGGAGCATGTCCAGGCAGTGAGAGAGTGGTACAACAACGTTAGTCGTCTGTTCGAGTTTGTTGCGAGTTTTTCTTTTCTTACTGATTAGTCTGTACAGGCGGCGGGACAAGTCGATTCGGTGGAGACGACTGAGAGTGGAGATATGGTGGTTGCGTTTCGATCAAGACCAGCTGCTGAACAGGTTGAGTCAATATCACGTTCTGGCGACGATCTGAAAGTTGATAAACATGTTAGGGTCTAGCGAAAGGGACCAAAATCGCTGATGTTGGCACTGTCCAATTGACATGGTATACAGGGACTACAACAGCGCCCGATACAGTCATGACCAGCTCAGTTGTGCATCCATCGTCACAATCAAATGTCCACCTCTCAAGATCACCACATCACGAAGAAGAAGTCGTCGCAATTGGGTGGGGAGGCGGAGAAGATGACGGTGATGGAATGGGCTTGTTCTGAGTGTCCAGCTGGCGTCAATCGCTTATGGAGGATTTAAGCGACTCCGAGGCAATGCTTTTATCCATTCTCATATTTCTGTGCTCGTCACTAAAACATTATACTTGTATTAATGCTGCTCTCCGCGTGCATTTTGCCAAAAAACAAAACAAAACATGACAGCGACCACAAGCCAACCATTTCTGCAGATTCTGGTATACAGGCCCCTGAATGTCTTTCCCAGGCACGGACTAAAGGACCTGACAGACCTCACGTAGACCAGAGTTCCAGAATTCCACGTTCCCGAGCCAAAGTCAGGGCAACGATCAGCCAGTCTTGACATTCCCCGAGTCAATTCCTGACTCGGGAACTCGATCACCTGCGGTTCCATGTGCTCAGACGTGATTGGGTGCGAGCTCAACGACGCGTAAGCAAAGACATGGTGTCACGTGAGAGCTGGTCACGTATAGTGACAGCGATTGAGGATGCCTGATAGAGGTACAAGGCGAGTTGACAGACAAGTGTCCAATAGAGGTAGGAAGTTGAGATCAATCAACGTTGAGGTGAAGGAGACAAGCGCCCAGAAGTTGACGAGAATGTCGATCAAGGTTGAAGCTCTAAGGACGAGACACGCGCAAGTTGGAAGTTGAGGATTGACGAGGGGGGGAAACATGAAGGGAGACAGAGTGAGAGAAGAAAAGGCTGTGATGGGAACTTATATAGGGCAAGCGGAGTTGAGGCATTTGTTTGAGGCATTTATTTGGCGTGAGCCATTTTCAGACGTCTCTGATTGGCTAAAAATGTTTTCACTGCAGCGCGCGCATGATAACATAACATTGATTAAACTATCCCTTGCCAACATACCGCTGCTTTTCGTACTCCTTCCACAGCGTCTTCATTACCGTCTTCCCACCTCCTTCCAATCCACTGACCATCACCGCATCCCGTCCATGCTCGCTCACCATACCACACAGCACAAATAACCCAGGCTGCAGCTCCTTCCTGACCTCGCTACTCAATACCCACAACGGATCGTCCATACATTCAATATACGCCTTGATCACGTATATCGCATGCTTTGAAAATGGCTTTACGAGCGACTCTGCTTTTTGTCTTTCCCCGTGCACGTGTGTCCGTATGACCGTCTTTGTCCCCAGAGTTTCCAGCAGTCGCGAAAGCGCCTTGGCCTCGCCTATACCTAGTGTCTGCTTTGAGTTAATCCAGCGCGGCTGGCTGTCCATCACCATGGCGGTTTGTTTGACGCCGAGCATAGGCCGGCACCCGCGCATGCACAGGATCAGCTGTCGCAGCGTCATCCCGAGATGAGGCAATGTCCATGTGATGAGGTCTCTTCTCAGACGAACGAGCGCACCTATAATAGTTACTATCCGGTGAAATATCGTCGTGTGCGTTTCTTGGTCGTGTAAACGAGAGGATGCCAGAAATTCACTCAGTAATTGCCATATTCCACTCAGATCACTTGACCGTAATGCTGCTGGCTGCGAGACTCTCAGTTTTCCCAACGCGTTCCAGTTCCAAAATTCCATACCCGTTCAGAGGTGAGCTGCACGACATAGTCGAGTACTCTGACCCGTAATTCAATCGGTCCATTGACAAACGTCTCATGACTCGCAAACGTAGCGATACATTGGGCCGCAAACGTCTGCGTGTGCTTGAACGTGCCTGTCCCTGGTCAACGACATGGCAAGTCAATATCAGTTTTTCCATACTTTGAGGGTAATCTTTGAGCAGCCGCGTGGCGAGGTACACCATTCGAGCAAAGTAGCCAGGCGCATATGCCTCGTGATTGGACAAGGCCTCTGACACGAGATTCAATATGTGTGCATAGTTCGAACTGGTCATGTTTTTGCATGCTCGAGACATGTAAATGTTCAAGCGTTCGCGACCTGACAACGCTCGAACCGCTTAGCAGGTGTCACTCGTGCCAATTTACGCACCGGTTTCATCGAGGACAAGAGCGAACAACACATACACCGCGATAACCTGCTCTAGATGCCCCGCTTGTTCGCCTTCAGGAAGACATTGTAGTTCTTGAAACATCATAGCGAGCGTCATTACCCTTGCCTCGTCCAATGGAGGGGATATATCGTCCTTGCCAGCCGCCATTATATTTGATGCTAAGCGGCATCCAAAGAATTGCACCTCATCCCCCTGAGTCAACCATTTTCCAAACGACAATAACGATGTCCATAAAGTCAGGAGAACAACTTGGCTGCGGATGACATCTGGCGTTATTTGGCGATTCACAAGATCAGACATCCGCGGCAAGACCAACGCGACAAGCTCAGTGTGTGCTCTCCGCATTGGTGCCCTAATCTCGTTGGGAAAGCTATGCAAATATCGCCCTTGAGCTCTTTGCTATCAACAATGCAAGAACTTACGTCGTGAACGAAAACTCGGTGACCAATTCGTCGATTATGCGAGCCACCCCTCGCGCACCCATCTTCGTCCCGGACAATACCCAAGTCTTCAAAGAATACAAAACAGAAATGATGTTCGTGCTGCCTCTTTGTGCGGATCTCGATAGCTCCCTACCACAAGCTGATGACGGGTAGCTACGAGCAGAAAACCTCGGGTCACTTACCGGAAATACATCCCAATCAAGTCCAGTGTCACATCAACAAACACTTCTTGATCAGCAAACTCGATGAGCTCGCTATTCATGAGGTGCTCAACTACTGCGGCGAGGCCAAACGTCTGCGAATTGGTAACGGTCAGTACAGTCTCCCAGGTCAAGTTCGTCACTCACGGAAGGCTCGACGTGTCCTGTATATGCGAACACCCTCTTCAGAAACACCCGCAGGACCATTAACAACCGGCATACTTCCAGATCACACACTGTCGAACGTAAAAGCATGTCGGTACTGAGTGCTCTTTTTACCAACTCCGCTCGACTGAATTTTGTAAAGTACGACACTGGGAAGTACAGGATTAGACGATAAATGGATAAAATCTTGAAGGCTTGTTGTGCATTCGGCGGATGGTCGAGAAGCACCGTCGAATCCGTCAAATATGACAAAAGAACAGCTGGGAGGCCATCAGTATCGAGCTAATGGTCTACGAGAGAAAGACAGACGTCTGATATTCGCAAGTTCCCAAAATTCAGCTGACCGCAATGCCATAACGAGCACATCAAATGGACGGATCTCCGAGTCCTTAAGTGAAGGAACGTCACTGAAAGGAATGCTCATCAAAAGCGTCACAAATCGCCTTAACTGCTCTGCGGTACAGAATGAACTGTACCACCACCAATGGTCAATGTTTGATTCCAACTTTGATCCAGGGGTATCACTCACTCGACGGTGGGCAGCCATCGTTCAATAAGCATATGCAACAATGCCAAGGCACTGTCCGCCCTCCCCTTCTCACTAAATACTAATTGGTGGGGATAGCCAGACCATTTGCTCCCCTCGTACGACAACCTCTGCTCGAGGAAGACTAGCGCCTGTTCCATCGTCGCCCGTGTCTCGGCCGGATCTCGAATGGAGGACCTGCTGAAAAGGTAACGGAACTGTGTGCTATGAATACATGAAGAATGTGACAGGAATCAAGTATTCGTACCACCTCGAGGCTGAGCTCGGGCAAAACATCCTCGTTTCCTGCCAAGTCTGCCAGCTTTCTAAAAAGTTTGCCATTGCATTCGGGATGCCGATGCAAACCAAGAACCTGGTTCTTTGACACGTCAAGTACATACCCCATCCTCAGCGCAGCCGCAGCGCAGATTTGCCATCCCCATACTAGGTAGCTGTCGTGGCCGCGTCGCTTTTTGCCTAGTTTGCTCACCACTTTTGAGACAAAGCTATTCCGGACCGAGTCCACGACGGTGACTAACGAGGCGCGCTCCTCTTCGGGTAAAGACCGAATCGGAAGCGAAGACAGCACTGCCGATGCTAGGCAGGCCCAGAGCGACAGCCTAATGGCCAGAATATCGGGGTGACTGTCCGCGTTTTCGAGACCTTCCCACGCAGCCTCCAGCCTGTCCACCATCGTCTTTGCCAGAGGCACGATCTGCCTCGCTGTGATGGACAACTGTATTTTCTTGGCAAGACGAATGAGGTGAGCAGGTGCAAATAGAACGCTTCCAGACCTCGAATCATAAACTTCACTTGGATCGTCGCACCCATCTGAAGCGGTACATTGCACCATATCCAATAAATTTGAAACGTATGTGGGAATTGTCCGTGTTTTGGTGTAATAGTCCAGAATAAGGTCGAGAAATAACAATGCGAGTGTGGAACGGCCCCCATAATTACCCACTCGAAGTAATTGGGGCAGGATGCGGGGTAGGATAGATAAGACAAGATCGTAATTGATGCGGGTGATCGTAGACAGACATTCTATCGCAGGCAAGATGACAGATGGCTGATCATTTGCTGTTGGCACAATTAGTTTTTTCCTGGAAGAATTTGACTGTCGCTGACCTGCCAGTGCTTCAATCGCCAAGTCGCTGATTTGATTAATTGCATGTTCCATAGAGCTACTGAATAGGTTGCTTTCTTCCACGATGACGAGCAGGGCATTTCTTGCCGTCCAAGCTTCGGGTGTAGATCGGATATCGTCTAGCAGCTCTTGGCATATAATAAAGAACTGTAAGCCGGATGCGTTGAGTTCGTCCGTGGCAGCGCAAGGAATTTGGTTTGATCCCTGACCGAACAAAGTTGAACGGTATTTCTTGATTGCTTGCAGAAAGGAAGAGAACAGACGGGGCAGCGCAGGGGCAATAGCGCCTTTCGACAATTCTGGTAATGTTCGAAGAGCGTTCAGAATGACACTTCCTGTTTTTGAATCATGAGAGTGCCTGAGGACATCAAAATTGAAGAAAGTTTCGAGGCCAGCATTGTATATACTGTCCTGTAGCTGCTCGCAGGGCAAAATACATGCGATGCACTCCAACCAACGCGGGAAATTTTGTCGCACAAATAAAGTACAAATCTGAAGCCATTTTGAGAAGCTAGTTCACCCCGAGAAATGGATAACGCATCAACCTTTTTCTTGTTTGAACTGTTGGCCAGCGAGTTTCGGTAAGACTTGATGATTAGAAACCCAATTTTGGCCAAATCATCGTCGTCCGCGTCAGATTCGTGTACTAGATACATCAAAGCGCCGACGCATTCGAGCAGTGTCTCCGTGGTTGATTTTTGCACACCTAGAAACCACATGGTCCTAAGACATGCAGCGACGGCCTTTGACAGACATTGTTGTCTATTCTCGGAATATAAGCTGAGGAAAGCCAGCACGATAGGCGCGATGGGGATGCGGATAAGAATAGAGCCTAGCCATGTTTTTGTGTTGCTAGCATCGTTTGTGATGTCGGCCAAAAGTTTCCAATAACGCACATCAAGGATAGGGTTCAGCTGTTGCGCGTTTAGAGCTTTAACGCCATCAATACCCTTGTCCTTCAGGAGCTTGGTAAGAATCCACTCCGTGATCACCTCTCCCTTGCTAGGAACGTAGAAGGAAACACGATCCCACACTTGCCTCGCAATGTCAATTTTGCAAGGACCATCTGGGAATGGAGGATCTACGGCAGACTTGAGTGCCTTGACAAAATCTTGTGACGACTGGAGGTGATCCATGTGACCAACCTGCAACTTTTCACACTCAGTCTCGTATCGTAGTCTTACATCCCAATACAAACATTTCTATTCCAAGAAAACAGCCATTGACATGACGGGTACTAGTACACACACGTGCACAAGTGCGCGCGGTGAGGATAATTTCTTTGAGAAAGGAACGGGGGATGACTTGAGGAGCACACTCACGTAGGGAGTAGCCTCTCTCTTTCGTTTGTGTGGTATGATCTCTTCTCTCGCTCATCCTCTTTTCAGACTGCACAGCCTACCGTGCACGCGTATTCTCAACAGAGTAGAAATACAATGGTTTCTGTTTCATATCTAGTCCAATGGTAATAACATCCCTTCTACTTGTTGGATTTCTCCTGCACAGTTTTTCCAGCGAGCACTCATAACCACATTTGTAAACTCCAGATCATGTGCAAAGTGATGGATCAAAGACCTCGCAGAAAGATTGAAGCTCTTGCTCGGTTTTGAGGGTAGGTTTGCCCTCGACTTCGTCTAAGAAAACAACTCCGACATTGTTCGATGAAATGCTAAACTCCTCAATGATTTTCGAGGTGAGATCTCCCCAGCTTGGCCGTGTATCAAAACGTGCAAGTATAGTCTGAGCCAACTCAGCTGAGGCACTAGCCTTTAGTTTGACAATGACTGTTAGGGTTCAGGGTTTTATTTAGATAGCCGGTGTAACGTGATCTCGTGATTTGACCAGGCTCTGATTGGCTCAGTAGATTACCTGAAGAGGTTCTACCGTCATGCCATAGCCAGGATCACCAGTAACAACTACCTGAGCATGACTCTCGCCTGCACAACGATTAGCCATTGTTCAGTAGCTCTATACCCAATTAATCAAATTAGCGACTTGGGGATTGAAGCGCTGGCAGGTCAGCCACTGTCAAATTCTTCAGAAAAAACTAATACAGCAAAAGATCAGCCATCTGTCGAATGTCTATCTACGATCACCCGCATCAATTACGATCTTGTCTTATCTATCCTACCCCGCATCCTGCCCCAATTACTTCGAGTGGACGTTTCAAATTTATTGGATATGGTGCAATCTCTATAACATATCGCGACTCAAGTGAAATTTATCATTTGAGGTTTGGAGGCGTCCTATTTGCACCTTCTCACCTCGTTCGTCTTTTCAATTGGCCGTCACGCGGCGCAGATCGTGTGGACAGGCTGGAGAAGGTCTCGAAAACGCGTCACCCCGATATTCTGGCCATTAGACTGTCCTGCCTGACATCGGCAGTGTTGTATTTGCTTCCGATTCGGTCTTTGCCCGGATAGGAGCGCGCCTCGTTAATTACGGTCGTGGACTTGGTCCGTAGTAGCTTTGTATCAAAAGTACTGAGCAAACTAGACAAAAAGCGACGCGGACACGAGAGTATGGGGATGATAAATCAGCGCCGCGGCACTGAGGATTTGACGTGTCTAGGAACCTTGATTTGCCTCGGCACCCCGAATACATAGGCCCGGTTTCATTGAGGGCTGGGAAGCTTATAAAATTTCGTAAGTGTTGAAATCATCAGTGTCGACTTCATAGAGACGGTATCCACTGTTGAAGTTGGTCAAGGGGTGATGCTCGGTCCGATCCAGCCGTGGTCAAAGCTGGCGCTTTGAATTGATCTTCGTGGGTGCCAAAGAATATGCATGAGGAGAATATCGATTGACAATCTAGTAGAAGAGGTTCGTGGGGGGAGGGTAGAGGGTTGGATCCATGCCAGTCGTTCGTCATCTCTCAATTCTACGATTTCTGCCTTGCTAGGAAGAAACTCGCGATGTCAATTTCAAGGGCCATATGAGAGTGGAGGATCTACGGCAGACTTGACAAAATCCTGTGACGACTGGAGGGCCGTAAAACCTTAACCCTACGTTAGGGCTTGAGAGTGCCTGACAAAAGACATTTCTAAGCGGGGCGGCCTGGCCGAGGAATGACTCAACATGATGACCCTAACCCTATGTCGGGACTCACACCTTTTAGCGATGGAGGAGCAGTGCAAGTTGCTTCAGCAGGAGGAATACGATGTTATTGAGGTGTGTATGTGAAACCGAGGTTCCTAAACACCAAGGTGTTTACGATCCAACAGTCGATCTATCCCGACTGCATTACCAGGGAGTCAATGGGATTACTGAAGCTGGAAGTGCCCATCGAGATGGAAAAGATACATACAGTGAAGATACAACAAGACGCAAGCCTTGGTCACGAGGCCAAAGAGCAAGAGGCAAGGCTCTCGATGTTGCCTCCCATACTACTGAGCATCCTATTACCGCCCTTGTACCCACTTGCTGAGCCACCGCAGCTGCTCTCGATTCGCACCGCGCATTTCTGGCTACCCAGTACTACAGGACTCCAACAATTGTTGATAGACAAGTGGCAAGGTGAAGCAGGAATTCTGTACGAGTGGATAGAGTGTCTTCGAACTGGAGACTTTCTGTCTAGCATGGAGCTGACTGGGGAGAATGATGTCATCCGGTGCGTAGTTATCGCCGATTCTGGACTTGGGCTGGAGGAGCTCTAGACTTTGGCATCCCGCTCCACTGATTCTCGCTGCCTCACTAAAATCATATGAAAGTGATGCCAAATTGGCGCAGTTCAACACCACCTCATACCTATGTTCGATATGTTTTACGTCACAAAAGGGATCCAAATGTCTGAAGCTGTCGTGTAGTCATACATTCTGCAGGGTATGTCTGGCTGAATACTGGAGACTGAGTATAGCGGAGGGGGATGCTGGGCGAGTTGGATGCGCGGATCCCAAGTGCGTCAAACAGGGTGTGGAAGCGAAAGTGGACGAAGTGGCACGGGTGGTGACGGAGGAAGAGGTGAGACGATGGAAATGGCTGAGGGAGAAGAAGATTTATGATAATGGTGAGTAGGCCGCGGAAAAACGAAGGGACTCGGCTGACGAAAGCAGACCCGACGGTTGTGCACTGCCCGACGCCGTACTGCGGCGCGCCTGTGCGCAAGCCGGCTGACGCAGGCAAGGATGATGAGGACGGGTGGGCAAGCTTCCGGCAATGTGGCAGTTGCGGATACACGTTTTGCGCACTCTGCCTGCGACTGTGGCACGGAGCGCACACGGGATGCACCATCGAGCAATCTGAAGAAGTGGCCAAGGCATATTTGGCGGCGTCGGAGGGATCGGAGGAGCGACGGGCGCTGGAGCGGCGGTACGGACGGGGTACGGTGGCGCGGCTTGCGCGTGCATACGAAGCAGAGGCGGCTAACCAAGCATTTATCCGAGAGCAGACAACTCAATGTCCCAAATGCACTCTGGCGGTGTCGAAACTGGAGGGATGCAACCACATGACGTGCATCCGATGCAGTACGCACTTTTGCTACCGCTGCGGGTCTGGACTAGACGGAGGGAACCCGTACAGACACTTTGGACGGGTGGGGACGTCGTGCTATTACAAATTATTTGATAGGGTGATCGAATAGAATGGAGTCTCATATTTTAATTGATGACTTGGTCTGAGACAGCAGTGGCCATATAGACACAAGCCCGTGCTCGTCCTTGTCCTTGTTGTAATCGATACCACTTTGCCAATACCCCTCCAACCAATACCCATCATGGATGTCTACACTTCCTCCTTTACGTATCCACGCAGGTCGCGTCACACTCACCCAAATCCTTTCTCCTCGCCTTCGCACCAACACCCTCCTCACGATGTCGCTCTCCCCGCAGACGCAGATGCCATCCAGAAAATCGCAATGATGGCCATGTCTCTCCATGGTTGCCACGTTTCTTTCCTCCTAGCTGACCACGCCAGAGCTTGGAACTTTTACATCAGTGGTGCCTACCAGCAGGTCATGGCCACTCGCGGCTTGATTCTCAAAGAGTGTCCTATCCAGGTTCGTGGTTTCTGCTTCTTCCTTACTTCTCACCCTCACATCCTCTTTCAGCATCGCGCTGCTATCAAGGTCGCGCGCTCTGAGATCCTTGATTTCCCCTCTTCCAAGCCCTCCCTCAAATCAGAGGTCCGCCGCCGCCTTGATGACATTGCCTCCCAGACCCTGGCCCACATTGCCGTTGTCAACAGCCCTCTTTCTCTTTCGAACCGTACTCCTCCAGATGGTATCAGCAGTAGCGCTGGATGGTCCGGTCTCGAGACAGAGCGCGTCTGCGAGTTGGTCATCACTGGGACAGAAGACTCGGTCGATCTGGCGCGCGTCCGGTTGCTCGTCATGTTGGATGAGTTGGTCAGTTACCCTCACTCTCATGCATATATTCTCTCACCCCTTCTTAAAGAGTGGTCTACACGCCGAACGCTGTGAAATCGATCACAAACTACACGAAATCATTGCTGGAAGGAAACGTTCCATGTTACAGACTATACAAGAAGAGACCGCGACAAATATTTATTATCCTTCACCATTGCAAGGTCTGATGGGTCCCGAGGTGTCTACCTCGGTCACTTCAGCGGGTCCCAACTCCAGGAATGCGATCTGGATAACGGGTGAATTCTTCGGTGTGCAGAGGGCGCGAGACATGTTGTTTTCCGTCTCAGTCACCAAGGTCTGCTCCTCTGTCGTTATTCGCTTCAGCCCGCTTGACCCGTCTACAGAGCAAATCTCCCATGTCGCGAGACACTGCGATACTACCTCGCAAACTTGATTGGATGGTGACTGACCGCGGTGACGATTTAAAACAAATCATGAATGACAATGCCACATTTATTCAATTCCCCCCTCTCGGCAGCTCTACTAGTTTGATTACTGTTTACGGCGACCACAGAGTCGATATTCAACGTACAATACGGTCGATCATGTCATTGGTCAGTTCCCCTCCTCCCTATTTCTCGCGTCACTCACACTCGAGCACAGGCTTGCCAATATTACGTGGGTTCTTTTTGGCTCCTCCCCGTCCAATTCAATGCACTTTTACCGCCTGCGACACTGAATCCCAGTGCCGTCACCAACCTTTTGAAACAAATTCCATCTCCACGGGAGCCGAAGTCGTCTTCAAGAGCATGTGCTTCGAGATGCATGGCTTGGAACAGGAAGTTCGCGCGGCCGTCTCTATGATTATGGACCTCGACATCATAAAGGTATGTCCTGCAAAAGTAGCCAGGAACGAGCGTTCAACTTGCAAACCTAGGCTTTCCATCACGAGATTCGTTTCCAAATCGAGCTTTCAAACGAGCACCGCGAATTTATCAGCGGCAAGAAGAATGGTAAAATCAATAAAATTATGCAGACGACAAACGTCAAGATCAAGTTTGAGACCTTCAATGACCACAACTTTCTCATTGATATTTCTGGCCCTGATAGCTCGGTCCTACAGGGCCTTACTCTCTTACAGGAGGAGTTGCCTGCCGAGATTTCATTTCACGTTCCAGAAACTTACCATAAGCGTATTATTGGCGTGGGAGGTCGAAGCATTCAGCGTATCATGAAAAAATATGGCGTTTACGTCAAGTTTTCCAACGCAGAAGAGTTTGCAGCGCTCGGCGGTTATAACGACAACGACGACAATGTCGTCGCACGCACTCCAGCCAAGAATGCTATTAATCTAGACAATCTTAAGCAATCCGTTATGGAGTTGGTTAATCCAAAGGTAAATAACTTTTTAAACTCTCGATCCGTCATCTTTGAACACTTTTACTCGTAGGATAAGGACTACATTAACGAAACTGTACTAATACCTCGCCGATATCATCGCACGCTGTTGGGGGAGAAGAGCATATTCATACATGATATCGAGTCAAAGACCAATTCCAGAGTTCGCTTCCCTGACAAGGAAACAGCGTCCGACGTCGTTACCATTTTTGGGCCAGAAAGCCAAGTGCAGATTGCTGCCTCGATGCTTTTGGTACGTTTTTTTTTACATCTCATACCCCTCGTTTATCGGGCGATTAGGACCACGTTCCTTTTGAGGCAGATATGGCTGCCCCTCCCAGTTCCGAACTACCCCGTCTCTGCGCATCACCCGAATTCACACATCTAGTGGAGCGAGTCAAACGCGAGCTTCAAGTCTCCATCTCGCCCAATTTCAAGGTACTCTGTTCTTCAAATGGGGCAGCCGCACCTTCTACAACGACGATTGAGATGCCAACCGAGTATTCGTTCAAGTTCCGTTGCCAGCGCAGTAATAGCGACTTCCTCATCACTGCAAGGGAAATGCTTGAACAGTTTCTCCTTAACCACAACGTCCACGTGTACCCATCACCCACCTCTCACACACATAAAAGAGGTGATTCGTTTGCAGAAGCATTCCCCCATTTCGATAGCAAGGTGCTCTCGACTGCCAAAACCCGCGGTCATGGTAGGTTCATTCCCTGGCTACTTTGAATGGTGCTCTGATGTAATGCTCCCTCGTACAGAATCTATGGATCTGGGTCGCTCAGAGGCGGTCGGAGATCGCAGGCTCAGACTCGCCAATTCATCTCCGGATGTCAAAGCACTTTTCAACTCGCCGGCTTACATATACAACCTCGAAGAACGCGAAGACAATCCAGATCCTAGTTATACTGTATCTGATTATTGGACGCCCCTGGCTCCCATCGTACGTAACTAGTGTTCATCCCACTGCGTTGACACTGACAAGGAATAGGGATCTGGAATTCATAGCCGCACGAAACATGCTGATGATGCTCTGAAACGAGGCTCGGATTCATTGCTGGAGGCCAAGTTGAAGGAGCAGATCGGGAAGCCACGCTCCCTGACAAACCGTGCGCAATCGCTCGACCTCACCAAGTCCTTCTCGCGTCTCACCGGCGACCCATCGTCTCTCATACCTCCAGAATCGCCTACAACGTCAACAGGCGACACCGGCGGAAATTCGAGCCCAACGTCGGTGACATTCCCCAGTGTTTATGATCACCCAATGTCATCACGGACGGCCGTCGTCGGATCTTCAGTGCAAAGCGCGCCTTCCGTGGAAGACATCGACGAGTTTCCCGCGTCATCTCCAATCTAGGCTTGTGAAGAATCATCTACCACCCGATCTAACCGCCAAAGAATGATAAAAATGTATCCAAGTTGCATGTTTACGTTTCGGATTGTTCCCTCTCAACGTCCAACTCCTAGCAGTGTGCTCAAGCACGAAGGCGGATCGTCATATTTTTCCCTTCCATCTAAACTCTCATCCATATTGGACGCTTTATTCTGCTTGATGAAGGCGCTTTGTATGTGTTACAATCCTGGATGTTTATCTGCAGCTCCCATCTGTCTTGTATAGTATCTCCCTGTGATAGTGGGCCAGTCGTATCATTATGTCTTTACTAATAGACAGTGTGCTTTTGTCCGATCCGAAAGCAGCACACAGCACGGTGAATGGTGTCGTGACTCGGTGTGACACGTTGATGGTCGCAAATACTGACAAATGAACATTGAATGCTCGCGATATACCCATCTCCCATCTCGTGGTTTTGCATACCCACAGAAAGGTAATCATTGTCGATTGCTGGCTAGTGTGTGTCGATGCGACATGTCACAGGTGCGAAAACGCCCAGCGAATATTGCCATGAAATGACTTTCCGCTTTAGACCTACTCCGAGAATCTGCCAGAAGACATATGGCGTACCATTTTTGAGCTGAGCGGAGACGGTATTATATACTTTCCAACCGTCCACATGGCGCACAAGATTCCCCTCGTCCTCGCTGTCGTGTGTTCAAGATGGCGTCAGATTGTGCTTGACATGCCATCCTTGTGGATCAATTTGGTTCTCACCCGCCATCTGAGAACCGATGCATTACAAGACGTTCAGACGTTGCTTGCCCGGGCGGGACTCATGCCTAGATCTCTGACCCTTCTCACGCGAAAGAGGCCTGTCATCCCAACTCTCGTCCATGATTTGCTTGCTCCGTACCGTTACCACCGACTCAGCCTTTGCCTTCATCGCGACGAGGTAGAGTCACTCGCTGCGCTATTGACCCGGAATCCCCAATGGACATCCGAGCTGCGTGAACTGGCTCTGTACAAGTGTCATAAAAGCCAGTTCACTCACTTCACGTTGTTCCCCCCCGATGCCCAGCTTTCGGAGATGTCGTCGTTGAAATTGAAGGTCTACCAGCCGATCGACGCCCAGTTCCTGGCACGCGCTCATCTATGGCATAACATGCGACATTTGCACTTGAGTACAAAGATTGCCGCTCGGTCCGCCTTTGAGATTTTGCGCCACTGCCACGCAACCCTCGAAATGTGCCATTTGGTTTCGAATCAAGATGCGACGTTTGCAGCATGGGTTTCTTCGCTCACGGAATCTATTACTCTTCCGCACCTACGAACGCTTGCTGTAACCTTTTACGATGGACACGACGTAGTGCCCTTCATTCAGCCTCTGGTTCTTCCACACTTAGTTTCACTCTCACTTTTTTCTCCATTTAGCGAAGAAATCTACCTGAGCTGCGACGCGTCACTCTTTACTCATTTGACACAACGTTCTAATGGTATGCCACATATGGAAGCCGTTCACATCGACCGTGCAGACGATCCTGTCGACATGGACGTGATGCTGAGGGCTATGCCCTCATTAATCGAGATTACGCTAGATCCTCTATCACCACTCGAGGAAGACGCGTTGAACGAAATGGTGACTGGTCAACTTGGGCCGCGATTGGAGCGGCTTTATGTCGGGAGCACTGAGGAACAGCACGAAGCTGACCTGCATAGGATGGAGCAGGGCAGAAACCGGTACGCTCAGAGTATCAACGGTTCCCGCAGAATACCGCAGCTGCATCTGGAATTCTTGCCGCTTTAAATACTTACATAAACACGCGTGAACCCTTGTTACCAACTCCCATCAATGTCACTCCCCTTTGGTCGCCAGCCTTTGAAGGCCACATATATCATTTACCAGTTATTCAGTACGCTATTCGTGCGCCTCCCTTGGTGGTTTTTACTCTCGCTACCCAAGTCTGTGAGCTTGCTTCGAGTCCATTGTATTGGTCCTCATTTTTCTGCAGGAGCTGGCGACCTAAACTGACATGGAGCATGCGGCGTGCCCTATACGTGAAGGTGATACGTCATGTCACGATGGTCGCCGCCAAGTGTGTTTATTGAGATTATTTAACTATTTAACGCGCATTCTGACGGTGATCAGAACTGGCATATTGCCGAAGTATCCCAACCATCTGGATATTCGCCATGGTCCTGGTGTGAATGGAGTTTGGGTCGACGCTACCCCCGACTTAGTTATAGGCGAGCTCAAATCCTTCGCCGATGCCGCTTCTGTTACGTCCGTACGCATTCCCGGTTACTGGATTCACAAGGAAGGTTCGCAAGTAGAAGTAGGTTCTCCGCCTGCGTTCGGAGAGAAGGTCGTGTATCACCTTCACGGAGGAGCATACACACTCCTTTCTGCGCATCCGTCATCCTCAACTGCTACGACAGTCAAGGGGCTGTTAGAGTTCACTGTCACTGTGCGTCGCGTCTTTGCACTCGAGTATCGGTTATCATCTGCGGAGCCATCCCCTGGCACCAACCCATTCCCTGCAGCTCTCCTTGACGCCGTCGCTGGTTACCATTACCTCGTAAATGTGGTTGGTTTCTCACCCTCTGATATCGTTATTTTAGGCGATTCTGCTGGTGGGAATCTGGCGCATGCGATAACACGATATCTCGTAGAGAATAGCAGCACTCCCGATGCTAAATTACCGGCACCGCCCGGAGGACTAATTCTCATTGCACCCTGGTGTGATCTGAGTGATTCACAAGCTATACCTGGATCATCCGTCTTTACTTGTTCAGAATCTGATTACATTGACAATGGAAGGCTTCGCCTGTCAGCAGCGGCATTCCTTGGGCCGCACGGATTCGAAGCCAGCGAATCCAACAGATACATTTCGCCGGCATGCATATATCCATCGCTCGCTGTCGATTTCAAAGGCTTTCCAAGAACGTACATGGTCGCGGGAGGTGCAGAGGTGTTATTGTCTCAAATCAGGACATTGAAGACAAGAATGGCCCTTGATCTAGGAGAAGGAAATGGAGTTGAAATGGGTGAAGGAAAGCTGAAATATGTTGAAGAGCCGGATGCTGTCCACGTTTTCCATCTCTTTAAATGGCACGAACCAGAAAGAAGCAGGTCATTAGAAGATATTGCTAGTTGGATCGCCGCCGCCAACTGACTGGATGTACGCTCCAAAGGGGATGGCTAATTTGATATTAGACTTTTGAACTTTGGACATTGACTGTTTCATGATACCCAACGCTATCTAGACATTGTTGCTCGCAAAGCGCGCTACCACTGATACCCACCATGGTCGCCAGCCTTTGAAGGTTGCGGATATCATCTCTCAGCTATTCAGTACGTGATCCGTGTGCTTCTTTTGTGGTCTTTACTATCACTAGAAAAGTTGGTGAACTAGCTTTAGATTTCGTAGGTGCAAATTCTTTCTGCAAAAGACCGATATGGAGTGAGCAGCGTGCTCTACACGTGAGTGAGTCCTGACGGTGACTGGTGATCAGGGCTGGCATGCTTAAAACATGTCCACACTATCTGACTTTTCTCCATTCCTGGTGTGAATTGATGCTAGCCCAATCTAGTTATATTCGAGCTTAAATCTTTCGCTGATGCCGTCCGTACGCATTCCCGGGTACTGGATTCACAAGCAAGGTTCGCAAGCAAAAATTAGGTTCTCCGCCTGCGCCCGGAGAGAAGGTCGTATGCCATTTTCACGGTATAGCATACGATTTTCCGCGCATCTGTCATCCACAACTGCTACGACAATCAACTCGGCTGTGCGCGCTGTTTTTGCCCTCGAATATCGCTTGTCGTCCGCGAGTCAATCCCTGGTGCCAACCCGTTCTTGCGACTCTCATTGATGCCGTCGTTGGCTACCATTACCTCATAAATGTGGTTGGCTTCTCGCCTTTTAATATCATTGTATGATGCGATCTTGTTTGTGAGAACCAGGTACATGCTATCTCGTAGAGAATAGCGACACTTCTGATGCCAAATTACCAGCCCTACCTGATCACTGGGCTCGTTCTCAACGATTTCCCTGCTGCTTCAGAATCTGACAAGGAAGTAAGTGCTTCACTATTCGATAATGGCATTACTCGGCCACACGAATTCAAAGCCGGCGGGTCCAATAGCGGCATGCCTATATCTATCGGTCACTGTCGCTTTCAAAGGAGTTTAAAAAAAGATTTTACACTGCCGCGGGAGGTACAAAAATATTATTGAATCAGGGTCGAGACCTTGAGGAGCTGGATGCTATCCGTGCTTTCTATACCTTTGAATAGCATGACTAGAAATGAGCGCGTCATTAAAAGATATTGTCAATTGTATTGCCATAATTGCAATGCAATACGTATTGTCAATTTTAGTTGCGCATTCGACGCATCCCTGAAGACCTCTTGGTGATCACCCAAAAAATAATTAGGACATTGGGCAAACGATATGCGAGTGGCGTACTGCTGGTTTCGTTCTAGAACCACAAAAAAAAATCGGTGACATGAATTCGATCCTTCACCGAATATGGAAATGCAAGGCATTCGGTCCGCTACGCAGTCATGCTAGTGATCCAGGCACCCTCGTTGAGCGATACTACTAGAGCCAATTAATCTGTTAGTATTTTTTGTTGCTTCTAATGGTGATAGCGACTTCACCACCATAGAGCTAGAATGGAAGCACTGATATGAGGCCGCCAAGCACTGCCGGTACAGACTCCGGAAAACACATTCAGTTGTCTTAATCACCGTGTGTGAGAGAGAGAGGACAACCGCAGCATGAGCTCGCACGGTACCCGTCCAACAAAGTAGATGGAAACCATCTTCCAGCTCATCGACCAGGCCGATTTTTTCGGTAGAGATATGTCGGAGGTTTTTGGGACTATCCATTTGTGTAACGAGGAGTCAAAATGTCGCGCGCGCATGGTCTAAACGCGTTTCAACTTGAGAGCTTGAGACGACACGGAATCATTTAATGCAGCACGATTCAATGGTGATTAGAAATGTAGAACCTTATTTTGGTCAACAAGTCCGAGAACGACGCACTGCTAAATAAGGCTTGGCCAGGAAGCAATTGGATACGATAGGGTAGGTCAACACATTCTGCCTCGTTAATGTTAGAAGGGGAAGTCCGTTTCCTTTCGTGAGGGATAGTGCTTTTGTGCTTTTGTGTGAGCGACCGCCCGCTGCCACCGGTCCATGCTGTGCCGAATCTGAGCTTGGCCTGGGAAAAAAGGTGCCCTCAGCGGAAACAAAGAGATAAGGGCGTCCACAAGAAGAATAAGGCCTAATGGCGGTCTGAATACGACGCGTGGACGTAATGAATATTAGAATGAACCATCGTCGCTCAGAAGACGATCCAAGGTACTTCAAACATGACAAAATCATAGAACTCCTGATCCAATAGCGACTGGTATTCCCCAACGAAGTCTGCATTCTCCGCCGACTGCAACGACTTTGAGTAATTCGATCTTGGTCTGAGATAAGCAAACTGAGTTTGAAGGGTATGGAAAATCTTCTTTGTCAATTTCGGCTCGGGCTGTGGATATATGCTCAGTGAGGTCAAGAGAATGGCGAAAAACCTCACTTTGATGATGACTCCAGTATATTGGGCAGGTAGACCAAATCGGAGGACGCTTTCGACGAACAGTCGTAGCACCTTTAAATGAACAAAGACTTGGAATGATTCTGAAAAGTTCACCCGAGATAGGCGTAATAGCTCCGTCTACAGACCGCATTGAATGGTTAGCAGAATAACATCAAAATCACAAGCTGACCCATAGTTCCTTCTCTGTTGCATCTGCATTGTCCAAATCGGATCTCTGTCTCTCGACTTCGTCTTCCGAATATACAAAGTCTCGAACGATGTATTTGTTCTCTCGGCATTTCTGGATAAACTCGTCATGGATTCGTCGGAAGATTACAACATTATATAAAGCGAATTCATCGTCCGATGAAATCTTCCTACGCCAACTGAGTAATGTCATGCAAGATGAGATAGTAGAGTACCTCGCCGAACGCGGGACAACGTATTGAGTCAATCGCTCGTATTTAGAATTCCAGTCCTTTATCAGAGCCCTGGAACATGATGAACACATATGTCTGGGCGTAAGCGAGAATGATCACCTTGGAACAGCGACCAGAATTGTTTCAAGATACTCGGAGTCCTGAATGAAATCACCCTTTGACACGACATCCACGAGGGAGCGCACAGAAAGATTCCCACTGTCAGGAGTGAATGTGAGCTTGCAGCAGGCGGCAGGGCAGGACCCTACGTCATCTTGCGTTGCATTTGAACGAGGCTACCCTTGACTAAGTTGTAATTGCTAAGCTTTGCTTTCATCATGTTATCGATAGAGGCCATCTCCTATTAGACATGTCGGACGAACTCTTCAGAGGCGACACGTACATCGCACCTGGCTCAGAGCATCAACAAGATCTCGCAGACTTTTATGAGCACCATATCTCCTCTCGTTCCATCTCCAGCTCGTAAGGAGGTAGTGGTCGATGGTTTGCTCTTCGACACGGACGTGCTGTACCAATTTTGCAGGGTCGTTATTCAGTAGATTACGCAGGGTATCTACGATCTTGGCTACAGTCGCGGTGAACGATGCGTCTAGTTTCGGAAGCTCCTCAGAGAGAGAGATGAGCGAGTCGAGGGTCCCTGTCTAATTCGGCATGCTAATGAATAGATAACTCGGCAAAGACTCGTTGGGAAAACCTTGAACGATGGGATGGCCAATTCCGCGATGTTGCGGGCAGGCAGCCTGCATTGTTGATAGAGCTTGGTGACCAGCTCTTGGTACAGGCCGATGGCCTCGCCGTTTTGTGGGACGGCGACGAGCCAGGTGCTTTGGTCTGATGGCATTATCAAGAAAGCGCTCGTATTTACCGCTGTTACACTCATGTTCCTCAGATCCCTCAGGCCCTTCGCAGCGAGAGCCATGTCCTCCGCCGCCACTCCGCTCATTCTCTCCCCTTCTCAAGTCCATGTACTGATTCAATCAAAAAACAGCTCCGTCAAATTGCTGGACGCAACCTGGTTCATGCCCAACTCACCCCGCAATGCCCGCCAAGAGTTTGTATCGCGGAGACTCCCTGGTGCCCACTTCTTGGACCTGGATCAGGTTGCTAGCCCGCATGAACTCGGGTTGAAGCACATGATGCCTAGCGGGCGGGTATTTGCGGATGCATGTGGTGCGTGCATCCTGCATTGACCGATCGCAGAACCTCAAGTCGCTCAGAGGAGTACGGCATCGAACCTTCGTCACATGTCATCCTGTACGTGCACCACCTCAGGCGTCAGGCTCGTGTCCTTATCCGCGATGCAAAGATACGATACCCAGGGTGTCTTTTCATCTCCTAGGGCGTTGTTCATGTTCAGATCCTTTCGCCATGACAATTCAAGTATCATTAATGGCGGGTTACCTCTATGGTTGTCAGAGGGTTTGCCAGTTGAACAAGGGTCGCCTTCACAGGCCACAAGGTCCATTTACCCAACTCCAGCTTTGAATGCAACCGCGATCCGAAGTAGGTAATACATTACTTGCAACTCAAGGTCCCTCAGACCCTTTCAGATTATGAGCAGATTGTAGCGAATTCCGCCTTAAAGCCTACAATTGAATCCACCGCAGAGCTCGTTGTGGATGCACGCTCTAAGGGAAGGTAGGTTCACGTGGTTGATCACGATGTCCCTGTTCAATTCCGTGCAGATATCTTGGAGTAGACCCTGAACCACGTCCAGGCCTTTCTTCCGGTCATATCCCACATTCTCTTTCGCTTCCTTTTAATGTATTCCTGAAGAAACACCCTAGATTTGACACTTCTGAGTTTACTACGCTACTATCCCCATTAGAACTGCGCAAGGCATTGGAGGATACAATAGGAGCCGAGCGTGCCAACTTGGTCCTTAATGGCGAACTGCCCGTCGTGACTAGCTGCGGAAGCGGGATGACTGCAGGGATACTATGGCTAGGGTTGAAATTTTTGGGTGTAAAAAGGATTGGACTTTATGATGAAGTGAGTTGACTCTCGTTATTCACGACAGAGTAATCTTAAATGTTCTTTCTTACCAGTCGTGGACCGGTTATGCTATGAGAAGTACAAGCAAAATCGAAAAATCATCTTAGTGCCTATCCATTGACGTAATATACAGTGATATACTAATACAGGGTTATCAAAGGTTTTCAGTGTCATTATCCGACGTTCACATTATCGTAATATATCCTCCCCTATATGGCCAAGATTGAGATAATCTTCCCCACCAATCGATTACTGGGTTGTGGTTTTCAATGACTTTCTGCTTGGTCTCTCGTCTTATGACCGTCATGACACCATCCACGCCCTTCGCAGCATCAAGTTCCACAGGACAACATTCAAGTGCCTGTTTCGGAGAACGAGCTATAGTCGCTTCATAACAAACCTGGTTTGTCCCCTATCAGTAATTATATTCTAAACTTAGCAGCAAATGATAAACCTTGACGGTATATTGTCTTCTCTTGCCACTCCGTGAATTTGCCAAAATTGTACATTCCCATCTGTCCATCTGTCAACCTGGCGTATTACAAATGTTAACGATCGCCTACTGTTCATCTGTCAATGCATTCCACCTGTGGCGGCGTGCTAGTTGGGATATGTCGTGGCGGACCAAGGATAATAGTCGATGGGCGTCAACGGCACCTTCACACGTGAAGACGTCGCGGTTGACGATGCGGGGCCCATACTGTGTAATGTCTGTGGTCGAGAGCGACGAACAAGAAGGTGAGGAGCTGGACACGCTTCGAATGCAAGAGCGAGCTTTGTTGGAGGAGTTGTGGAACCGCATTGGAGTGCAAGGGAAGGCTTGGGAGAGACAAGGGCCAGTGAAGGACCATTTATATTGCCACCAGCCTGACAGTACGAGGGATCTGCCACACACGGAGTTCAATCATGCCGACCTGCAATGCACTTCTCAAACAGGCGCTCTAGGGTCGCTCCTACCTCTTCTGGCGAATCTTTTTCAAAATCACAGCAGGTCCATCATTCCCGCGAGCTTCGAAACATATAAATAACTGGATCCGAATTGGGCTACAAAGGCAACCATGCAAGTTTAATTTACCTGCAACAACACGGCATGACTCTATCGTACAGTTCGTTCCCATTACGACTTCCAGCCCTGCAAATACTCGATGACAGAATTTTAAATAGATGACTGCAATACCCCTAAATATGGCGGAGGGGGATCCTGGTGTATTTTTGCAACGCCAGTGATGCGAGCAGCTACGAAAATACGATGGTCGAATAAGAAGGAATACTAAAAAGATACTCACGTCTACCAGTATAGCGTATCTCGACGCGATGCTGCTTTCCGCGCCGATACAGGATTACCCGCCAACTGGTCGCGCCGTCAGATCCACTCTAGACAAGCAGTAACGCCTACCCTTCACACAGAAGCACATTATATTCTGTCTGCTTGATGTCTTCAATAAATTGCCGGCGTGCGAACATGAGGGCATCGGTGATGTCTTTTGTACTTCTCCATGTTCTTAAATCAAATGTGTATGTCCTGCCGAGCAGCAATTTACTGATGACTTTAACGTCCAAGTCTGCTTTTCGAGTCTATATACCTGCCTAGAGCAAGTGACTCGACTTACCATTGTCATCTTCAAACATTGGAACAGGATCCACACTATAACTCTCCACCACTTCCCAAGGCGTCTCTTGTCGGCATTTGAATAACATGAAGAGCGCAGCGAACAAGCGGCACGGAGCGCCACACTAATCGTGTGGATGTGCTGCGCACTTTTATAGGGTTGGGGTCACGTACCACCACCGCGTGCCTCAGTTACGCGGAGTGCAAAACATCACAGCAGCAGGCGTTCTCGGTGCTAACGTTCCATAAACAGGGCCGCGATGCTTCCCCCCTGTCGACCTGGAATACGTCTTCGCGCTGCTCAGTCATGTTCGCTAATCCGATTACTCATACGACCGCGTCTCATGCCTATTCACGGGGTTGCGTAATGGCTGGCAAGGGCTGGGGTAGGGGGAGCCCTGCCGGTAGTATTTGCCGTAGGGGAGACTCCTTACGTCACGTGCTCCTCGTATTCACATACCAAGCCGCAGGCGGCCTGCGTCAACTCAATCTGTGACTACGAGGCCTTGCCAAGGCGTTCACTAGTCCCGAGCATCCACACAAGCGGCAACGATCATGAACCCCTGTGGCCAGGCGTCAGCGCTTCATCTCTGTTTATGGCACAAATGCGCCTGCCATTTCACGTTCCATATGAAACACGAACGCAGCAAGCAAACACACGCATGTTGGCTGAATCACATGTACAACACGTCAACGTCAATTCTTATACGTTCCAGACGTAACACGAATAGGGTATAGATATTGATCATGGCTGGATATTCAGAATCCCATGCTCATTGCCAAGCCTGCCAATCCCAAGGCAACTGTGAAAAGACCAAACTCTACCGATCGTCCTGCAGAATTTTTAGAGCTCGTGGGCGTAGCGCTAGAACCGGTCGAGGTGGTTGATGCGGAGCCTCCTGTTGGGACAGAACTATTGGTTCCAGTTGCGTTGCCACATTTGTCGTCCGAGGGGACCAATGTTACACTGTTGGACAGGGTAAGGTCCGCACACTGGAAAGACTCTGTTAGACGTAGTGGCGTTTTTATTTCGCTTCGACACACCTGGTAAAGTTCGCCATCACCGCCATCATAGACGATCTAAATGTGAGCTGAGCATGTCAGTACACATACGTCGAGGCCGAAATCATACTTGAATAGACACATTCTGGCCATTTGTCAAGCCAGTGGCATTGGCTGAGTTAAATAGGAGAGGAAAACAGTAGATGCCTTCGCCTGATTGTTGGAAGAATGGTTTGATCTCCACGAAATTGCCGAACGAATTAGCCGAGTTATTAGCGGCAATGAAAACGCCCGCTAAAATGAACCGCGTTAGTAGGAGAGTAATGACATGTGGGCGCTCGATACTTGCCTGTCCATTTTGGGTGCTCGGAGTTCAATGAAAAAAAACCGCCAGATAAGGGAAACTGAGTCCGGTTGGCGGTGACATTCGTATAACCATCTGGACGAGAGGTAAGAGAAACAAAGGGGACCAGCACGTCCAAAGTACAAACCACAAAACGTCGGCTCGCTGTTCTCCACAAACGGACCGCGCGGTGGAGGGAACTGAAGTTGGAAGTGCGCACTGACGGCAGCGACAAAGAAGGCAGAAACAAGAGTGCAGAGGGCACGCATGTTTGAGTGGCCAGCTTGATGCCAGTAGCGTCATTATAAGCTCAACTTGGACAAAAAAGTTTTTTGCCGTGATCCGATGCTTGCGCCGTCTCCGATGGTCCATACGCCGTCTCCGATGGTCCATACGCCGTCTCCGACGGTCCATGTGGTCCGCCGTCAAGTGTCATCCACAATGCCACTTCCTTCAGCGTTCTTGTCCTTTCCGGCTCATGCCACCCAAACACGACATAGTCATGAGCCGCATCCGCCTCCTCAATGTACCATACTCTTTCACCAAGGTCATGAGCCATCCGTGTCCGCATCGTTCTAATTTGATCAATGTGTATTTCCGCTCCCCCTGCCACAATGAGCGTCCTTGGAAAGCCTTTGAAGTCGATCGATAACGACGGATGGCGGCATGCAGGCGATACATATCTATTTGTCTTGCCTGCTTCCGGTCCATGGGGACCGAGGAATGCCCTTTTTTGATACGAACCGCCATCGGGAGTGATATAATCGGTGTTCAAACAGGTCATAGCCGACGATCCAGGTACACAGTGCGAATCACTCAAGTCGCACCAGGGGGAAAACAGGAGGAGCGCTCTCGGGGGTGCAGGTAAATTGAAGTTTGAGTTCTGATTTTCGACAAGGTATCTTGTTAGTGCGTGCGCGAGATTCCCGCCTGCAGAGTCCCCTGCAACTATAATGTCGTCAGGTGAGAAACCAACAACATTGACCAAGTAATTATAGCCAGCGAGAGCGTCGATTAAAGCTGCGGGAAATGGATTGGCGACGGGGAAAGGATCGGTCGAGGATAACCGATATTCGACAGAAAAGGTACGACGAATCGAGTCCGCGAATTTCAACAGCCCGTGGGCAATATTAGCTGTCGGATCAGAGGGTGTGCAGAGCAGCGTATATATCCACCTCCGTGAAGATGATACACAACTTTCTCCCCGACGATGGGCAAGGAAGCGACTTTAGCATTGACGCCATCCTTGTGTATCCAGTAACCTGGAATGCGTAGGGCTTCTACCGCAGCAGCATCTGCAAATGCTCGGAGTTCCCCTGCGATAAGACCGGGCACAGGTTCAATCCAAACGCCATTTGCACCAACATCGGACTCGATAGCTAAATGGTTTGGCGTTTTGACTAAACCGCTCGTTCTTGTCATAGTTATTCAGTATGGGCGGCAATAAAAGGTCCTGGATAGACTTACTGATTCATTACATTGACCAAGAGGCGGGTGATATTGACGCGCAGGACGCGTTCCAGGCTCCATGATTGTCTAGGTCTCCAGGATCTGGAAAACGCGTCAACTTGTCAGTCGGATCGACATAGGAGACGTCATGCCTAGGAAGTGACCATACAGTCCACCAGGGAATGCGCACAAGAATAGTGCTTAATAGCTGATAGATAAGGTAAATGCCCTTCGATGGCTGATGCCTGAAAGCGTAGGACATGATTCAAGAATTGTGTTTCATACACCAAATATAGATGACAACCATCTCTATATATATCCGGGTCAAGCAGTCATTGCAATCCATCGAGCAACTTCTTTCAATGTATTGGTCCTTTCTGGCTCATGCCACTCAAAGACCACATAGTCGTGAGCAGCATCTGGCTCCTCGATGTATCGCACCTTCCCTTCACCTGGCTTGATCCCGTCACCTTCACCTAGATCGCGAACCATTCGTGCCCGCATCGTTCGGATCTCGTCTACAAGTATTTCCGCTCCTCCTGCCACAATGAGCGTCCTTGGAAAGCCTTTGAAGTCAATCGAGAATGCCGGATAGCGGCATGCTGGCGAGATATATCTGTTCGTCCCCGCTGCTGCAAATCCGTGTGGACCAAGGAAAGCTCTCCTTGAATAGGCACCTATGTCTGGAGTGATACAATCGGTCTTCAGACAAGTGAACGTCGACGATCCAGGTGTACTGTGCGAATCGCTCATGTCGATCTTTGGGGAAAACAGGACGAGTGCTCCAGGGGGTGCAGGTAAATTGACGTTTGCAGAGTTCTGATTTTCGACAAGATATCTCGTTAGTGCATGCGCAAGATTGCCGCCCGCAGAGTCCCCTACCACTATAATGTTGGCAGGTGATAAACCGACAACGTTGACCAAGTAGTTATAGCCAGCAAGAGCGTCGATCAATGCCGCGGGAAACGGATTGGCAACAGGGAATGGATCAGTCGAAGAAAGGCGGTATTCGACTGAGAATGTGCGACGGACTAGGTCTGCGCATTCCAGAGTCCACGCGTAATATTGGTCGTCTTGTCGGACGGATGTGCAGAACAGCGAACATATGCACCTCCGTGAAGATGATACACAACTTTCTCCCCAGTGACGAGCGGGGAAGCGACTTTGACATCGATTCCATCCTTGTGCATCCAATAGCCTGGAATGCGTATGACGTCTACCGCGGAAGTATCCGCAAATGCTTGGAGCTCCTCTACAATCAAGTGTGGGACAGGTTCAATCCAGACGCCGTTTGCACCAACGTCTGTCTCTAGTGCCAGATGATTTGGCGTTATGAGGAAAACCCCCAATCTAGAAAAAAAAACCAATCTGGTTACAATCATTATACGTGGAACCCAAGACTGGACCTACTGGTCGACAACGCAGATCATGTGACGCAAGAGATTAATCCGTAGAACTCTGTTGAGGCTCCAGGATGTTCTGGGTCTCCAAGATCTAGAAGGGGTAAATATCAGAGAATTGCATTATATATGTCATACCTGGGCAATGACCGTAAAGTCCACCATGGTATACGTATCAGAAGGGTAGTCAATAGCTGGTATACAATATAAATGCCCTTCAAAGGCTGGTGCATGAAGGTAAAGGGCATGGGGATGAAAAACTCCATTGTTTCAGTAGTATTTGAGCCTCCGGAACCCGGTCTGACCGGAAACAGCGCCAAATCCGGAACAATGTCCAAATTCGACTTCACCACCACCGTCAAACAGGAGGAAGCCTATCTCCGTCTTGTATACCCCACGCCAGATGACATTCCTGGTTGTATGAGCCTCTTTGACACTTACTTGTCATGCAATGGTATGTGTTTCCCTCTTTTGTCGGGTTCGCACTCACAGATGAACTTGAGTCATACGTTCGCAAATCAAATCGCTGTACAGATATGGCGAAAACCAGAATGTGCACAGAAGCTCGAGGATTTTAAGTTTTGCATGACCCTCAAGTCGTTGCATCCACAGGAACGTCGGGATGCCTGGATCCGACGGAAAGCCGAGTGGTGGGCTAAGCGTAGACTGGGGAGGAGTAGCGAAGACATATGGGATATCAGAGAGTAGGTTTCGCTCTTCGCGTTTGACAGCCTGGTTGCTTATCATAATGGCAGAAAACCCCTCGAATCTTTTCCAAAGCCGATCAGCGAAGGGCATGTTGTTGATGCTGGAGGTGTTAACTGATCATGCTACATGTGCCACGCCGCATTTCTGTAACACGCGACATCTTATTTGAGGAAAACACTATACATGACACATGACACGAAACGCATGAAGAGCAAGCGGATATGCCTGCACATAATCTGAAAACTGCTGCCTCAATGATGTTAGAGATAATGTAAGTGGCGTGGAACGTCCTGAACAAGGGAAAGCACTTGAAACTGCGCCACGAAGGACGAGTGAACTTCTCACAACTAGATATTATCGCGAGAGTAGCGACGGTACCAGCGGAGCTCGTAAAGATGATGGCGAGCATATACATATGTGGAACAGATGGAGACGGCTGTCCGATGGCAAACATAGACTTGACGAATTACACGCAGGTGCATCTTTCACGAAATCCGAGTTTTCGGCAGATTCCAGAAACGATGGCGAAACAATCGTCGCAGACATGATACAAGCTTCAAGCTGAGGGTAGAACGTGAGGGAATCCTTCGTGGGAAGCCACTGATAAGACACAGATCCCACGTGCTCCGACATTCCTCCACCAATCCACCAACATGTATCGCGTTGCGGCAGCTCGTCTTGCTGGGCCTGCTATCAGGTCGTATGCTCTAACTACCGCGGTGGCGCGTCGACCCATTAGCGCTACTGCTATCCGCTTCAACTCATCTCAGCTTTCGGAAAAGCAAGCAAGGAAAGAGGCTCTCGAACGTATTGATGATTTGCGGAGAGATTGGGACGCAATTATTTTAACTTACGAAGAGCTCAAACCCAAGATAAAGAGCCCTACTCCAGTACGTCGTGTACATACTGGCGTTGCGGTTTGGCGATTTAACGCTAATGTTAGGATACCTACCTGATTGATGTCCGCGAACCGGAGGAAGTCATGCAGGGAATGATACCGTCGGCCGTCAATTTACCTTTGTCAGTGCTTGGAGAGTCGTTACACATGAGCAGCGAGAGTTTCAGGGCCAAGCATGGTTTTGAGAAACCAAAACAGGAGCAAGAAGTTATTTTTTACTGTCGTAGCGGCATGCGGAGCAGCACCGCGAGTGATGTCGCCAAGCGGAACGGCTACACCAAGTAAGCTTTACTATATTGAATCAGTATTTGGGCCGCTAACTCGTCCTTGTCGTAGCATACTCAACTACAAAGGATCCTGGTTGGAATGGGTGAAAAAAGAAAGCAATTTATGAGATGGGCGTAGAAGTAGCACCTAACCCTAAACTATGTGTTTGTTGCCAGTCTCACACCGGCGAGTGATGCTCCCGCACACGTTCCGTCTCGTCGCCCGTTGTTCCATTGCCCCAGCATGGCGGCTCCTAAACAGACCATACGTTAGGCTCGCGCCTCGACGCCATGCGCTTTCAACCCAACCGCCGCATACTCGTGCAAGGTTGGGCCACGACATTTGTCAGGATTTCCAATTCAATGACTTTATGCGTGAATACCAGTCATTTTACCACGGAACAATACCATCAACTGTCGGACTCAACGATGGATAACCTCCTCGAGAGTCTTGAGAATTTGTTAGACGGCGTTGGCCGGGCAAATTATGAGGTTGAATACCATGTGAGTGATCTCCGTTCGTGGACGAGAATCTCACCTTGAGGAGTCAACTGACAGGGTGGTGTCCTGACTCTGATACTTGGCGATAAGGGCACATATGTCATCAACAAGCAACCTCCGAATAAACAGATATGGCTCTCTTCGCCTTTCAGGTGCCTGACCCTTCCCATGTGTTTGGATCGTGTTCACCATGCCTTTTCAGTGGTCCAAAAAGGTACGATTTTTCCGAAGAGGTCGGTGACTGGATTTACTCGCGGGATAATCAAACGATGGGCGACCTTCTCAACGACGAACTCAGTAGAGTTCTTGAACGGAATGTTGATCTACGACTGAGCAAGGTGTCGGTGTGAAACGCATTATTGTAACTTCAAGTTGCGTAGATATATACAGATCATATCTCTTCGCAGAAAAAGTCATTCGACGTAACACAAGAAAGCAACACGGGCAGAGTCGGGCTGGCTAATATTACATTTATGCATACATCTAGAATGGAGAAAACGCTGGTCTAGCATGGCATCAGGAGTCGTCCCAAGTATATGCTGAGACGCACGTTATTGGCTCCGCGTGTCGTCTAAACCGAGCTCTCGTCTTCTGGAAAGAAGTGTAGAACCAAGAAACCTTGCAAAGTCAAGTAATCGGACTCATTTGAGTGGCTTCTGACATACCTATTTCTTTCTTCGTACCATTCTTTGACATGTATTTGCTCGTCGATACACGGTAGTTCCGATACCAGGTTTGCATGCTCAGATAATATTGCTGACATGCGCTTGGACTGTGTCGACGTTGTCTGGAGGTGAGATGATTTAAAAGGAGACTGGGGCATTCTATGGTAAATCATGAAAGG
The DNA here is from genome assembly GCA_020011035.1 of Amanita subjunquillea. Lineage (NCBI taxonomy): Eukaryota > Fungi > Basidiomycota > Agaricomycetes > Agaricales > Amanitaceae > Amanita > Amanita subjunquillea. The sequence continues at coordinate 271,895 of JAEBUT010000012.1, read as the reverse complement.
CAAGACTTTTATCGGTGGCTTACTTGGGATGCGAATGCGTGTGTCGGCGGTGTGCCTGATGTAGTGAACAGTAGTCTATGCTGGTGGAGAGTGTGGAGTTCACGAAGAATGGTGTTTACTGATCTATATTCGTTATCCGTGGGCTGGTGTAAGCCCTCGCCTTGTGGCGGTTGGCTGTTGTCTACGCGAGTAACGATAGCCTGGAGATTATGACCCCAGTCTCTCCATGGAGCCTCCAGCGGTGTTATTGAGGTGGCTCGCCTTCGCTTGTATTCCCGTTCCATCACCATTGAATCCAATGACGAAGGGTCTGCCAAGAGTGGCACGCTGGGAAGTGGAGGAGTTACTGGTCTCTGACGCTTTAGCATCGGTGCTTAGCTTGCTAGGGGGTCTCGAGGAAGGTTGAAGGTTGCGAGCAATTGAGCTGGCGTCATCTCCAAATGAGCATTACGTAATGTATTAGGATGTAGTCACTCGGCTCAAACTCTCGCACTCTCTTCACGACGCAAACTCGCACAACATGGACAGTGCAGACATTATGGCTGCCATGGGCATCGTGGGCTTCGGAAAACATGTGAAGAAAAGGGAGCTTGATCCTGCACGGTTCGACAAGAACAAGCGTGAGGAGGTGAGTTGTGCGTGCTTTATGCATGGAATGAGGAACTCATGGTACAAGCGATCGGCTACGCCAATTACGCCCAAGGTTGAATCAAAGACTGGGTCACCTGCGCCTGCGGAACGTTCAAAGCTCGGGATTTCTGGGGTAGACGGAGACGGGCAGCTGCCACCTCTTGGAGATGTCGAGGAGCAGGAGGTTGGTTTTGTTGAGCCGGATGAGCCCGAATATGACCCGGATGAAATGAACGACAGTGACGAAGTGAACTTTCCAATAAGCCACGAAATCGTGCTCAAGGACCATACCAAAGTCATTTCAGCGCTTGCAATTGATCCATCAGGAGCCAGGATAGTGTCAGGCTCACATGACTATGATTGCAAATTATGGGACTTTGGCGGCATGGATCACAAGTGCATGCCGTTCCATACTTGGGAGCCTGCTGGTTCATACCACGTATGCGTCAAATTTCCTTTTCCGTCGTCGTCAGGGATTTTGACCACACCGTTAGATACGTGACCTCAAGTGGTCAAACGACGGACAAGAGTTTCTTTGTATATCGGGAAACCTGCAGCCGAAATTATATGACAGGGAAGGGGAAGAAAAGTTTGCTACCCTTTTTTCTCCCATGTGGCGGATAGCCTGACCTGGCAACTAGAGCCACTTTCATCAAGGGCGATCCATATATACGTGACATGAAGCATACAAAGTGCGTCAATTCATTCTCGATCAAGGCAAGAATGCAGACTAGGTTGGAATAGTGGACACGTCAGTGAAGTGACTAGCTGCGCATGGCACCCGAAAGACCCGAAGTCGTTTATTACATCGTCTGCAGATTCTACCATACGGTAGGGGAAATTCATTCTGTTCGATCAAATCCATTTCATTGAATAGTTGCAAAGCATATGGGACAAGGAAAACAAAAGGAAGCAAAAAACCGTCATAGTGGTCAAGTCTAAGGATAGAGGAGCCCGGACAAAAATTATGTGTTGCACATACTCCCCAGACGGCAAGATGATTGGAGCATGTAAGTGGTTTTACGTCACGGCATTCGGCAAACTCATGGGAACAGCCTGCCTGGATGGGGCCTTACACCTCTGGAGCACCAGTTCCAACTTCGTAAGGCCGAATCTGACTGTAGAAAATGCACATGTGAAAGAAACCGAGACGGGGTCGATGGTGTTTTCTATCGATGGGAGAACAATACTGACCAGAGGGGGCGATGATATGGTGAAGCGTGTGTGGTCAGATTCTTTGTTGTTAGCTCCGCTCACTGTTGCCTCAGTATGGGATATACGTGCTTTCAAGAAGCCTTTGGCCACGAAAGCTGATCTGCCAACTCTATATCCGAACACAAATGCCGTTTTTAGTCCTGACGACAAATATATCGTCACTGGCGCCAGCTCATCATCAACATCATCAAAGGGCCGCGCTGGCAGATTGCTGTTCATGAGAAAGAATGACCTTGATGTAGTGAAAGAACTGGAGGTCGATGCGACACCCGTCAAAGTAGTTTGGCATCCAAAAATCAATCAGGTAAGGTGGTTGGCAAATGTATAATTGTTTTTTTTTGCTGAGCTATGGCTAGATTCTTACGGGGCTATCGAATGGTCAAGTATGCGTTTTGTACTCTCCAAACATTTCACAACGTGGCGCGAAGCTGCTGCTAAACAAAGGCCCACCGAGGAAGGTGACAGTGGAAGATATGTCAGACGCCTTAGCTGCACCATACATCATGACGCCGCATGCATTGCCCATGTATCGCGACCTCGACCCAGGAAGGGGGACAAAGAGAAAGCGAGATAAAGAGAGATTGGATCCCAAGAAGAGCAGGCGACCTGAGCTGCCTGTCACAGGTCCTGGAAAAGGCGGACGTGTTGGTGCGAGCGCCACACAACACGTCGTACAGAATCTCGTGCGGGATACTACCCGAGATGAAGATGTGCGTATCCTTTTACCCATTTTCTGTTTCTGCATCCCGCGGGTGTGCGCTTGAGGCAATCTAGCGTTCTAGCTGATGCGGTTGTTTCAACGTTTCCCACGCTCATCATTGATGTCACTGACTAATGATTTGGACGTGCAGCCACGGGAGGCACTGCTCAAGTACGCGAAGATGGCGGAAGTAGATCCCGTTTGGACGGCAGGTAAGTCGGCCTTCTTTATGCAATGCGGCTCTTTGGGCGTTGGCGCGCTTGACTCATCCATTGCTGGGCAATGAAACATGAATCACGTGCCAATGAAATTTGCATGTTTGTATGTATTGACAACGGCTGACGTGGCGGTGTTTTCCGAAACCTTAACAGCATGGCGCGCAAACCAGCCGAAGCCAGTGTTTGCGGAGGTGGAGGGCGAGGAGGAGGAGGGTGAGGAGGGGCGGTAGGGGGGAGCAGCGGGGCCGTTTGGGGAGCGGGGAGAGAGGAGCGGAAGAGGCTGAGAAGGAGGTGGCCCCTGCGCGGGAGATCTGAACCTTAAATTTCAAGAGCTATAAAGACCTAGCCAGCTTCCGATCCCCCTAACTCCCCAAAAATCTTCCCTTTGCCATCTCCCCGTCACACGTGACTGTCACGCACCAATTATGAACGATGTAGCCTGTCACACCGACGCCATCAACGGCGACCAAACCCCTCTCCTCACCGTCTCCAACAGCGACAACCCGGTCTTTCCCCCGTTCAATGGCTCACCTCCCACTGACTCTCCACACACACCTGTATCCTCCTTTGCGCCAGACGTCAAAATCGACATTGACTATACCGAGCAAGAAAGCGATGCGCGCAATGAACCTATCCCCATCAAGTCAATTGACCCTATCTCCAAACCCGATGACGCTTCCACCGTCCCTCAAGTGGGCACCCCCGTCGACCCTGGTATGTCCCGCATATACCTTGTTACGCGCTCCTCCCATTATGGTTTCAGCTTCTATTCCTATTCATCCCCCGAGTGGGACTCCACCTCCACCGCCAGGCGAGCTGCTCAAGGATGTTCAGATGGCAGAGGAAGCATTGCCAAATGGTTCTCATCACGACACCTTGAATGGTGATGTTGTCATGCACGATGCTAGCGCGGCCAGCTCGCCAACTACACCAGAAGCACCTCCCGAGTCCTCCATGGCCTCTGTGGACGGATCGCAGCCCGACATGTCTGGGTCAAACCATCCCTCTCCCGCCAACGATGAGGATAAACCGCGGCCAGCGAAGAGGGCTAGGATGCATTCAGACGCCGATCAGGCATCGCTGGCACATGTAAGCTCCTGTCATTTCTTGTACGCCAGTATGGGCGTGCTGATCCAGCATGTCTTATGTATCACGTCAATAAAAAGTCTGCCACACCTCCTCCCGCGTCAGTTGCGTCCAATGCCGGCAGTCCATCCCCTACCATAGTCACTGCTCCTTCAGCAACCCCTAGTCCCACAACGTTGACTCCTGCTCAATTCCGTTTCAGCCAGTCGACGATTCGATCTTTAAAGAAGCAGAAAGATGCCGGACCATTTTTGCGTCCCGTCGATCCCGTTGCTCTAAACATCCCTCATTACCCGCAAATTGTCAAGAATCCCATGGATTTTTCAACTATAGAGAGGAAATTGGCTTCGTCTAACCCTGCCAAGCCTGATCCAAACCTTCAGAATCCTCGCTACCATAGTGCCGACGAGTTCATCTCCGATGTCCGACTCATCTTCCAGAATTGCCTCTCGTTCAACGGTCCAGATCATGCTATATCCCTCATGGGCAAACGCATAGAAGAGGTATTTGACAAGCAGATCAAGCAAATGCCTCCCGCCGAGGTTGGTCGCCGATGGTCACCATGTTTCAATAGTATTGACAGCTTTCTGATCAGGTAAAACCTGTGGTGAAGAAGGTGGCGACACCACCGCCTCCCCCTCCTCCGGCTCCGGCTCCGGCTAAAAAAGCACCGCCACGGCGAGCATCGACCTCTGTACCCGTAATTCGTCGATCGGAGCAAGAATCGAACAGTAATAATAGCCGGCCTAAACGAGAAATACATCCACCACCACCAAAGGATTTGCCTTATGCGGACGTTCCTCGAAAACAGCGCAAGAACAAACGTGTTAAGGACGATGGAACGGCAGAACAACTCAAGTTTTGTAGTAAGATCTTGGCCGACCTGCATCGCAAACAGCACTATACAATTGCAGGTCCGTTCTATGAGCCCGTTGGTTCGTACGCCTGTTTATTTCTTCTATTTCCACGCTAACGCATGCTAGACTGGGTGAAGCTTGATCTACCTACGTACCCAAAGGTGATCAAGAAGCCAATGGATCTGTCCACGATGCGTAAGAAATTGGAAAATCACGAGTATTCGAATGCGCAGAAATTTTTCGAGGACTTCAAGCTGATGATTCGCAACTGCTTCACATTCAACCCCGCGGGGACGCCCGTCAACCAGGCCGGTATTGAACTGCAGAAGGTCTTTGACGATAAGTGGAAGAATTTACCCCAGCTGCACGAAGTGACCGACGATGACGACGATGACGATGAGGAAGACAGCGAGGAGGACCGGCAGCGTAAGTATGACGTTTGGCTTATATATGGTGACTTACGGCGTCTGTAGGTGCTATTGCCATGATGGAAAGTCAGATTGAGACAATGCGAGGAAGTATTGCTGCGCTGAAGGGCGCCAAGGTGCAGAAAGATAAGAAAAAGAAGAAGGATCGCGAGAAGACGCATGTTGCATCTGGCTCAAAATCTTTGAACAAGACGTCCAAATCGTCTTCGAAGAAAAAGAGCAAGAAACCAGTTGCTGACGATGATGTATTAACGTTTGAGCAGAAGAAAGACCTCAGCGAAGCTATTGGCAAATTAGATGGTAGCAAGCTAGAAAAGGTTATCAATATTATTCATGAGGGTGTCCCCGAGATTAAGGATGTAAGTCGCCACTGAATGACCTGAAAATTTTAAACTGACGACCTTCATCCAAGCAGAGCAATGAAGAAATTGAACTGGAAATCGACTCCTTACCAGCATCCGTACTCACAAAACTTTACAACTTTGTTATTCGGCCAATGCGCGCGCCTCCGACGAAAAGGAGTCGAGGGAAGGGCACGGGTACTGGCGGATTGAAACGGAAGAGCATGGATGAAGACGTAGAAGCCGAGAAGATTCGGCAGTTAGAACAACGAATGGCTCTCTTTGAGCAAAATTCAACGGGCATCGCACCAACAGCCGCCAGACGAGAAGTTGACAGCGACCACTCTTCGGATTCCAGCTCAGCATCGGACAGTTCTGGTAGCGAATCCGAGTGAAAATTTCTCATTGCATGGACTCGATGGTATTTTAACACGTCACTCGCTTGGCCATTCTCTCGTTCATCCTCCCCTTTCAGGAGGTTGTTATTGCATACTCGCTCACAGATGTCCAACTTCATCTTGTCATCCGCATGTCAATTATATCTTTTGCTCTTGGCGACACCTTACCAGTACTTTTATACAATTAAGAATTCTTATCCTCTCCAACTGTAGCTACGTATAGTTCTATTGAAATAGTATCTCGCATATATCAAATTAAATCATCTCAATTCGAATGTCATTAGCCCTGCTTGGCTTGAACGTAGCTGTGTTTTACATCAGGGCCTCCTGTGCGTCACCGATGGTGGACCTTGAGCTAGGACTGGGCCCACAGCCGGCGATATATTTGGCGTGAATACAAAACCTACTCTACGCATGGATACAGGAGACGCCTCCCCTCTTGTTGAGGAGTGGCAGGTATTGTCACGCGAGATTTGGACTTGAGCTTGAGGCCTTGAGGAGAAATCAATTCTGACTTTAAGACATGGGGACTGTATACGGCGCCGATTTACGACGCGTTAGCTAGCGCAGGTATGAGAAAATTGCGGTACATTTTGCAATCTCGCAGATGCTCTAACATTTGTCCTCTTCTTGATCTTCTTGCCAGCAGAAACCGGAGCGTGTAATAGGGGCAGAGGCTACGCTTCGAGGAGGCGATTTAGGCCAGGCGGAACGACGGAGAGGTCACTGAGTCACCGCTTAAAGAAGTCCAGCCTCCTGTACGGAATGCAGGTGCGGAAGGAGCCAGAGGCGGTAAGGGTGTTTAGGAAACCTTTTGCCAACCCCCAGATGACGGGGGCGTAGGGGTATCATTGGATAGTGGGAGTTGTGTGGATGGAGCGCCGCTTACGGTAGCCCATCCAGACCGTTTGAACCTAGATGACTGAGTTCCGCTAGCAGCCGGCAGAGCCATCCAACCACTGCTGGGTTTATCGGGCGACGCAGCAGATTCGACTGCGCCACCAACTGCGAGCGGTGCCATGGCAGTGCCGCCACCGGCAAGTTTAGGCATCCTGATGCCGCTAGTATATCAATTAGCACTGCAGAATGTTATGCAGAAGACAAATCTCTCCTTACCTCCAACAGCATCCAACGAGATCTGAGTGGCCTGCGATGATGAAAGAGTACAGTAACACTGATGGTACTATTGTTGTACTTGAGCTCCGCTAAAATTGACGCACGAAGAGGTCGATATATTCCCAAACTTGAGCTTCTCAGGCGTTTCTAGGTGGTGTCTGCATTGCAATTCGATCAACTTTAACCCGTAACTGCATGATCAAGATCTCATCTCAAGCACCTTCACCCCAAGCACCCCAACAGTTTGGCCAATCGCCGAAAATGGCCAGCCCACCACTACTTCCTTTGGGTATCAATTCACGGCTAGCGACGCAATCCAATCAATATCAGCATTAATATTAAGCTGAGATCCTACCCTCGCGTGAGATCGAGTGGAGACAGTCAATTGTATACTCCATTACTGAGGACAAAATGATCGTATCCGTTGGTGTAAACTATCGAGATTTAATGTCCCTGAACTAATAAGCAAAAGCCTAACTTACCAGTAGCATGCATCAAGGTTTTAATGACGATTGGTTCCAAAATTGGCGGAAGTGTAAGTAAAGCCATCGCATAAGAGCAAATCCTGTCTTTGAATCCGATGTCATTTGCATGACCTGTATTATCTTCGTCTACAGCCCAAATATAAACATGGTATAATAGGCTTGCCTGCCCTTTCAAAGCAGAACCTGCGCGGCACTTCAACGATATCCCACCTGGGGAAACACGTTGTGTTATAAGCGACAAGTTTTACCTTTCGCGATACGGTTCGTAAGCGTATCTTTCGTCAGTGCGAAAGAGTCTGGCAAATGCGTCTTCCAGGACAGACTTGATGAACTTCTGCATATAGTTGCTCGGCAGCTTCATATACCATACTGCTATATCACAGATCAGAAATTATCGCATGCACGACAAATTCGACCGCTTACACGGCAGAACCAGGAAGCACTGAACAGTCAGCATCAGTAACAGCATTTGAAGCTTGGGCGTATACTATCATTTAGTTGGTGTTTGAAATGTTTTGAAAACTTGCTCCGGAAATGTCCTTGCCGGTGGATATCCACCTCCGGATTTGTATGGGAGGTCTATGTGCTTCTTATGTACAACTCTATATAAACCAAACTGAAATAATTCGCTGGGGATCGTACTGCCGGTGTCGCAATGTCCGAAATAGCAGGCTTTTGAAAAGTTTGAGTCACATCAGTCACGTTTCCCATCATGCCGGTTTAATCTCCGCTTAGCTCCATCGCAATGCGACGACAGCGATGCTAGTGCGTCGCGGCACACATCTTATCATGGACCTAAATAAAGTTCAGACTCCGCTCCACGTGGAGTTGTCACACTCTTCTCACCCGCTGTCCTGCATGCCACAGCCATTTTCTGGCTTATGGAAGTCGCATAGGCTTAGCTATATACCTAAACTTGACTTCTATCAAGTCTATTTGACGAAGTGAACCTCTGAAAATCACCCAGAGATCATTTTTTGCTCACTGCGAGGTTTTTTGTTGATTATTTCTGCTATTATCACACAATCTAGTCGAATTTCTTCAAATGAAAGTTATACAGAAGATGTGTGATATTGTAAGCATCTATTCCGAGAATTATGAGGCGCCCAAGCCCCCGGGAAGGTGGCGAAATTCGAGCTTTCAAACACCCGAAGGGATAGTAGGGTTTACCGTCGTGAACGGGAGGTGTACACGTAAATATAGACGCTAACATAAAACCACAATCGATTGGGAAGAACCTTCTTCCAAGCTTCATTAATCTTCGCCCTCGGGTATACATACTCGACCTTGCCATTTTGGCTCGAATGGAGCTTTGAGAGTGAGGCAAGCGTAGAAATATGCTGCATCAGGGCAGCTCAACATGCTCCGCCCAAAGAATAACTCATACCTCAACGTCCCATTGCCCTTTTTGATGGAACCTGCAAGACAAACATGAGATCTACAGCATGTGGATACTGTTAAAATGCTTACCATGGGACGTGTACGTCTCTGTGGATCATGTCTATTAGGTTCAGTTCGTTCGTCACATTCCCGCACCTCGAGATACAGCTCCCCGTGCCTACGCGATGCAATATGTCTGAACATTCGCACCAATTTGGTAGTTTGCTCCCCGCAGCCGTTCCACATCACGGAAGAAATCGTTGATTGATTTGCCCATAGTAACGGAGGCGATTCTCGATGTGTGTTTGTCCCTACACTTACCTGGCATCATATGACATAGCACCTGTGATGCCAAATATTGTGGCGGAAACCAAAGGATATACATGTTGTTCCTGTGATCGACGAACCGAGTGAGTAAACAAGATATCCGTGAACACGTTAAGTGGAAAAAGAGTTACTCTTGAGGTTGAATCCTCTGAAACTATCTACAACCTTAAAGGTAAAATCCAGGAAAAGGAAAGGAATTGTTGTCGCTCATGTATTTTTATCACAGCATTCCTGTGGATCAACAACGCATGTTCATCATCATCTAGTCATTCCTTTCATGGCTTTATAGGGCTCATTTTTGCTGGGAAGCAACTGGAGGATGGTCGTATTCTCTCTGATCACCATATCCAAAAAGAGTCGACTCTGCATCTCGGCTCCTTGCCCTCGTTCCATATTATTGATACTTTCTGCAGTACTTCGTCTTCGTGGTGGTGGCTACCCTCAATACATCTTGAGCAAAGCTGCCGAATTGAACGATGACCAGGAGACCATCGAGACAAAGTTTTACCCTCTTTATGACAAGATTTTGAACTATTGGTTCCCTGCGGCCGATGGCTATGATGTCTGTCCAAAATGGTCCATCCCAGACATCAGAAGAAGTGAGGACTTCACCATCACTTTTGTCATTGAGCACCAGCAGCGGCCTCTGTTGCTTCTCGAGGTGATGCCCCCATCCTCGCTCACAGATGTCCAACTTCACATCCACATGTCAATTATATCTTTTTGCTCTTGGCGACACCTTACCAGTACTGTTCTACAATTAAGAATTCTCATCGTCTCCAACTTAGCTACGTATAGTTCTATTGAAATAGTATCTCGCATATATCAAATTAAATCATCTCAACTCGAATTGATTCCGGAGAGCACGTTGATAACCAATTGTCAGTTGTCATCATCGTCGCTTGGGACCCGATTTGTTGAACTGTTGCCAGCCAGATCTTACCGGCTGTGCAGCAGAAACCGGAGCGTGTGACAGGGGCGGAGGTTGAGGAGCAATGCTTTGAGGAGGTGAGGACGGTGGCCTAGACCATGCAGAAGGCGACGACGGAGAGGGCACTGAGTCACCGCTTAAAGAAGTCCAGCCTCCTGTACGGAATGTAGGCGCGGAAGGAGCCAGAGGTGGTGTGGAGGAAACCTTTTGCCAACCGCCAGACGACGGAGGTGGAGGGGTATCATTGGATAGTGGGAGTTGTGTCGTCGTCGACGGAGTGCCGCTTACGGTAGCCCATCCGGACCGTTTGAACCCAGATGACTGAGTTCCGCTAGCAGCCGGCAGAGCGACCCAACCACTGCTGGGTTTATCGGGCGACGCAGCAGCAGATTCGACTGCGCCACCAACTGCGAGCGGTGCCATGGCAGTGCCGCCACCGGCAGGTTTATGCATCCTGATGCCGTTCGCTGCTGCGATCTTGCGGAGCTCCTTCTCTTCTCGTTTGCGCTCCTTTTCTTTGCGTTTATCCACCTCTTCTTTCGGAAAAATACGAGCATTGGCTTGCATATCCTTTAACCGTGCTTTGTGGTGGTGCGCGTACGAATTGGTATGTTCGTCGTACTGTGTGACCGTCTTGAACTGTTTATCGCAAAGAGTGCAATAAAAGGGACGTAAGGTGCTCGATATTTCCGACTCGAGCGCCGAGCGCCGTGCAACATTCTCCTGCGAAAAATGTAAGACGTGCGTCGCGTCGGACTCGCAAGGTTGGGCACATTACCTCACGTGCACGACGCTGTTCTTCTGTCTCGTTTCGTTGGCGCTCCGAGTCCAGCTCCCGTCGTTGTGCAACCGTTGTTTCAATCATCCGGACATCCTGGCTCGTCTTGCCTAGCCCAGTAAGATCCGTTTTGACATAAAAAGGGACGGGGTCGACGCGGCCTAGAAGATGTTCAACTAAATTACACAATACTGTGTGGCTCAGAGCCAATCTCACCGTCGCTAGAGAGGCCCAGAGGTTGTCCCTCAACCCACCCGAGCTTTGCCAGCATCGAAAAACCTTTGTTAGTAGATTTGATCCGGGTATCGACCGTGATTCTCTCTCGTTCAGCACCACGGTGAAATTCGTCATACTTGGAGACGTTGTCAACGTCCATGGGAACGGGAGAGGGGGAGCGAGAGACGAGGGAAACGTTGTCGTCATCGGCGGCGGGATGGTCATCCTCGTCTGATCGTTGACGCTGGAAGAGCGGGCAGTACGGGATGATAACAGTCGGAGCGGGGAAGAGCGGGGAGATTGGATACCTTTAGGGAGTTGTCCAGCCCAGTCATTGGGATGGCATTCCACCGGGCGATGGTGCTTGCCGACATAGTTTGCACTCAACCGTTCCACGTGATCAACTTCCTACTTGTACCTCATAATATCTCCCCATCATCCCGCACCACAAAGCTCCCAATTTCATATTCATCAGACCCACATTCCTCCCGGCAAGGTGAGCTCGATGGCTGCACCACCAGACGCCCTCTTTGTCCGAATTGACGACGCCTTATCGGTCCTTGTGCAAATTCTGGCATGTCCACGCCCACAGGTGCTTGTGTGAGGAGGCTTTGCCGATATATCATGCTTTGGTCATAAGAACCAGAGACTTGAGTCAGTGGCGAGTTCTTGATGAATGCCATATCCGACTCGCTTCCCACCTCGTCCTCGCTATTTGAGATACCCTCGCTCACTTCGTCGCCCGAGTGTTCAGCAGCGACGTCAAAGATCGGATCGTGCTGTGCCTCGAAAACCGTCAATTGTTGTTTCTTCTTTTTTCGCGTGGGTGGCGTTGAAGGTGGATGTCTTTGAAGACGTTTCAGAGGCACCTCATCACATGGTGACGATTCAACGCCAAAATCACATCGCGAGTTCTTGCTGTGGCCCTTGCCTTGTTTTACCGGAAACGTGGCTGTCGGCACGTCAGAAAATGAACATATATTATTCTGAACAGGAGACTCGGGCGGCAGCATGTCTCCCCGCCTTAACCTCCCCGTCGGCTCACGCGATGGGCTACCGAAAATCTGAGGCTCGTCGTCGCAGCCATCGCTCCGGTTCTGTCCCTCGTTTATCTCCGCAGAACCTTTCGCCTTTTCCGTCCTGGGTTTTGGCTTTGGAGGGTGAATAATCTCTACCGATTCGTCGGCCGCGGGGCAGGGCACGGCCTTGCTTCTTGCTATCAGCGGAGATGAAGATTCTACACAAAAAGCGATTTCGTCGTCGTCTTGTATCAGCCAAGACAAATCCTCATCAACGTTCTGATTTGTCGGAGGTTGGCCAGACGATGCCAAGCTAACAGGTACTTCAGGCTCAGAGTCCGAAAGATTGATAACAACATCTGCAGGCGAAGGGAAGGATCGCTGTCTTGTCGCTGTCTTGGCTTGCCCTGGAGGCGACTTGGTTGGGCTGTGTATGTCCGCACGAATAGGCATTTTCCGTTTCTGCGTGCTCGGTGTCTTTGGACTATCTGCCGGTAGCATTGACTGTTCAATATCCAAATCATCCGAGTCGTCTACCCCCAAGCGAGAGAATTGACTAGATGTCGGCTGTGTAACTTTCTCTGTCTCATTCTTCGAGTTCCTCTTCCTGCCATCGTGCGTGGCGGCTTTGCGTAATCTTGGCTTCCTCTCTGCCTTGGGTTTTGTGGTACCTGTAGCATACGATTTGGCTCTACGTGGCGGGGCCAAAATCAATCCTGATTCCAGTTCCTTATCCGTGTCGTCATCGACCCCTTGCAGATCAAAATCTTTTTCTTTCTCCTCATGTCTTTGAGGCTCGGCTATTTTCCTCTTCTTCGAACCTTTCATAGCAAGATCTAATGCGCGGACAAACCCCATACTCGCGTCAGCTGGAACGTTGCGCCGAATATCAGCATCCCTCTTGCGCTTGGTCTTGTTCCCCTTGGATGCGTCGCTATCAAGCTTTTTGCTGTAGCGTAGCTCGGGAACGTAAGGCGTTATCGGCATATCCTTTTCCAAGCATTGCGGTTTGATATGATCCGGTAGGAGTCGTTCCACATCACCATATAGCTCTATTTGGTTTCCCTTGTAAATGGTTCGCTGTACCTCCTTGTATGCAGCTTGAGCTTTGTCCATGTTGAACTCTTCTCGACCTTCAGAAAGAAGTACATGCACAGTACCATCACGTTGACGTCCCGTACGACCAAAGCGTTGCAACTAGGCACCAGATCAGCGACCTGTTCAAGTCGGTGATGACAGGCGTACCATACGAATCGGTGTCTTCTGTGCGTCATAACAAATGATGACATCTACCTCACCAATATCAAGACCCTCCTCTCCGATTGACGTTGCCACCAAAACATTCAATTCATTGGATTGAAATTTTTGGATGGTCTGCAAGGGCGAAGGTAAGAATCATGTATTCTGCAATGGCATATACCAACTTCAAGCTGCACTCTCTGAAGCATGCCCTTCTTGCCCTGCTTATCCAATCCTTGTCCAACGAACTTACTAGCTCGAATGAGTGGTCGATGCGCGTCCAACATTTCCACGATCTCATCCACGACTTCCCGAGATGTGACGAATATCATAGCATTCGAAGTGCTAGCATCTTCGTCCTCGTCGGGTATTCTCTGGCCGAAATAATCGATTAGCAACGTCCTCAATATCTCCATCTTCGGATGCAATGGAAAGCCACTGGAGTGCTGGCTCTCCATTTCGGCCAACATTGCCATAAATTGCGGATCCTTTTGCCATTGAATCTTCGACTTCAATTCTTTCTGCACTCCAACTCGTTTCTTTCTGGGACTACCACCCTCCTCGCCGCCGGATATCGCGCTTGCCTTTGCTTTTGGATTACCAATTTGCGAGAGCTGCACAAGATACGTGTAGCAGAGGTTCATCGTGCCTTCCATCTACGAAGTCGTCGTGACCAATCCATGAGGATTAACGAGAGAATGACGTACCAGGTAACCCATAACTCTTGCCAGTGTAGAAAGTTTAAACAATGACTGAGTTGCCCATCTCTCGTGCGGTTTGAGAGACCGACATTTAGCCTGCGGCATGTAAGTATGCATTCTAACTGCATCATTGCTGAAAAGGATGCCCGATTGCCTCATTTTTTGCATCAGAGGCTACTAGCATCAGGTAAAGTACTTCAAACACTCGAACAGCTCTTACCGCCATGATTCCCACAAGCATATGCTTAACTCGATTTATATTATCGTCCATTGCTACTATGTGTCGCTCAATTTTCTAACATTGTAAAGTCATCTCACTGGCCGGGATGAGTGTAGATTGAAGTTCACCTTGTCATGTAGATATTTCACAATATCTACACTAGCTTCATCTCGAATTTCTACATGGCTGATGTGAAGTCCGTCGATCAAGTTCTGGAGGGCCCCGGGAGTACTACCAGGTGTTGCGGTGAGAGCTAAAACGCGAAAGTGAGGGTTCTTAGGCATAAGAATCCGCATGGCTTGATTATATGCGTATCCACCCGTTGCATGGTGTGCCTCGTCTGAGAAGAGTTACTACATCGCCAGCAAACGAATTACCACTCATACCTATTACTAAAAGAACGATATCTTTCACGTCGCAAATCTCATTGTAGATATCGTTCACAAGAGTCTGAGGTGTCATATAAAAAATGCGTTTCTGTGCCCACTGCGATGCCGTCAAAAATGGACATGAAGACTTGGCTAGATGACTTACATATTTCTGTCGAACATGACTCGGCACTGCGCCAGTCAACTCAACCGCCTCGGTGCCTGGAATGCCACACACTTTGTGGCATGCATTGATCTGTTGCGAAACAAGGGGTTTCGTGGGGGCCACGAAAACGACCTTTCCTTCAGGAAACCATCGATAATCTATGCATATCTGGTGAGCTCAAGTCATTCAATAGCAACTGTATTACAATTTAGCATTACTACCCCAGCAATGAATGTTTTTCCGAGACCAGTCGGAAGGGCGACCAGAGCGTTTTCGAACAGACAATGTTTCACGATGTTGAACTGATAATCGCGTTTCGGTTGATTCAGTGGATATAACCAATGTTTGGCTTCCAATAAGTCTGCTTTGAGTTTCATAGGTGGAGGCTGCAGCTATGTCAAAACAGTCCTGAATGAAATAGAACCGAAGACAAACGGGACTAGTGATATGCAAACATTTTATCAGTATTTCGCAAACGTGGACTGAGACCTACGTACCTAGCTAGTGTACGTGTCAGACGAGCTTAGGCACACATAGTGAATATCACTCACTGGGAGATGGAAGCTGGCCTTGAGAGTTTCCTGAAGATTGGCTAACCAATTCATACTGCGGCTCCTCTCCACCCCAGCCATCCGTGTCAATCGATTTTCCCTTCGACTTCTGTTTCTTTGCGGGTCTAATTTCGATTGCTGTATAATCCCATCTCTTCGTCTTGGGAGTCATTTGTCCCGACGAATTGTTGGAGAGCGACTTTGTGCTCTGTATTCCAGACGGTCTCTGCGATGAGGTGAGAAAGCCACCGTCCAACGTTGTCTGTATGGTTACGCCAACCCGACTTGGCCCGGCTCGTGCGTTGCTGTTACCAATAGGATCCAATTGTTGAAGTTCACTTTCGTCGAAGTCGAGGGTTAGATCGAACAAGTCGTCTGGGGCCCTATTCCGATTGTTTGAGACAGTGCCAACACCTTGTGAAAGGGCAGCCGCTTCAAGAGCATTGATTTCTTCGAGAGCAGCATCATCAAGGTCTTCAAACAGGTCGTCGGAGTTCATGACGTTCATGGGTGAGCGGACGCGACGCGTTAAGTAACGCGTCAACAACGATAAAGTAAATCTATTCCCTAAAGTGTCGCACATAGACGTCCCTAACCGTCCCATTCACTTTGGCAGTGAATCCAGCCGCTTTTTTCTCCTCAGCCATCTCTCTCACCAACCTCAGCAAGTCATCTATAACCTGTTCACTTGTTTGGATATGGAGGACAAGTCTAGAACCACGAAGGAAAATGGGCTCAGACAGCGCCGCAGCTCTTTGTGTAATCTCATCGTAGCTAAGGCCCACCGAGGATGGACCGTAAAAGACCTGTTTTTGATCAACTCGAGCCGACGCGGGGGATGTGGGGAACTGTACCATGCACGTCTCTGCCCTGCTCAGAATTGTAACACCAATTTCTTCAAGTCCGCTCTCCAATTTCCTGGCCAATGCATGCACTCGAGGTAGGAGCGGGAAATTGTGTGTCAGGGCATACGCAGCAGAAGCAGCAAGGATGCCAATCTGGCGCAGGCCGCCGCCGAATAATTTCCGGAACCGACGAGCTTTTGCTATAAACTCCTTCGTACCAACCAAGCAAGAACCAACAGGTGCGCCTGTAACATGTCGAGTTACGAACTGAATATTGACATCGGTCTTACCTAGGCCCTTGCTGAAGCAGAGGCTGGCAGAATCAAATGGCGCACATAACTCTTCAATCGTCTTGCCCGTCTCTACGGCCACATGCCAAATTCTGGCACCATCGAGATGCATCTTGATGCCTATGGAATGGGCGTATGCTGAAATGCGGATTATCTCATCTTGAGGAAATATAGTGCCATATAGGGTATTCTCAAGGGCAATGACTTCGGTGGGAGCACTTTCAGCTTTCTATCAACTGACGTGATTCAGAGTTGACAATGTATGTCTTACAAATGAACATCATCGGTCTTAATGACTTGATATCAACGAGCGTAAGGTGATGCTCTGATACGTCAATGAGCCCGAGTTCGGTCATACACAGAAATACCAACCGTTGGAGGGTGAGATCGGTATCACCGTTGCTCCGGAATGGAAAGCAGCACCGCCAGTCTCGTACCTAAGAGGATCAATCAGGTTTACAAATTGTCTTCAGAAGCTTTTCACTGCGTACTTGTTCATGTGCGAACGTTGATCTACCAAGACTGTGTATGGTGGCTGCTTTAGATGTGTCCTCAACGCAATCTGGTTCGATGCGGTGCCAGAGGGCATGAATATAGCGGCATCTTTCCCCGTAATTTTGGCTAGATGAGCCTCCAATGCTCTATCATTCGCGTATGATCCTCAACCAGGATTACATTGTCATTCACGCTCACGCAGTTGTAGGGTCGAAATATACATCATCACCAAGTGTCGCATGCTTGGCGTACTCGTACATTTCTTCTGTAGGCACTGAGCAAAATAGTGAGCGTGGGCTAAGTTGTAGCTTCAGCGCTTACCAGTCAAAGTGTCGGCTGCAAAAAGCTATGTTCAATGAAACGACGAATTAGAACGATCTGCATACAAATGAAGGATCGTGCGATCTCATTGCGCTTTGTCGCATTATCCTGTGCAGGATTGTTGGAAAGTACATCCACTTTCACTTGGTCGAAGATCGTAGCTAGACAAGAGGCCATGATTAGCGCTCAGCGCTCAGCGCCGGTTCTTATCTAGTCATGATGCCAGTCCATGCGGCGCGTTACTTTAGTCTTACTAATTATCACTTGCGGATCAACGACAAGCCACCGTCGCAACGTGTTCGACACCTAATATCCGACAGCACATATGGGCAACGTGAGTCCTATCAGAAGTGATGGAGTAATGTTTTGACAAGACCAGGGTGCAAAAGCGCAGCAAAGGCGCGAGCGTAATGGAGCCAAGGATGGGAAAGGGAACAAAAGCCAACTCAAAGTAAACGAGGCATCGAAATCGATAGTCTGCTCAGTATGCAAACAATCATTTGTGAGTATTGCCGACAGCTGGCGCTGAGGACTGCGTTACAGTGATTTTGTAGCTGATTACCACACGTGCACCGGCGTGAGTCATATCGTTGACGATTACCAACCATTGACTCGCAATCAGTTTGGAAGAGCACTCGACGAACAGACATTCCAAGTCAATGGCTGAATGCTTTCCCGCTATACCCAATTGACATCCCTCTTCGCTGATAAATGGTATTTGATTAGTACTCACATCAGTACAAAGTATCTACGAAAAAACTCGTTGTGGATAAATACTCTACAGTGGATTGAATGTGCTACCAGCGCTCGCAGCATTGGCAGCTCCTCTGGCCTGGAGTTTCTCTCCGACTTTCTTCTGCACTTCATTGTATTTTGCAACGCAACGGTCGATGCAGACATTCTCCCCCTTGTTCAGGTCGCCTTCCGTGAAGCGCTGGTTTATACACTTTGCATAACAGGAGCTGGACTCGCAATCAGCATTTGACATGTACTCGGTGAATACAGCACTAACGAAACCATCCGGTTGAAAAAGTCTGTCACAGTGTCCAATCTGGACGTGGTGTAAGACGGCGCGGACGTGATGCAAAGCAGAAACATACTCTGTGATGGCCATCTCAATTTTGTCCGAATTCACGCCGCCCACATTGTTGCTGACGCCTCCGCCTCTTCCCAAGAATGACATTTGAGTGAAGTGGACAGTGACGCGGAAAAGTTGCGTCACACCTGTGACAAGATCATGGTCGAATCAACGGCGGTCACCGTGCACCGATGCAGATTTGTTGACTACTGTCCGTCAGCGATCACAGCCTTAGCCTTTGTACCATCTACTCTACCTTGTACCAAGATTGAAAGGCGTCCGGCGCCTTCCAAGCCTCATGTCAAATTTGGTATGCTTGCCGTGGGCCATGCAAATGGTAACATCGACCTCTGTGAGTGGAGCGGAATCGAAAAAGAACCGCAATCGACTCAGGCATGGGTCATCAGGAAAGTACGTTTATCGTTATCGCCTCAATCTTGTGCTCACACTTATTCAGACGCTCCCAGGGTTATACCCTTCAAAAGTAGATTCATTGGCTTTTATAATCCGCTATCCAGACGAGCTTGGACCGAATGTTGTCCCATCTTACTCGGACCTTCGACTCTTCAGTTCCGGGGGAGGGGCGAACTCATAGAATGGGATATAGATCGCGGTTGTATAAGGGTGCGCTTGTGTAACATGAATCTGTGTTATTCTGATGTAGAAACAGAGAACTATCAATTCGCAAGGTGGAGCCATTTGGTGCATCTCCGCGAATCCAGCACTTAATACCCTTGCCATCGGCTGCGAGGATGGCTCTGTTCGCCTGCTTTCTGTTGCCCACGACACACTGCAACATTCTCGTCGCTTTGACAGGGTGAAGTCACGCGTACTTAGCATCGCCTGGGGTCCACCGGTACCGCGTAAAAGAGCACCTTCAGAGGCGGGGGAATCAAGCGACGAGGGCGATGATGAAGATGACTGGAGCGATGCATGGCTTGTTACTGGTGGATCCGACAATAGCCTGCGAAAGTGGGACGTGACGACGGGCAGGTTAATGGATCGAATGTCTACGGATAAAATCAGGGGAGAACGTACTCTGGTGTGGACAGTAGGAGTGTTGGGGTCTGTCATCCGCGTCTAGACTCTGGGATTCTTTTGCTTACTACGCCCCCGCAGAGATGGTACCATCATATCTGGTGACTCGCTTGGTATGGTGAAATTCTGGGATTCGCGCACATGCACCCAACTTCAGACTTTCAAAGCCCATGGCGCAGATGTTCTTTGTTTGGCTATAGATCCAGTGAGGATGTTAGTAGTTCATCCTTCGTTCTCTCTCACCATTTGCCTTATCTTCCAGGACGGTAAAGCTGTATACTCATCTGGCGTCGACCAAAAGATTGCACAGTTTGCCTTAGTCAAGACGACAGGCACAGACAAAGCCCCATTTGGATTCCAAGGATCCTCTAGTCGATGGGTGCAGACGTGCAGCCGGCGTCTTCACTCTCATGATGTGAGGGCGCTTGCAACTTGGCCAACTTACACGCTTCTGCCTCCGGCATTCAGAAAACAACATCCCATTGATGTTGCAACGATCCTTGCCTCCGGTGGCCTCGATATGTCTGTTGTCGTTACGCCGGCTGCACTGCCTACAAGCACAGTTGTGAAAGTCATAAACCCTCTAGTCACGAGTAGCGATGCAACGTTCGAAAATTCGTATCAACGTAAAATAGCGTATTCGGCCGGGCCATCTGGGATACCTTCCATCAGTTTGGCATGCCAAGCAAGACTGGTTACATGTATGCGTGATGCTGGCGTGAGTGTGTGGCGATTGTTGTCCGAGTCAAGGCCAGATGCAGAACTTGTCCTGCAAGACTCAGAAAGGATGGGATGGGAGAAGGTTCTTGAGATGGATTTTATTGTCGGCGGAAACTTGGTCGCAAGTGCAATTTCAGATAATGGACAATGGCTTGCTGTTTCGGACCCGTTTGAGACGAAGTTGTTCAGCCTTTCTACCGACGTAAGTTTTTTCGTCAAGGCAAGTATGTCATACTCACGGGATTTAGTTGGAGGGCCGTCTAAAACCCAGACGCATTCGCGATCTTACTACCATTCTTCAAGATCATTTCCCTGCGTCCTCTACGATGCGATCTACAGGTGCTATCGCTTTCCAGTTTTCCCCTGATTCCTCAAGGCTTGTATTGTCGATGGCTATATCGTCTTATGTTCTTATGCTTGACCTCACGGGTGACAAACCGCGCGTACTTCAGCACTTTGACCATCATCGTCGGCGTGGCTCAATTGTCCGCAACCGCGTCATTAAGGGCCGACGGAAAAATGAGGTTGCCAACGCTGATGCTGAAATGGCAGAGGAAAATGAGAGCGAAGCTGATGCGGAAGCTAACGATGAAGATGACGAGTCGGACTCGACACCACTCGTAGTCAATATTCTTCGTGTCGCAATTAGTCCCGATGGGCAATGGTTAGCCACCTCTGATGACCATATGCGCACGCATATCTTTAATCTAGACTCGATAAAGGTTGGATCTCACTTTCTCACATCACACTTGATCTAATTCAATGGCAGCATCACTGCGTTTTGCCTTCATTCGCCAAACCTGCACAGGCGCTTGGTTTCGATCCGGCCCATCCGAATATTCTCATCATAGCATTCCCAGATAACACTGTCCAGATCTATAACGTCGAGGCGCAGCAATTCCCAGCGTGGGGCAAGAAGCTCAGCTCAGCTCTTCCTAAAAGACTGACAAATTCTCATGACCCCGTTATTGGTATATCGTTCAATCCAATCCAACAATTTAACGAGAACCAAGGTCGTTATGTTTTCTTCTGGGGTTCAACATGGATCTGCAGATTATCGCTCTCGGAAGATAGGATGTTGAGCATACCCAACAAGAAGCGACGGCGGGAAAGTGCCAAGGAATTTCTAAAAGCTCATGACCATGAAGATTATAAAATGATAGCTCATTATCGCCCTATCTTATTTTTGGACTTTTTGGTTAATGGAGAGTTAGTCGTGGTCGAACGTCCAATCATTGATGTTCTGTCTACACTGCCACCACCCTTCTTCAAACCCAAATATGGTGCTTCATAGACATGACAAACAGTGCTTCTATGCATCCTGGATGTTAAGAAAGGAGTTACATGGTAAAATGGCGAACTACGATACAGTGGTAAACTGAAAAGGCTCTACCGATGTTGTTATCTAGAGTTTGGGTAACATGGAATAACTTAAGGTTGCTGGTGTTTGTCAAGCTTCTCGTCCTCCCTAGCGACGTATGAATGGAATCTGAAAAGGGTATCAAGTAATAATCACCTTGAATTTATGATGGACAGATAGAGTGTCCAGAACACCCCGCATGTTGACTGAAAGAGAACACGATATGGCAAGGGCATGTAGCGGAAATTTATTAGCTGATTGACTTGTCAGAACGCAACGGTACCTGCATCATTGGCAACTCACTTGCGCAAGCGGCCAAATCTTCCAGTTGGTCAAAAGGACCGGTACAAAGAGATCGTCGAATTTCTCTTTGATTTGTTCTGGCCCGCGGCCTTCCATAAGACCTATTGAACCTATGAACGCACCCAGCTAAAAGGAATTGTCAGAACGTCTCCAAGGTGTGCCAGTTGTAACACGTACACCAATAGGAGCCCTGAAATAAATGTTAAATGTCATAACCGGTTAAAATGGCAAGCGCACGCACATGACCATTTGGTCACAAGCCACTCTCTTTGACAATGCTCTTATACTAACCTTCTTAGATGTTTGAATAGTCCTAAGCGGGAAGCGGTGCTCGAGAAAAGTATTCCATCGGCCAATGAAAGGGCCTTGCGGAAATGATGTCATACATTCGTACATGAATGACGATTCTCTGTACTTACTGATCATACACCCAAAGCAGAAAAATCGTACGGTGCGTAGAATGTCATAGGGTCTTACTTCTTCGTGCCCTTTCCTGGCAAGCTTCAACGACTTTGAACATATGGAAAGACGAGGAAAAATGCGAGGACGTACGGTGTTTTGGCAGAGCTGCGCAATGCAGTCACCAAAAGCATTGAGAGAGCCGCCCGTTAGCGCAAGGGTAAAGTTTGGATGAGTGCTGAAGGAATGCTGATACAAGCGTGCTATCGCCAACGAGGTCATACCATACAACTCTGGGGAGTGGTAAAGGTGTTACAGAGATAGATGACGGTATAAGTTATATGGCACGCGGAGTACGTGCAGAGCTCATTCGCAGGCGAGTGATGACCTCGCTCGTCGATGGAGAAGTGAGGAGGAATGTCGATATGCACTTCCTTTTCCGGCATTCCACGTGATTGAACGCGACGCGATCTCAGATTCAAGGCAAACAGCATACACCAACCCCCCTACAAAAGGTGGACGCGTTCCCCGCCCACCTAGATTCCTTCCTTTCCTCCCACCATCACGCTAAGAGCAGGATCTGGCATCCTCTCATACCCACGTTATATTTTCATTAATCATTACATTTCGACATGCCTTCTCTCGCTTGGACCCTGGTTATCCTGACAGCAATCAATCTTATCTCTGCTGTGCCTGCGCCTTGGGAACCTAACACGGCTTATAGTGGTTCTGGCGGTCATGCCACTGGCGGTTCGGTCATTGATGAATCCACAACTGATGTAATTCAAAGACTTCTTGCTGCCTTGCGAATCAATATCGGATCGAGTAAGTTTCTCATTTTTCGTGCTAGCTAGTATTGAACGATTCTAGATAACGCCGGTAATGGTGGTCATGGAACTTCGGGCCTTTCATCCGCAGCAGCAGCATCTCGTGTGGTTCGACGTGAAAAAGGAATCACCTCCTACTCAGGAGCCGGAGGAGAAGCAAATGGCGGGACATTTGATGGCATAATCGGGCTCATTAATATAGAATCCAGTAAGTCCCATTGTTTATCCAGTCAACGCATACAATTGGCCTCCCAGACAATGGCGGAAACGCCGGAACGGCGGATAGTGGCCCCAGTGTTGCAGGAGTTCTTGCACGGCAAAATGAATATGAACCTACGCACCAATAAAACCATTACTCTTGTATCGTCACTCAGCATGTATTTCTAACCGTGGACAAGTTCAAAACTAATTCTATGTATTCGTTCAATGGAGATGTTTGATAAAGACGCTAGAACAGTTTTAGTTTCCCTGTTACCTGATTGACAAGATGGATGGGGGCTGGGCCAACACCCAGTACGGTTCTTGTTCCCGCTTCGATTTGAGTACGGCCTCTGACAAACCGTGAGCAAGAGTTTTTTTTAATATTTGTCACGCATACATACGCATCTTGTATTGAACGCGCGCATAAATTAAGACTCTTGGCAATTGCTTCCAGTTCCAGTAGCTGTTCCTCGGAATCTGCCTTCAGTGTGATTTTAGCTTGTCTTGTAGAAGTAAGTTATCGTACACCCCAAGGATGATTGGCCGGCTCACCCTGTGTGTTCCCAGTGTTGGATGAGCTGCAACATTAGTCAAATAATTGTCGTAGTTCTCAATAATGTAGAAATGCACCTTCGGATTTTTCTTCATTAGAGTCTTGTAGCAAGCTAGTGTTGCGTGCCTTGACTCGAAAAGTTATGCTCATGAAGGACGGCGTTCAACCAGAAATTCTTACGCGCACCTACGGTGGTACGGCAATCTTCATCACAGGAATAATATGCGACTTACTGTGCAGCCACCTTTCCCGGTGTCATGCCAAGGTCGGTTCGAATGATGAGAACCTAGACAGAATTCGGATACGCTGATATATGTTAACTGGGAAAATCGCCGCACGAGTTTACATGGTTCCATATAACCGGCATTGACCGCAGCTAGATCCCCATCTGAAATATCCTCCTGTCCCTCATCCGCCTCCCTGAAGGCAGCGACGGCTGTTCTTGACTGCGATTCACCACTTCGATGCCGCGATAAACCCAGTTGGTAACCTAGCCAAAGGGACGTAGTACACAACACAAGAGACAATGCAACTAAGTAGTGAATCCGTCATTTGAAACAACTTCAATTAGTTCCAGGACATACCTTGCGACGTAGTTGTTGCAACATACTATTTAGACTGGTCGGGTATTGCCGAAGAGGAGGATTTTTTATAATCCACATCAACATCACGGGAACCATTATCATCACAACTTTTGAGAATGGCGGCGGAACCCAGCACGGCGTCCACGTCAACGTCTGCAACGACGAAAAGCAACGATGAAGCGCCATCGTTTTCGACGCTGGACCTTTCTGAACAGACAAACAAAGCACTCGCTGAAATGAACATCAATATCATGAAACCTGTTCAGGCAAAATCAATACCGGTGTTGCTTGCTGGGAAGGATGTTTTAGGTGCAGCGAGAACTGGATCTGGAAAAACCTGGCATTTCTCGTGCCAGCGGTGGAACTACTACATCGTCTAAAATTCAAGCCAATGAATGGTGGGTTTTTTGCGCCCCAATCAAAATCAAAGTAAAGTAATCAATCTGCGCTATTCTGCAAAATAGGTACAGGTATCATAATTATATTACCGACTCGTGAGCTTGCATTACAGATATTTGGCGTCGCGAAGGACTTGATGGCGCATCATTCACAGACGTTCGGAATCGTTATTGGTGGTGCCAATAGAAGGGCGGAAGCTGAAAAGCTGGCAAAGGGTGTTAACCTACTGGTAGCGACACCTGGAAGGCTGCTAGACCACCTTGAGGTATGCGTGCACGACTTTGCAACAGGCTTGGCTTACAGATTTAACTAGAACACGAAAGGATTCGTTTTCCGAAATCTGAAAGCGCTTGTAATCGATGAAGCAGATCGGCTATTGGAAATCGGTTTTGAAGAAGAAATGAAGAAGATCATATCAATTTTGCCCAATGGTATGTCTAGCCTCGCTTTTTACGTACTTTTCTTAGGAGTTCGTAATAGAAAACCGCCAATCTATGCTTTTCTCCGCCACACAGACGACAAAAGTACAGGATTTGGCTCGGATATCGCTGAGACCTGGACCCGTACACATTGATGTAGACAGAGAAGAAGCAACGAGTACTGTCACAACTCTGTCGCAAGGCTACGTGGTTTGCCCATCTGAGCGGCGGTTCCTTCTACTGTTTACGTTTCTGAAGCAAAATCTGAAAAAGAAGGTGATTGTGTTCTTCTCAAGTTGCAACAGCGTAAAATATCACGGCGAACTGCTCAATTACATCGATGTTCCTGTCTTGGATCTGCACGTAAGCAAGTCTCGCTTATTGACAATTTTTTCATAATGAAATGTTTCGTAGGGCAAGCAGAAACAACAAAAGCGAACAAACACTTTTTTCGAGTTCGTAAATGCAGAGTCTGGCATTCTCCTTTGTACAGATGTCGCTGCGCGAGGGCTCGACATACCACGAGTCCATTGGATTATCCAGTTTGATCCACCAGACGATCCACGCGATTACATTCATCGAGTGGGTCGTACGGCGCGTGCGGGGAACGTCGGCAAGAGTCTGCTCTTCCTCCTCGAAAGCGAGCTTGGATTTCTGCGGTACTTGAAACAAGCCAAAGTCCCACTGAACGAGTTCAACTTTCCAGCAGATCGGATCGCAAATGTTCAAAGTCAGTTAGAAAAGCTGCTACAAAAGAACTATTTCCTACATCAGTCAGCAAGAGATGGATTTCGGTCATATCTCCAGGCGTATGCGTCGTATTCGCTGAAAAAGATATATGACGTCAACAAGCTTGATCTTGCCAAAGTGGGCAAGGCATTTGGGTTTGCTGTTCCGCCGCGAGTAAATTTGAATATTGCTCCTGGAAAGGGTACATCTACGAAGGGGAAGAAACGAATGAGAGAGGAAGATAAGGAAGTGGAAGTGGAGGAGATGGAGGTGGGGGGAGGAGCGGAGGGAAGCGATGGGAAGGGCAGGCAGAGGAAGAGCAAGGCAGCGGGCGGTGTCCAGTGGAGTCGCTAGTTCACTCACATACCTCTTTTGACAATTTGACATTCAAAAATGACTCTCACTGACCTGCCCCTTGAAGTCCTTTTGGATAATCTCCTGCCTGCCTTGCCCACTCGCGATCTATTGAACCTCGCCTGTACCAACAGGGCATGTCCTTATCTTCCCGCTTCTGCGCGATCCGGCTCATATCGTTTAGTTCTTTGCCGATCTTTGTGCTGATGAAACTCTTTGGCACACAAAGTTGCTAGTCGATTTCAACTTTACAGGCGCCGAAACAGCCCGATCGACTGGCTGGAAATTCATTTATAAAGGCCTTGATAAACCTCAGGGTAGATATCCCCTCGCACACGCTTCTGAAAGCTGACTCGTGTTTGGCTGCAGTATACGTCTGGGGGTGAGTCGACTGGCATCCGATCCTGCAACGTTACTCATCCGTGTACAGGGACAGGAGAGATGGCAGACTTGGGCTAAGCAGATTTCCAAGGGCAGAGACATTTGGGGTGCCTCTCCCAACGCGACTCAAGTTGCCAGGCGCGCGTATCGTGAGCTTGGTAGCCAGTGGCTGGTATGCCTCCAACCAAAACCATGCAACTCACTAAACCAGGTCCATAGGTCATTTCACGCCTTGGATTCTGAAGGCAACATTTACGTATGCGGTACGTCATCCGGGTCTTACAAGCCATGTTATCTGACCAGCTATAAAGGCACATTGAACTCTGAGGGTGCTGTGGCCTCGCGGAGCGATGGCTTCTCGGCGTCATCACAAACTGCTCACACTCCCGAGAAGTTGTCTTTGCCTGTACCGTTTCGTAGCATCAGGTAAACATATTTCACCCTTCTCAGTCTCGCATGTAACGGATTTCCAAAAGTTGCGGTCGCATGCACAGCTCGGCCTTGGATGCGAACAACAAGATTTGGAATTTTGTAAGCTGGGGACGCCCGATTCGGATGACCTGGTCAGTCTTCGACGATCCTGATTTCGCTCCTGTCCAAGTAGAATGCGGCTGGATGTTCTCTTGCGTGCTCGTCAAATCTGGAGATGTTTTCGCCTGGTGGCCTTTCTCAGGAACGATGAAGGCTAGAATAGAGACAAATACTCAGCGAATGAACAAGGATCGCAATACCTTTGCAAATGGTGTGAATGGTGTCGTCCAATGTACTCCTTGGGACTTGGATATGATACCCGAGCGTCTCCCTCAGTTACCTCCTCTTCCTGAGTTGGGAACGGTTATTGACGACGCGATGCCGGAGACTAAGCTCGTCAAAATTGCTGGGTTCGATGGCCACATAGTTGGCCTGACGAACAAGGGACATGTGGTTAAGTTTAGAGGACTTGACAATGAACAGACCGTAGCGCAAGGCCAATGGACATATGTGAGTACAATTTATGCGGACGGAACAAGCCCTAATTACAAGGCAACTAGCTACCAAAATTTAGTGAAGCCGCTGCCCTTCGGGATCATACTGCGTTTTCTGATCCTAAAAGTGATCTCAAGGCGCCTCAGTCATTGCGGATCACTCATGTAAGTCATACCGCAATTTGCATCAATGGATCTAATTTCAGATAGGTTACTGCCAATTTTTTAACATTCGTGGCTTACTCAACGGGGTCGAATTCCATTATTCTTATGGGTGATACCGACACGACAGAGGAAACAGAGCCACAGATTATCCCTGCTCTTCAGAACAAGGATGTGATTTCGGTCGTTCTTGGAGATTATCACAATGCCGCACTGACGTCGAATGGTAAATTGTATACCTGGGGGAGATTCTCGAACGGTGCATTGGGATTAGGGGAGTCAGGCCCGTCTGGGGGTCGAACAGTAGACGTCCCAACCGAAGTGAGGTTTGATCACTGGAGGAAGGAGCGTAAAGATAGCTTTTGCCTCGCGGTGGCTGCTGGGGGGTGGCATACAGGGGCACTGGTAATTGATCTAGAGGTCAGCCTTTCTTAAGGAACATCTCAGTCTTTCGGCTTACTCTTTTGCAAGCCTGGCAATGATGAGTCTGATGAAAGGGCGGATCCTGGACTGGAACCCGCATTGCCTTCGCCATCGAATCGCAGACGTCGACCAGGACAGATGCCGTTTATGCCTTTCCCATTCCGAATCGGATTCGCCGGCAGACATGGTAGATATAATTCAAGTTCTGAATCTGACCAGGAAGATGAGCCTTGAGTGTAATTCAATTATTTGTACATGCGTGAGATAATACACGTGAGCGTGACGTTAATACACGTTGTGTTGAGACGCGGCCTTTCCCTTGTGTCTGTGTGTCTGTTGGTCCACAATTCTCGCTCTGGGCGTCAAATTTCGGTTTAAAATCCTCGTTCACTTATCACTGGTACCCATTTCTCGCTCGTGTGATCGCCAATGGCAACATCCCAGGTGCGTGCTTATTGATCGCCGTTGGGAAAAACCGCCGCCAACGTGTTCGACTGTAGCATTATCTGTGGGCATCCGGCCATTTCATCCTATTGATATCTGCCTTTCGGTACTTCTTAGCTGCATTAATGCTCAAAAGTGCACCATGGTGGTATAAAAGTACGAATGTTTATTGCCGCATACATCATCTTCTCATCGAGGCTCTCTTTTTCCAGCGAGTTTCTTGGGCGCACTCATCAGTTATGCGATTGTATGCTAGTGCGTTTTACTGTGTTTTCGTGATGCCACCGTTTTTGACCATTACTTTTCATGTTTTACAGCAAGTCCCTGGGAGTATGTGCGACACTTGATTATGACGTGTATCATGTTGACTTGCGTTCAACAGCCACCTCAACTGAATGGTGCATGGTTCCAGCGCGCTTTGTTCGACGAGGTCAGTGGGTCATTTCCTTCATGTCGACAGTGAAGCTAAGAGGCAGTACAGAATGTTCAATATTTTGTCCTCGCTATGTTTTGGTACTCTTCAAAGCCTGTTTCTTGTATGTGTCTTTGTGCTATGCTGTTTAACTTTTACTCATGACTGTGCAACTAAGTCGCGCTTGTGCCATATGCGATCTTTTCGCTGTTCCATGCATTGACATTCACACGCACCACTCTTCTACCGCAAATATTGCCTCCTGGCCCAGCTACTACAGCTGGAGGTGCTCCGCAGCCTCATCCCTTCTCTAAAAAGCTTCAGGTCTGGGTCAAAAGTGAGTAGCAGAACGCAGACATTGTATTTAATTAACTTGACGTGTGCAGATAATTACGACTATGCCATGCGTGTCGTCGCTTATACTGAGGTGTTGATTCTCCTCCGTGTTATTCTAGGTGCTATTATGTTTCAAAACTCGTTCGTTTCGCCCGTGGTGTATGCGCACTTCTTGCGCCAGCGGTACTATCATTCGGCATTTACCCGCGACGCGGTGGGTGACGTGGGTAACCGCATGGATGGGTACATTCGTCAGCATGGGTCCCCTGCCGTCGTGCAAATATGGGAAAAGGGCAAGGCGTTTGTTTCTAGATGGATGGGTGTGACTCTGACACAAAACCAGACTGCGACGGCAGCTGGGCGTCGGTAGGAGAGTAA
This sequence comes from Amanita subjunquillea, assembly GCA_020011035.1. Taxonomy (NCBI): domain Eukaryota; kingdom Fungi; phylum Basidiomycota; class Agaricomycetes; order Agaricales; family Amanitaceae; genus Amanita; species Amanita subjunquillea. The sequence goes on along the minus strand of JAEBUT010000012.1, from coordinate 242,109 downwards.
TATCTAATAGACACTCGTAATTATCCGTGTCTGATGTATTTCACTTGATCACTAAACCGGAGTCTGCCGGTTCTGTTCAATGTCCCGCATCCCCATTCCTTCCTCCAACCTCCGTCCCTCCTCTCCCCTCTCCGACCACCTCCGTCCCTCTTCGCCATCCCCCACTCGTCCACACCATCTCCGCGCTGATTCTGCTGCAATGTCAACTTTGTCTGGTCACCACTCCAATTCCTCCTTCGACACCCGGAAAAAACAGTCCAAAAAGGATGAGGTATGTCATCGGTGCTACCGGCATTTACGCGTCACCAAGCCCTGCGCAGGCAATTCGGAAAAAGATAGAGTCAGAACTGGCTCGCAAACGCATAATATCCACAACGCACGGTCAGCGTTCGTCGAAGCGAACAGCCAAACCCTCTGCTGCAAAAGGCACCGTCGCGGCTCTGAAGCCATCACCTGCTTTGACGGTGCCCGAAAACATTACCGTGGCGGAGGCCAGCCAGCTATGTGCAGCCAAAAGGACTGATTGTGTGCTAGTCGTTGATGACGAGGAAGGGCTGAGCGGTATATTTACGGCGAAAGACCTGGCCTACAGGGTTTGTATCGTCTGGCTGGTGGAATTCTATGCACCTGACCAGGTTCTATTAGGTCACGGCCGAAGGGCTTGATCCCCATTCCACGCAGGTGCATCAAATCATGACCAGGAATCCAATGGTCACTCGCGACACCACCAGCGCGACAGAGGCATTAGAATTGATGGTTTCAAAGCACTTTAGGCATCTTGTGAGTTGCGTGCCATCTGCGTGTCACTTGGTGTTTATGCTACATGCTAGCCTGTCTGTAATGAAGAGGGCAATGTTGTCGGCTTGCTTGATATAACAAAGGTGTTCCACGAAGCTTTGGGCAAGGTCGAACGAAGCTCTGTAGCTTCGGAACAGTTATTCACTGCAATGGCTGGTGTACAATCTGAACTCGGCGCTGTAGGCTCGAATCCTCAAGCAGCTGCCATGCTTGCCTGGGCAGAAAAGTTGCGGGAGAAGACAGCCCTGCCTGATTTAACAACTGTCATGGATTCGCGTACCCAGCCTGCAACAGTTGGGCCGAGGGCGACCGTCCGTGAAGTGGCCAAACTGATGAAGGAAAGACGAACAACGGCTGTATGCGTCATGGAACCGCCAAGCCCTGCCTCCCCGTCTCTCCATCCCAGAATTGCAGGAATCTTCACCAGTAAGGACGTCGTTCTCCGCGTCATCGCTGCCGGGTTGGATGCTGGAAGGTGCAGCGTCGTTCGCGTCATGACTCCACATCCAGACACCGCGCCACCAACGATGACCGTACACGACGCACTGAAAAAGATGCACAGTGAGTTGACTTGCCAATGTAGCTCTGGAATGATTATTAACACACCAAAAGATGGGCATTACCTTAACTTACCCGTTTTAGAGTCCGACGACCGACTGGTGGCCATTGTGGACGTCCTCAAGTTGACCTATGCCACTCTGGAGCAGGTGAGTTTATCTTATGGACATTGCGTTGTGATTATTCAACTTCAACAGATGAATGCCATGGCCGGGGAGACATCGGAAAACGAAGGAGGCCCCATGTGGGGTCGCTTCTTCGATTCTATAGGCCACGACGAGACAGAGTCAATGATATCTGGTTCGCATCATCCCGACGTTCATCCTCTTCCCTCCATTGGGGATCTTTCGCATTTGCAGCAGTCACCTCATTCAGAGGTTCATCCCAACGACTCTGCTTCAGTCGTAGACGAAGACTCTGGATCTGTCTTGGAAGGTTATGCTCGCAAGAAAGGGATCTCTGTACTAGGTGGTGCGGCACCATTACCAGTCGACGATGGGACTTATGTGTTCAAATTCCATACACCAAGTGGTCGCACTCATCGTTTCCAATCACGTCACGACGATGTTGAGCACCTACGCGAGATTGTCGCCGGCAAACTTGCAACTGATCCTTTTTTCACCGAGTTCAAGCCTTCTGAGCAGGGTGCTGTACATCCTGATCCCAACGACTTTCTCTTGTCATACACCGACACGGATGGTGATACCGTCGTTGTTACTTCGGATAACGATGTAACGGACGCCGTAACCATCGCTCGTGCCAAGGGAACGGATCGTGTTGTGTTGCACGTACAGGGGGGGAAAGACTGGGCAGAGGCGAGCGCGAATAAGAGCGAAGCCAAGATACCAGAAATTCTCACCCCTGTGCAACAGGAAGTCAAGGAAGCAGAGAAAGCTGCGCCTATCCCAACTCCGGAGGCTCCACCTCAAGCTTCAGCATCACCACCCCAACCTCAAGCCGAAGAAATCTTTGGAATTCCAAAGGATCTATTGTTGCCCGCAAGTATCGGTGTGCTTGCAGCTGTCATCGTTGGCGTGTTCACCATTTCGCGTTTGACATCTTCCCAGTATTAGATTAGAATATCCTTTTTTCATCCATTACCCGTTGTTTGCTATGGTTTTTACTGCTTTAACGCTATACCTCTTTGCTATTGATATTAATTGAGTGCAAACGATGGATTTCCTTGATGAATTTAACGAGTGTTATGTTTGTGTACATTTAGGCGTAAGCACTCCAGCCGGCGTGCCGATGCTTTCCTCCGAACTGCAGAGCAATCATCTGAACGGCTCCCATCTATTTCCTTTCCTCTCGCTGGCCCCAGTGTCATAATAAGCTGATCTCATACTTAATGGCGTCTTCGAGTTTGTGGAGGTGAATGATATTGCCTGGTTGGGTGCGAGGGTCGGAATATGCGCGGTACATTGTGGGCATGGCATCCTGTGGAATTCCTTTGACCAGTGCAAGTATTGGTAATTTATGTGAACCGAGACACAGTCAGACTTTAAATGGAAAAACAGTTACTCTTGAGGTTGAATCTTCTGAAACTATCTACAATCTGAAAGATAAAATCCAGGAAAAGGAAAGGTAGGGTTTTGGAGATTGCCTGGTCAAAGGAATTGTTGTCGCTCATGTATTTTTATCACAGCATTCCTGTAGTCATTCCTTTCATGGCTTTAATAGGGCTCATTTTTGCTGGGAAGCAACTGGACCACGCCTTGATGAGATTGGACCAACTATAGCTTGTGGGCAGCTGTGCCCTGGAATGTGCCTGGCGGTGTCGTCTATTGTTGATGGCATTATCTCGTTGTGTCTATTGTCGTTGGGTGCATTGTCGTCGTTACATAGAAATTAAATCGTTAAAGAGAAACATTAAACATACCGGCCCAGTCCTGCTCAAGACCTGCCATTGGGGACAGATTGCGTGGGAGAGGAGACCGGTTCACCCACGTGCTGGAAGACGCTTAGCGGTCAACGCGAAATATAGCATCTTCGCGCTGGTCTGGAGCGCGAAACGCCAACAACCGTGCAGAGGGGAAGTCGCCCCTCAGGTTTCTTCGCCGCCTCCTCATGCCCAAGTCCGAGCGGGACGACGCAGTCAGCGCCCTGGTTTGTCAAACCCAGACGATCTGCGATGTGAACTTAGCACTCCGTCCAACAGGCGGCTCGTATACTGAGGGCTATGATTGACGACTTTGCCTTGGATGCAGCGTTACAGTCGCACCAAGAGATAGCCAGGAGTCGAGCAGTGTGTAATATATGTCATACCCGGTAAGTTCCTCAATCACATTGTGCTCTCTCCATTCGGACTACTGACGTCAACGCCCACGTCGCTTGGATACTGATTCGTGCTATTCGGGGGACAAGATGTCAGGCCGGTATGTCTTCCCATCCACTTTGTCTTTAGTTATATGACCCCTCAATTCAGTTCATGTCCCGGGACCATCGAATATCGCTGCTGCTCCATCCAGAGCAGATACCCCTCTTTCCTCTGATGCAAAGCTCACCGCAGAGACGGAGACCTCGACACCTAATTGTAATAATAGTACGAACTACCTCGAATGTGTCAATTGCAATCGACAGGCGAGCCTCATAGTCCGTCACCACTACCGCTTACTCACACATTATGCGATGCAGGTTGCACCAAGTCGGTATGCCCCTCACCTCAGCGCGTGCATGGGCCTTGCCACGGCGCGTCGCGGCGCGGCACGTGCGAACGCGAACATCAAATCCAAGTGAGTGGTTGTTGCACGCGAACCATCGTCGAAATGTCATGTCGTGTGCATTGGATATTTGATACATAGACAAAACTCGGAGACACTACGCTCTGATTCGCCCGCCTCTGAAGCTGGTACGATGTCCGACGACAAGCCTGCGGCAAAAGGCAAGGCCAAGGCCAAGACAAAAGCCAAAGGTCCGTTGTCCTGTGCTCGCTCTGAATTACCTCATCTTTGTACTGCAAAAGACGAGGCCGAATTTAATCTGAAGCGGAAAAGGGTGGGTGGCAGCACGCTCTTTTTTGAAGAGTGCAAGTTTCGCTTACCACTTCTACAGCTCGAGTCCCCACAAACTTCTCCCAATAAGAGGCCCAAGAAAGGCAGGCCTCCAGCAAATGGGTCTCCGGTATCTCGAGTTCTAGCGGAAGCAGACTCTGCTGTCCCGTCCGCTGTAAGATGCCCGGATACCAATTTCTCTATCTGGTTGTTCTGATTACAGTGAACAAGGCCCGCTATTCCCCATCCACAAATTCGCACTCCAAAGTCCCCTCGAAATTGCGCGAGTCCTCAACAACGTCCTTCCGCGAACGGTCTGCCACGCCTACTTCTTCTCGATCATCGTCACCAGACGGAGTATCAGCGACTACTCCCGCATCTTCATCATTTTCACAGAGTCCAAATATTGCGGCCAGGGTTATTGGGAACGGAAAAAGCATCCGAGGAAGAGCATCTGGAATTGGGCCTCCTAAACGCCCTACTCCGCCACCAATACATGTCCCGGATTATTCTATGGGTCAGTTGCCCTTTCAGAATCGCTACGATTATCATCCTGATCTTTGTCAATTAGTGGACGGTGGCGACGAGACTGGATCATCCACAGACACGGACAGTGCCTGACTCACGTTTTCATCATCCTTTAGTGTTTGCTCTTTTCTCATTATATTAATCTGTAAGGTCTATATCTGTTGTTGAATATCACTTTCAAGCACTCCATCGACTAACGCACAGAAATATATATGCAATATTCATGTCATAAGCCACAACCAATTTACGAAATTCTAGAGATTAACTAATAACGACGTATCTAATCGTAAACGACACCTGAAAGTCAAATCCCCCGACGAATGCGGCTACTAGGCACACGGGAGGGCAGAAATGCCCACCAAGTGGCTAAAATAGCTGCCAACGGCACCATCATGTAGCTCATGGCACGTACGCCTTCGAGCTTGAGTATTGTTCCCAATACAAATGACAGAAGTGCTGAGAACGCTTGTTCAGTGGAATCCAAAAACGCGCAAAGATCATACACACCACTCCCGGTACTAGCTGTCGTGGATCTTGCGAGAAATCATTCAGTGCTGCTGTAACATTCCAGGATGGGTCGACATACATTATGGCCATACTGACGAGGTGTATCTCGTCTGGTAGTACGTTAGTCGCCATACCCAGTAACTCAGGGTAAACAGGCCCGTAAAGAAGGCCAATGATGCTTGCGCAGAGCGCATTTCCAAGTACGTTTGCGGTCAACCAGATCAAAATATGCATCACAAACGCAACGACTGATAGAAAGTTAGATGATCGAGTCGAGTGACGAAGTGGGAAGAGCACAGACCGCTGTGATGAGTCAATGATCAGAACCTAGTGAGCACGGGTAATGTCGCTACTTACAGATTCACTTGTATCAGATATTTCCTTTGGGTATAAGTGAGACTAGTGATAAAAGATCCATGGAATAAGTCTTGGGAGACTCCGAAAAGTCGCGGACGACCCACCGTCGCGATAGATAGCCAGACAAAAACCTTCCAATCGTGATTCCTCCCCAAAATCCAGAAGTAACATACCCGGCAGTGCTGGGATTCGCGTCCTTCAGTAGTTGAGTATGTTGCATAATGTAGCACTTCCGACTCACTCTGGCCTGTAGCAGGAAGGTTACCATCTGCGTTATTGTCTAAGTACCGTTGAGACGAAGTGAAGAACACGAGCGCACAAAGCCAACGGTACATGTTTCGCTAGTGTTGGGTTACTGCCGAGGTCAATCTTTTGATAGTCAGGATTACGAACCTTCCGGTATATAATGTCCCCATTATCGCCAAAGCCCAGAACATAGGCAATGAAAGCGTAAGTTGAAGCGCTGCAAGAAAATGTCATCTGGTTGATGTCAAATTCTAAAATTTTCGTCATACTATGCTCTTTCCGGGGTCTCATCGGAACGACAGTTGAGGTAGGGGAAGAGCCATCTTCGACCATCGAACAATTAACCTCTGATAAATTATCATCAGAATCCTTCCTCTTGACAGTTAGAGCTGCACGTTGCTCTTCAAGAAGCTCCTTTGCAGTTGGTCTGTACGTTAAAAAAAGGAACACAAAATTAAGGCCCGAAATGATCATTGAGCCATAGTAGAAATTTGGCCAAGGGATTCCCTTGGCGATGATTGCTTGAGCGGTCAAAGGCGCGGAAACACCTCCGAAGCCTATTCGTCGAGGAATATGAACAAACAGACCAGCACTATAGCAAATGACTCACTCCAGAGCCCGTAAGAGAATCCAATTGACTGCATCGGACCTTGTACAAAGTAGGCGTTTCTGTCAGTCATCAAATTAGGCTAAGTTGGGTGTCAATATGACCACGCACAATGGGGCTGAGCAGCTGAATAAGTGAGTACAATATGTTGTTTGTAAATGACATACCAGTCCATAATGCCCTAGCGAAAGCCGCGGCTGCATACGCAATGAACATGGCCGGGAACCCCCTCCGAGACGCCATAATCAGAAAGAATGACGTATGCAGCACACAGCCTATCATTAATGCTAGAAATCTCGCGTGCGAGACTGAGCTTACAATGTCCTCGTTGGGTACTTGTTTGCCCATGTATCTCCGTAAGTGAGGTGATGTGGGAAGTAACCATCCTCGGAGATGCATGTAATTGAATCGCCCAAGAAAATTTAATAGACGTTCAACAACGAAAGAGCCAGTAGCGAATCTGATCAACAGAACATGAGGACGTGACAAGCGAGAGTGTAGTACTGACTAAAAACCCACCCGCATGTGCTGCCAAGAAAGAGAAGAGACGAAGTCATTGAGTTTAGATGAAAATCAGCCATGAAACTGTCACCACGGTGAGTAGAATTAGGCTGTGATGCGGTCAGTACCAACATGGCAGAACGGTCGCAGTCACTAGATATGGGCCATGGTCAAAAGATGATCAGGCAAGGACAGATATTTTTTCTACCTCCATCGCCCCATCCACACAGGAAATACGTGAAATAACCAGCCGCTAGGCGCCATTTCAAGCGCTTTAGCTCTGGCGTCGAGGGACGGTCATTTCCGTGGAGCAGTTCAGAAAAAGAAGGTTTTCGACTGAGACTTGGAGTGGTTGGCGTAGAAACATCAATAGGCGATAACTTGGTGTCAAAATGGCGAGGAATCGTAAATTTCGTGGCCAGATCAGGAAGGTGAGCATTGGAGGGGATAGATAGAGGCGAAATCTGAACGCTGTCGATCGCAGAGGATTTTGCCTCAAGCAAGTCTGTGACGTGGTATTCGTCATGAACAGCAACATCATCAATTGTCGCTCCAATGAATAAATGGGGGGAGTGTTCAGATGATATACAGAACTGCGACGCCTGCCTCTGAGTTCTGATTGGTATGGGTCCATGTGCAGGATGGGGTGAGTCAGGTTTGAGCCGAGTCTTCAAATAGTGGATGGATCATAGCTACATGACAAGTTCCGTTGTGAGTAGCGGATCTACTGCAGTCGACAACAACAACAACAAACACGGCTGTCAATCGCTTCTCCTCCTCGCCTCGTCCGATTCATTCCTTTGCCACACATTCCTTTGCCCATGTCTGCCTATCCATTTTCCTCCAGTCTTGAAACACCACAGCAGGAGAATTTTAAGGCGTCGTACGATGACCTATTGGATGAGCACGCCACCCCATTTGCGCCCAATATTCATCACCAAACCTACACCGTCAATGCTATCAGCACTCACCCTCGTGGCTCTTCGGTCCATCTCTCGCATAAGACACACTTTTCTACAAAACAGTCCGACGACCTATCACAAGAGGTGTCTCGTGTGGCATATCCTCCTCAAGTCGTGGCAAAGGATGCAAACTCAATCAATCTTTGGAAGAAGGTCTGAATGTGGTTTGTAGCAAAGGCTAGGTCTGACTGCTTTTAGATACTGCCAGAATCTCTAGCTTGCCGCCTCTACGTACTTACAGTACTCATACAGACAACTATAGATTTGGCCATTGAAGGCGAATTACTCCTCCGCATCCACCAAGCCGACTCCTCAAGTCAGGCGTCAACGACAACAATGACGTACCTTGCAATTTTCGCTCTTGCACAGTACGTTATCGGGCGTTGCCTTTGCCCTTCTCGATCGACCGATATTTTCTAGCGTGTTTCAATTTGCAATGGCGGTTGATGCCGTGTATGCTCGGAATACATTGCAATTCATATGCCTGACGTGAGTTATCATGGGTTGACAATATTCATAATTGATGTCATCCAGTCTTTTCAACGCTCTATTACTCGCCTATGCGATCATCCAAATAGGGGAAGTAAAAGGCTTGGTTAAAATCATCACAGGGACAAAAGGCTTCGAGAAGATACCCATCAGCGTCCTCACCACTACAATCCCCATCGTCATCGCCGTTGCCGAAGTTGCATATATTGCTCTCGGTTGGAAAATCTACCATGAGTTTGGTTGGAAAGTCTATAAGTTCCTTGGGGCTGATCGGCAAAAGAAAAGAATGTACGCGAATTATCAAGTATACGAATGCCTCATCAAATTCGACGTGTTTTTCTGGGCCGGATTTTCAGTTCAATTCATTCAATTTGTCCTCTTGAAAACTGATTGGGAATACTACGTCACAATCGCCGCCTTGCCTCTATCAATTATGTTGCTTGTCGAAGGACATTTAGCAGCTCGGCATGAAAGCACGATGATGATGGTGACTTTCATGTCAGGTTGTGTTGGGGCCATGATTTACTTCGTTTACAAGGCAAGCTTCTGGTTCGTTATACTCGATACTCTACTGAACTGAATGGCAGCTCATTAAAGTCATGTTGAACATGCAAGTTGAGCCATTCAAGTCGGTCTGGAAGTCTCTCACCACTTTCTGTATGTCTTCCGCTCATGTTCAGCCTTTCTCGGTCCAACACTTTATCTTAGCTGTCATTGCCATCGTTCTTCTACTAATAACCTCCGTTTACACTGTGATTGTGTTCAGGAATTTCGGGCGAGGACTAAAGGATTCATGTAAGTGCAGTAATTGACTATTGGAAACAAGACAGCTCAGAGTGTATAGTGGCCAGAAAAAACTGCAAGCAGCATAGGCATGTATCCCAGCACCATGGTCGTGGGACTAGCACGCACTTCAATCGGATGACCATCGAATAAAACAATCCAAGTCATACAACCAGCATGACTCTGACGATTACCAACTGTACTGATTTAGTACCCTACGCACGGACGTTGACACATTTATCACTACGACTCCGAATCCGTCAATCCACTATAACCTACGCTAATATCATTCGCATCGCCCTAGGCTGTTCACTACCCCAAGGCGCATCTTTGGTTGACCCGAATGTGCCTCAATACTCCTTTGCTTGTCTATACTAAATGCACTAGATGTATTGTTAGTTATTGTTATATGAATCCCACTCGTTGGTCTCTTAGGTTAGAGACAAAAATGACGATCAGATTATTTACAATTGTGATACGTGTAACAAACTCGTTCCGCCCCACGCGAATGTTGCTCTGCTTTATCTATTATGGCCCATAGGTGAAGTCGTCAAAGTGTTCTCCGATGGGTCGCAGGTTTCTCATATAGCTCCAGAATACGAGCACCTGGCTCTTTGCGCGACCGTTCCGCTCTGCTGGGAGCCACGCCGCCAGCGTCTGGACGCTCGTCACCATTCAATGAACCACATCATACACAGATAAATAAGCACAGATATGCCGACGACCTTGAGGGGCAGAATGACGAAATGCTGGAAGGGTTAAGCGCAAAAGTGAAGCTGCTGAAGGATGTCAGTTCCGTTTTTTAATTCATGTTCATCCCACTCATCCGGCTTGTTGACCCTCTCTTTCTTTTCTCTCTCGAAAAGATAACGATAGGAATAGGGAATGAGGTGCGGGAGTCGACAGTACAGCTGAGTCAGATGGTACGTCTTTGGTCCTCCAACTCATTCTTTGCTCATTTTGATTTACGCTTTAGAATGACGCTTTCTCCGAGACCTCTGGCATACTTGCAGGCACATTCAGGCGAATGAACAACATGGCTGCGCGGCACGGCTGCCGCTGGTTGTGGTATATTGTCTTTCTAACAGTCGTCTTTTGGTTTTTCATCGTCGTATGGTGGTTTCGACGGTAGCTTAGCTCACGCCCCACTCCATGTTACACATTTGTTATTCTCTCCGTGGTATGCATTATAAATCTACAGCAAGATATAAAATCGAAGCGTCCACTAGCAGATAGTATAATGTGAATATGCACCCAATAAAAATAAATCAATCATCTCGCAATATTGCATGACCTATCTCCCAGATCATGCGCCGTCGCAAGTACGGCATATCTTTCTGCGTGAAGATGAATGATTCCTCTCCCCTTGATAGCGCTTCAAAGAATTGACACGTGAAGACCCCACAGTCGTAGCCATTTTCCTGCTGCGGCGTAGACTAGATACCCTGATTAGGAAATACTGGGACAAGCGAAGTTTCGTAACTCACATAGGGAGCATAGTTCTCCCAACCAGAAAAATCAAAGGGTTTTTTCTTTTTATTCCGATGTTCCGCGTCCAGATAGGCACGAAGATACTGTTTGACTTGAGCTTCGCGCAGGCAAAGGAACGCAAAACCTACTTTGAAAATCTCATCCTTCGCCATTCCCATACTATCATAAGACTCTATCCGTTTTCTTCGGAAATTAATTGCAGCACAAGTCCAATGAGCATTGTTGTGATTCACAGGAATAAGCGCAATGTCTTTCGAGAACAAATCGACCTGAAATCATCAGTTGATCGATCAGAACACTATATCCATAGTAATGAATTACCTTTTTCGTCCACTTGGCTAATCGACCCTTGTCATATCCTTCTTTCCTCAATTTTGACCAGAAAAATGTACTAAAGTAATGAACATTCAACGGCTTCTTCTCATTACCGTTTCCTGGATTCTCTTTACAGCCCTCTGAACGGGCAAGAACGAGAGCACCATAAAAATTGATGATTTCATCGTTCAACCATTGACGTGGTCTGAGCCGAGACAAGTCCTGGTCTGTGACTTGCTCCTTCAATATCCTAGAGATGATACCTTGCTTGCGAAGTAAAGCATTGACATTGGCTTCGTCCTCGGGTGAGAGAGCATCAGGTAATTTGGGCCGGAACCGAGCATCGAGTTCCTCATCCTTTATTCTGTTTACTCGTCTGCGCTGCTCCAATGTGGGCGTGAATGGTTCTGGTGGCTTGGGGCTAGGTCGCGTCAGCATATAATATATTTGTTTGGCTTGAAACCCACGTATTTAACGTTGCTTTAGCACTAGCCAAAGCTCTTTGGAGAAACGCCGTATCATCCTCCTGAAAAAACGCGTTAAGTGAGAGGCAGAATTAGCCGACAGCCGAACTGACATCAGAAACGGAGTAACGTCTTACTCGCAGGGCTTCCGTTGGTTTAATCCGTAGATCATCCAAAGATCGGGACGCTGTAGTTTGATGAAAATTAAATCACTACAACCGATAGGATAGAACATACATAATCGATTGCTATCCTTGCCCAATTTCTGCAGTAAAGCTTGATATTCAAGATAACCTAATGACATATCAACAAGGCACATATTTCATCCAATCCGAACGTACTCTTGAAGTCAGCGTAACCAGAAGTAAAACCTTGACCGTTTCAGCGAATTTTCACGAGCAGCTCTGATACTGCTCACCTGATTTACGCTTTGTTTTGTAAAGCTCTTTCCTTAGCTCTTCGTGTAGACGCTTCCTGTCTTCCAAAACGTGTCTTCTATGCTGCATTACAATCAACATATGGGTGGCGACAAAACGTAAACAACACACTGCTTGCGCATATATATGCTCACGCTCTTTAAAACGTTTCTTACTTGCAGATGGGTCGGAACCGCCGAGCGATAATCCTTCCAAAGCCTGGTTTATCCTGGTACGACGACATCGACTGGATTCCGCTTCCGTCGTAGAAGCACATCCAGATCCAGATGGTTCTAAAGAAGACTTTTGCACCTCCCGTGGTCCTGGACATAATGGCTTGGCATTTGAGTACACCGAGTTCAAAGATGTTGTAGGACCTCCGCCGAGAGGATTCGATAAAGGGTTGGCTCGTTGTTCAGGTCTCGACTGAGCGACTTCTACGAGTGGCATCGAACTAGGCACAGGCACAGCCACGGATATGTTTTTGGTTTTTCGGGTTCGATGTGGAGCTGATGGACTTTGTGATGGGGGCGACTGTAGATAACGAGGACCTTTGACACTGACTGCCCGAAAGTCAGCAAGAAGGGAAAGAGACTTCGCGTTCTACCAACCAGGAATAATATAGAACACAGTCTCCACACTCAACTTGAAGAAATCCTGACCCAAAGCAAGCCAACGCGATAGAATACCTTGATACTCAGATGGGCTCGCAGGGCCGCCGTCCATGCGACAAGGGGCAACGCGTGGTTGTTTTGCTGAGCGGATCGGAAGCAACGGTTCTTGCGCTGAGCGTTTACGGCTGTTCATTGAGGTGGGGGAATCGGTTGACCTGATGAGCGTGACCAACGTATCGAGCGTGTCAGCCGCGCCACGCGTGTGTATAAAGGCGTATCTGAACCGGAGGCGAGAACGATCACAGCAGGAGCTGGTAAAATGAGTGCCAATCGAGCCGTCACTAACGGTCACAAGTCACGCTAATTGGAAATTTTCTCTATTTATAATGACGGTTTTCCTATCAGAAAGCCCTCTTGGCTCAGTTGGCTAGAGCGCAGGTCTCATATTAGTGTATGAGGGGTGTCACACCCTGTAATCCTGAGGTCGCAAGTTCGAGCCTTGCAGAGGGCATGAATTTTTGCTGTCATAATAAAACTAGTCTCTCGGCTTCATGGCGGGGACAAGTGCGGGTAAAACCGGTGGCTACATTTACTCTGGATCCTCAATATTGCCACCGTATTGTATCGGATGCTGCAGAGTTTGCAAGGCGTGTCTTTACGCAAATGTTTCATAAGAGGCATGTTCGGCTACCGGGGCGACTCCTGAGCACTGTTATCTTTCCTTCACACAGCCATTGTGCCAATATATAAGCGCCAGACCGTCATCAGCCACGCCTCTGTGGTGTCTTTCGTTTCATTCTGCACCTTGCACCATCAAATATCATCGCCTCATACTTCCTGTCAAGATGGGCATGAGTTACCGCCGATATCTCACTGGCGAACGCATCTATGGTTGTTCTACGTGTAAGACGCACCTAGCCACCATTCATTCGATGATTTCCCGCGTGAGTGCTGAATCAATCTCAATCGAAATAGCAAGCCAACTATGGCCCTGTCCAGGCGTTCAACGGCCAACATGGCAGGGCATATCTCTTCGACATCGTGTACGAATTGTCACCTGCGGTGCTGCACTGTCTGACTCGCATTTATCAGGGTTAATATAATTGAAGGAGAACCAAACGACAGGCCTATGACGACAGGCAATCACACTGTGCGCGACATCTATTGCTGCAAGTGCGGCACAACACTCGGGTGGAAATATGTGCGTACGGACCGTCGTCTTTCAACATGTTACCCATGTCATTTAGGACAAAGCATACGAGCCCTCGCAGAAATATAAAGAAGGCAAGTTCATCTTAGAGCGCAACTTGCTCGTCGATGTCCAGTAGCTGTTAGCGACACAATTCAAGGATGCTGCATTAGTTGAACGAGTGGGTGGAATTCAATGCCCTTCTCGTTCGTGACGAAGTAGCTTATCTGATTCGGCTGACACGTCGTATCATCTTGGAGCCCACCAATCATTTCGAACTCTGGCCGGATTGTAAATGTAGTTTATAATTGCTTGGAGGTGGATCATGGGATGGTATAGAGGAAAGGCAAGCTAAGACTGCGCCCAGGTTGATCGTCGAGATGTGTATCCCTCCGGCCTATTACATCCCATCCAGTATTGATACTGCTTCTTTGACGCTTGGTGTACATAACTTTCTATTCTTTGAATATCGTTTACGTAATCAGTGCATGCTCGTCACCCGATTGTCATCAATGCTCAGATCCAGATCCACAACACGACCTCAGATGATAAAAGATTGGTTCAAATCGGTTTACTGAAGCTGATGTTGTTCTCAGTGAAGTAAGTGTGGTCGGTTGCAGATCTTGCCAATTTTATCAGACAGCACTGCACCGCTTCTGTATCAACTGTTTCAAACGAGCTACGTGTGCAAACTTGCAATTTGCTCATTGCCAAACCAGAAGTGCGCGAGGCTCATGAAAGCTTCATTGATTCATTGGATCACAGCTACAAGTCACAACTACAATATTCATACTGGCTGCCCCACGCAACAAAGGCCATTCATTAGGGACGTGAAGCCACTGCTAAATTTGAAGTAAATAAGCAATTCCCCACGGATATCGCGGTCTGGTTATGGGCGCCGCAACTAACCTGTGCTGACAAGCAGATAACGGCTGTTGTCGTGTGGGTGAATTTCCCGTTTAGGACAGGCGCTGCCCCATGAACAGCTTGCCCCAACTGTTGGAGGCCATTAAATACTAAACCCCAAAACAACGCAATATATATCCCGCGTCTTTCATATCTTGTGGCAAGTCTCACCTCGCTCTTTCACCCTTACCCATTGCATTTGCTTGCCTACCCGTCTCTGTCAGGCCGTCCACTCCACTTGGTCGCTCGATAATGGGTGAGTATTGGTCCCCTAGCTACCACCGACATTGACATATTTCATGCCGTTCCAGCTTCTGTAACGATCTCTCGTCCCATGATTTCATCCCCACTCGCTGCCACATCAGAGTCTTCTCACGCGACCCGGTCTGCACCGATGGCAGCACAGCGACGCAACGGACATTTCCCCGCATCACGCGCCCTCAGACCATTCCCCTCGATTTCCCATGCATTACAACAGCCCAAAGTCAAGTCGTCTACCCAGAACAAGAAGTCGCCAGTAAAATTGATTGAACCCCCAAAGAACCAGAAGGCTACATTTCTGTTGAATTTGACGCAGGCCGAGCTCAGTCGACAGGACTAATAGACGCCAGCACCCTTGCATGAGCCAAGGCATTCCGTATGCCATGACGACAGCCAACCAAAATTTTCGTATTTAGAGATATATTTTGTCATTCTCCACAACACGATGTCTACTAAGGTACCTCTTCTATTCTTATTGGTACCATAGCCCCACTACTGTAAGCATACACCCTACTCGATTTCCTTTTCTTTGTGGCAGTAATTTTTACGTTTCAATATTTATATTCCCTTACTGCAGCACCCAGACCTTTCAATCATCGTAGTGTCATGTTGTTGGATAAAGATACCTTTAGCTAGCTGGTAATGTGACGGTGGATTTTGTCGTACATACTGACGAAAGAGTCGTAATGCATTGCGTGCATTACGGGTCATGTTGAAGACCTGAGCCTGAGAGCCAGTTAATGACGCGTACAAGTGCATAAAGTATCGTCCGATGTCTCTGTTCTTGTCGTTTAACCTGCTCTGAAAGTTTTCATTTCACATACAAGCATTAATTCGGCTGAGAGGACCGAGAGGTTCAGCTCTCACCCGTGGTCTCGTCATCTCCTAACGTTCGGTCATACTGGGAATCGGAATAGCCCAACGGTGTACACCCGCCGCTGTATACATATGGGCATAATACTGGAAACCAGGGAAACAGTGTTGGCTAAATCAGCGGACTCATCATTTCAACGACGTTCTTCGAAGAAGGGTTACACATCAAGCGCGCAGGCACCATGGTGCTGTTATAATTGAAATTCGTCGCGAAGAGTTTGACACGTACTGTTTCCCGGTTCTCCGACAACAGAGTTCTCAATAAAGAGGGTGCAAAAATAAATTGTCACTTAAAATTCTCAAAGTGCCTGGTGATCAAGGAACTGATAGGGCTGTGGAATGGAATAAACCTTTCAAGTGGCCAAAGCGATAACGACAAGGTAGAAAGTGTTGGGGTCGTAAGCCAGATGGTGTCGAGATCGCCGTGGACAAATCAAATAGCCACGTTTTACAGATCCCCAGATGGCTGAAAAAAGCTTCGATGAGAAGAAACACGAGAGGAAAGATGCCTTTTCAGGTGATATCTACGGCGCACTGTCATCATTTTACCAGGAGCTACTTCAGGTAGCACATCAGATGCATAATTGAAGATTGTGGATAATAAACCAACGGAAGGATCGTGATCAGAGGTATCGTACAGCTTTGAGCAAGGAGGTGCTTCTGCTAATCTAATTTGAACGCCAGAACGCACTCATATCCGATAATCTTGTGCATGGCAGTGCTGTTCCGAACCAAATCGGGATCCTTGGTGGACGGAGCAAAAGCATTGGGCGTGGATTCTCTTCAGAAAAGTAGAGCATGAGAAAATAACGGCGTAGGGATAGACGCCGTGGCTGCAGGTTAAGAAACTTCCCTGGGTCAAGGACGGAAAGGGAAGGAAGGAGATGGCCGGAAGATGGAATTGGGGCGGCGACTCAAACGACAAATAATAGGGACAATTGATTCGGGGAAAAGAAAAAGGCTGCTAGAAATAGGCCAAACTTGCCTCCCATACTTTCACTTCTTGCCTTCAGCACTCCCGTCCTTCTGCCTCAGAGCCTCTGACGCTCTCGTTACGACCCATATACGAAGTACGAACCGCACGACTGGACCTTACATTCGATTTCTTCGGCATTTCGGTTTCCTTTTGTTTAAATTCAATTACCTCTCAGGTCCACATCTCGAACAGGCTTTTCCTTCAGAATGGATAACTGGAGAGTAGCTGTTCTAGGCGACGGTGGCGTAGGTAAAACCGCTCTAGCTGTTCAAGTATGTGTTTCATCCAGAGCCACGACTTGGTTGCTCATTTATTCTAGTTCACTCTCAACTGCTTTGTCGGTGAGTAGCCTCCCCATGCAATTAAAGCGATCAAGCTCACTTATCTTACCCCGGTCACAGAGGTATGACGTCTAGTTATCATTAGCGAAATATCACTTTGAACACTACGTCAGACATATGATCCGACCATAGAAGACGCGTATAGGAAACAATTGGTGGTGGACGACAGGATGTGTTTCGTAGAAGTTATTGACACTGCAGGACAGGGTATGTCCCTGTATGGTCAGATTTCCTCTATCTGATATCTGAACCAGAGGAGTATGCCACGCTGCGTGATCAGTGGGTCCGGTCAGTGATTTGATCCGAATTGATACAAATCGCACATTGAGTTGTCGTTAGTGAGGGCCAAGGCTTTATTCTCGTATATTCAATTGCATCGCGAGCGACTTTCAATCGACTTGAAGGCTTTAGGCAGTCCATGAAGAGGGTGAAGAGGGGAGATCCTATATTCATGCTTGTTGGAAACAAGTGTGACAAGATTCAAGAACGGGAAGTTAGCAGGGAAGAAGGCGCAGCACTTGCACGACAATTTGGATGCGACTTCCTCGAGACGTCAGCGAAGACGGCGCAGAACGTCGAACGTGTCTTTACAAATCTTGTCCGAGCGCTGCGGCAAACGAAGAGCATAGAAGCTGGTCCATCGGCAACACCAAAGTCGCACGAAAAGGACCGCGGGAGAGACAAGAGGAAATGTGTTATTATGTAGGGGATTTCTTTGGGATTATGGTATTTAGACTCCCGTTTACCTCTTGCATTGATACCACAGTTCTGTTTTGCCTCGATTTTTTTTTTCTCTTACGTGTCTCGAGTTCTCATCCATCATGTCTTAGTTATGATATATACAGGTTTTTTGCAGCACGTCGACGACGTGGCTCTTTCACAGTCCACGTATGGCTGCAACGTGGCCGCACAGCTGTGCAGGTACAAAAGTTAGAAGCAAAGCATCCCTGAGCACATAGCACCCTGATGTCTTGGACGTCCTTCCACTGCGAAGAAGCCGACTTTACTGTTCGTTCTGTGCCCGATAACGTATCATTTGGCGCGAAACGCTCTGCGTTGCAAACCAGTCAAGTGTTTCGTACGTCTTTGATGGTCATTAGAGGTCCATACATGAATGGTCTCTTAGGTGACATGTTTACATGCTGTCATGCGGCCGATAATTCCACCGAATCCGATCTTCCTCAAACACTTGATTTATCAGAACCTAGCCCAGTGATCATTGTATTGTTACATCTCTTACATGATCCGCTCGGGCCACCCCTTGGGGAACCCCCGAATTTCTCTAGCTCCCAACTCTACCAGAAACGGTATGACTGGAGGACTGTGGTACCTCTGCCTTTGATCACAACAATGATCTTTGATATTGTCGACAAATACATGCTTGACCCGTCGATTATTGACACCATCTGGCTACATGTAAACGCACACGCAGCGACAGATCCTCTTCAAGTCTATAGTTTTGCTACCCTGCATGACAAGGATCAGATCGCCTCAGAGGCCAGTCAATACCTGATGCCACTTGCTTCCTATCGGTCCGATGAAATCAAGGTTATACCGAGTGTGGAAGCATATCACAAGTTGGTACGACTTCAACATATTCGGCTCAAGAGCCTCAAGGCAATCCTGCTGTCGGAAGATATTTTCCCGCATGGTTAGTTTCAACCTGATTAGAACTGTTCATCACCACGAATAAAGTTTTCATTCATCCATCATAACAGGGTATGGGAAATGTCCCATTCACCATGACCGTGCGACCTCCATCTGGGATGCCCAACGCAAGGCGCTTGCTGACAGGGTTGATACAGGTGACGTCGGACCCAATTCTTCAATAGACTTGCAAGTAATTCAGAATTGCAGGAACAGATATAGTAGCTGAGATGACCATGCTGTCGCATGAATTTAGCAACTGTGAACAATGCTTCAAGGCTTTCAATGCGGCGATCGGGATGTTTTCCGTAAGCATCACACTCGTGTAAATGCTAGCTCCTAACCAAATTGATTACTTTAGTATAAAACTGAAAAGGTCCCACGAAGGATCGATCAGCTGCCTTGTGAGGCGAGACAATAGCCAGCCATCTGACTCAGGTATTATGCCAAAGAAGTGTCCTAAGGTCCTTCCACGCCTCCGAATCTCGGTACAAGTACTTCATCGAGTTGAACATTCCTGGTTGAATTGTTTCTCCGCGATGCCGGAAGAGCCACATCACTGCCCCCCACGCTGACGCTGCGAAAAGTGCAAAGTATCGGGAATCAGGTGGAACAGGTTTCACGTGGGCAACTTGGGTCGTGCGGTATGGCGAGTTGGACCGAGGCAGGAAGGAGGCAACAACGCGGGAAACTACGTAGAGCACAATCTTGGTGAAAGTCAGTTACGCAAAGGGATATGAATGTGGGCTAGCCATACTTGTTCGTTGACGGCATTTCGCTCTCCGAAAACAAGATAACCACCAATAAGGCCAGCGATGAAGGTGTCGACACTGCGTTCCTTGCCGCCGTTGAATTTTCTCTGGACGAGCAGGAATGACTTGTAGAGCGTGACGAACTTGGCGAGATTAAAGGCATGTTGTCTGGTAGTTTTGTAGATGACGAGCGCTCGTTGTCTCCAGCTGTGGAAATTGTTAGAAAAAGGTAGAGAAAGGAGATGAGACGTGGAACTCACTCTCCGCGGCCGAACAAAATAGACATTACGAGTGCATGGGGGAATCGGACCTTGACGCCATAGACGAACCCATTCCTGGCACCTTTGAGAATTGCGAGATAATCATGGAAGGCAGGGTTGTGGATAAGGTCATCGAAGGACATGAGTGGCACTGTTACGGTCACCGGCACCTCTGACACGTCTAGGACTCGTCTCCATGGCAAAATCAAAGTCAAAGCAGGAGGAAGCCCTTCAATTCCTCGATGCTCTTGATTCATTCACACCCCCTCCAACAGTAGTAGCTAACCAGCCGTCCAGCGACCACCCAGCTTCTCCTCCAGACGGCGAGGCTGCCCAAGTTCTTGCCTTTCTCGACGAGATTACACAGAAAAGCACCGAGCCCACCCATCCACGGTCCTCCACTCCCGCAAGTATTGTTTCCCGCGTTGGCACTCCTGTTCTCAGAAAGAGCACGGAACGGGTACGCCTCGGGCCCGCTCCTGGGGACCAGACTGCCCAACAGACTCCATCCTCAGATAAAGTAGGAAGTTGGGCTTGGGGCTCAGTCTGGTCTACAGCTTCAGCGGCGATTAAGCAAGCCAAATCTGCTGTCGACGAGCAGGTTAGAGCCCTTCCTAATGAGCAAGCCCGGAAATGGGGGGAAGGTGTTATAGAGTATGCACGAAATGCACAGCTCGATAAACTAGGTTTGCGTTCTGTCCTATCCTCGTTGTCGATTCATGTTTCATCTCGCTTGGCATGTCAGGCCAGGATTTCAAACGTGTTGGTCTTTCAACTCTCAATGATCTCCTAAACGTCGTTGCGCCCCCTATTTCCGAGCACGAGGTTATTCGCGTCTGGTTAAGCCACGACTTGCAGGGGTACGATGGAGTCGAGTCCTTGACATACAAATCACTTTCTCGCGTGGGTTCATTTGATGAACTTTCAGGATTCAACTGTTGATTCACATTAGATCATGGAACAAGTACAAGGTGGCGACCTTGTTGTCAACAGGGGAAACGAGTCGCGCCCCAAGGATAGTAGTACGCAGGAACGCGACTTGAATGCTGTTGATAATTATGATGCTGCTTTGAAGCTTACAGAGGTACGACGTACAGATTTGTTTGAACATGTTAACCATGCTTAATGTATGTAGGCTAACGTGGAGGAAATGTTGAAGGCTAATGACAAACTACCCAAACCCAAGCCATCGACAGTCACTTCTCCGACCACCTACTCGGATGTCTATGTTCGTGTGCAGCCTTTTTTCGCCGAACAGAGCAAGTCGTCGTATGAAATGCCTCAACAAGATCTGAGATTCCTTTTGTATTTGGCTGATCCTGAACATCATTTGATACACACAACGCTCACTCAGCCGATACCCCAACGCTGGCTGGACATGTGGGATGACCATGACTGGGTAGAGGACTTGGTCGCTGAAGCGCTGAGGTTAGGTATAGAAGTGATTGGGCAGGAATATATTGTTGCTCGCATGGGGTGGTCAGCGCGTAGTGAGCAAGATCAATGTAGTAGTGATGCGGGCGATTCGAAAGAGCGATAGCGTCTGGCGTCTGTAATTATACCACTCTTACTTATCGTCGCGGTGTTGTATAATAGTCCCCGCTAGCATCTAAAACGATGGAACAGGTCTTTCTACTTTTTAACTTCTTCTGGCTTCGGAGGCGGCACGGGCTTGAGTTCCTCTGGCCTGTGAGCCTTGGTACCATCTCCGCTTTGTTCCCAAGGCGAAAGAGCTTCAAAGTTGCTACCAAGTGTCAGTCAGCCGACACGGAAATTTAGTAGTTGAAGAACGGTACCGGAATGCTTGAGTGAGTTGTAAAGGTTCGTATACAACACGCTTCCGTTCCTCGTCATAGCGGACCTCAGTATAACCCTAAACGAGATGTATGTCAATAATGGCTTAACTTCAATCCTATTGCGTACTGTAAGGGGGAAATCCTTGCGCAATGGGTGACCCTCGAACCCTGTGGAATATCCAAATTTGACGTCAAACGTAAAGATACGTGCATACCGTAGTCAGTCAGAATACGGCGACTGAAGGAAACCGCGATTAGAAAGAAGTAAGCGAGGGGCGTGGCACATACAGGTCGGGGTGATTGACGAATAATATACCGAATAGGTCCCAGGCTTCCCTTTCGTACCTATGGCAGAGTTTTGCGGGTACTCTTGTCAAGAGCGAAGACCTCCTTACCAGTTAGCGCCGGAGAAAAGGTCGGTTGCGCTTGGGACACCATCTGCCTCACCAGCATAGGTTTTTACCCGAATGCGACCAGCGAATTGACAGCTTAGCAAATGGTACACGACCTCGAAGCGCTTTTCGCGTTCGGGATAGTCGGCGCCGCTGATGTCCATCAGAGATTTGAATTGGCATCGGGAGTGGTCGCGTAGAAAAGTCAGAATGGGCACAATGGCGGATGGCGCGACGTAAAGAGTGAGTTCGTCCTTGAGTACGGAGAACTGCTGGACGAATCTGGGCAGGCATTGCATCAGATACGAGCCATATGTGTGAAGTGCTTCCGTGGTCTCAGCGAATTTTGCGGTAGGGTTTGGGGATGTGGGTTCGATAAATGGACTTGCGGAAGCTGGATACGTATTCAGAAAACTCCAATGCGTTCATAAAACATTGGCGCTACCTTGGTTGGAAAAGAGGGACGAATAAAACCCCTGGCCACAGTCAACCTCGGCGCCGAGTGTCGGAGCGTTTGGAGGGCGCGCAGCCCAACACGAAAGGACATTTGGACGACTGACGACAGATGTAACCTGCTCGGGTTTTGCCGGTCCGATACAAGTCGACTTTGGCTCTGCACGCCGACTTATGGACCCTGCCGACTTGCTGGACTCACTTCCTTACTACGACGACGATCTTCAAAAATATCCCATTCTCAAGGAAAAAGTCGACTATGAACTATCAAAGGAAGGAAAGCCTCCATCGGGGTTGCACCCTCGTGTACAGCAGCAGCCTGTTGAGCTATTCACTGTTCGTGAGCAAATAGCTCATTCCATTCCGTCCACTTTGATAACTGCGCGATAGAAAAATCCCCTGCTAAGAGCTGAGATGGAGCGAGTGGAAACCCGTCAGCCTATGCCGCAACTCGACACAGTTCGATATCAATTACCAGGCCCAAGGTCGACGCCAGGAACGGATGAGGAATGGAAGGCTGCACTGGACAACGCAAGAGCTCAACTAGAACACCAAAAACTTCGGTAAGACTACTAGATAAACTGGTCTCATCTGGATGCTGATATGAATCCACAGGCTCACAAATTTGACTTTAATGCAGACTTATGGTGCAAATGCATGGAGGATACACAACTACCGCCTTGAGGCAACGGCCAAAACACTTGAAAAAGTTGTTGAAGAAATGAAAGAACTAATTGTGGAGGTAAATCGCGAGCGCAAGAATGCACAGGTTTGTGGTTATTTCTATGGTTGTCATTCTGTCTAGAGGTGAATCTAGGAACGTCTTGGTAGACAACTGACAACACTGGAAACACGGTGGACAGAATTGATTTCAAATATATTGCAGATTGAGATGGCCAACGTCGCTCTGGAAGGAGAGATCGAGAAGCTGAGCAAGAAAGAGGCCGAGTTAGCAGAGCTTGTGGAAGAGTAGCCTTATGTATAAATAAATTTATCCTCCTAATTTAATCCGGCGCGCCCGGCCGGAAAAAGGAGTTTCGGCCGGAGATCCGGCGATGTCCAGCTTGTTGGTTGAGCGAGTGACTCTCCCATATTGGTGGTGCACAAGTCCCCAGGTATGTTTCTCTTTTCTTCTCATCTCATTCAACTCATCCAGACATGACACTCGGTCTTGTCGCTGGTGCTCCCTTCTATAGTCAACGCCTCGCACCCGTTATTCTACCATCCAAGCGTCTCGAGACGCGTCTATGGCATATTCTGAGCGAGAGAGTACGGCGACAGTAGACTTGACCGAACAGGAGGTAATCAAGTTGTCGCAGGAGCCTGATGCTGCGGGAGAGAACGAGACGCAGTGCAGGGCCAGTGACAGGGCTCTGCAGAGTACAGGAGATGGCGAGGAAGGAAAAGAAGCCGAGCCTTTGCCACAGGAACAACCTGCTGCAACCATGAACGCTTCTGATCAAGCGGATAATCCTGACTTTCACTCTGTTCCTTCGCGTTCCGTGTCAACGCCGCCAGGATCGGCCGTCTCGCCTACTCCGACACGTCCAGCTCTCGTCCAGCTCAACTCAAGTCAAAGTCATTCTGGATCACCCACGCCCACTGCAACTCATCCCAAAAAGTTTAGTTCCATCAACATAAATAAGAAATTTCTTGAGAAAACTTCGTCCGCGTCTGCTGCGTCGAGTGCCATGACGACAACATCTAGCACTACGAAATCATCAAGCAATGGCAACTGTATGTCATCATATTGGCCTTAATTTCTGTTAATGTTCATGTTTTTTTCATCAGCGAGACCACCTGCTCAGGCATCTTCCTCACATCCTCGGCTTGTAACGACAAAGTTAACTGCCACTACCCCCATCCCATCCTCTGTCGCTGGTTGGTCGCGACCATCTTCAACGGCCCCTCCTGCTCCGGCAACCAGTACGAACTCGCCCAATGGCACAACCCCCGCGCCATCCGTGCCTGCAACAACGACATCTTCGGCATCTGCACTCACTGCGCCCCATCCTAACAAAATAATTCAACCGGGGTCGCGTTCAGTACTTCTTCATCAGCAAATGGTGGCAAATACCGGATCCAATAAAGATGCTGGTTCTGGTTCATCAGCCGGACCTCCCGGTAAACCGGCTTGGAGCAATGTCAAGTCATCAGCAGCGCGCCTCGACGTTACAGCAAATGATTTCCCAACTGCTGCTGAAGTCGCGCAAGGTGAGAACGATGTTGGCGTCTCGCTGTCTGACGTAGTTATATGCGTTCTCAAGGTGCGCTCAAAAGTAAACCGCCCGAGCAACCCTCGAAGGAAGCTCCAGTGGCTCCGGCCATAGCAACAAGCAAATCCTCGAGAAATGAGGAGGCCGACACCTTCAGGGGTGTGCATTTGGATCCTAATGCACACCATTGGGATGAGGTCCGTGGACTTGCTTATATTTTGTGGTTCGTATTTTAATTCTGATGTTGTAGATGGTGGAAGATGATGACAACTATTGGGACAACGTCATTGAGTTTGACGACGGAAGACAATACAAGGTTGACGTCGTCGAACAAACTTCAAGATCTAGAGAACCTTCTCCATCTGGCAGTGTGAAATCGTTCCATTCCACTAAAGTGGAATCGGCTACAGAGGTTTTCGTGAGTAAAGAAGAGCGATTTGCTGATGATTTTGATCGCAGTTGGCCAAGGTGTGATTTCCACTTTCCCACTTCGTCTTATGCGGTTTTGAACATATATCTACTAGTGGCCCGGGACGTGGGTCAACGGTCTGCAGTCAGCAGCGATCGCCGCAGGAGCCTCCTCGAGTTCTCTTCAATGAACGTTCAAACAAGATGGAACCTTATAGCAGCCATCGCGTAGGACATGGTGCATTTCCCAGTAAACGTGGTGGTCTTCAGGATCGCATGATCTCTCCAACAGAACCAAGAAGTGCTTCTAGTGCTTTTTCCAGACCTAGCGGTGGATCTACGGATTTTGGTCCGGGTAGGTCGAGAAGGTTCAGTAATGCCAGCAATTCCAGTTTTGTCCTATCCAGTGACCGTCAACGTGATAAGGACAAAAGGGATGGTCCTCTGAGCCCCCACGTACATAAGGGTGATGGATTGCCAGGGAGACCACCTTCATTGAGAGGTAGAGAGAGGGACAGTGATAAGGGCAGAGACTTGGATCATGGTCGGCATACGGCGATGGGCCCACCACCAGTGCCCACGCATGCATGGCGAAGCACATCTCGAGAGAGTGTTAGGCATCGTCTGTCAATCTCGGGGTCTACAAACGGTCGACGTTATCCTCAAGACGAACAATCTGATCATCAGGGTCCATCATCATCCGTACGCGGTCCCCCACATTCTCCTGCCCTCTCCCAGGCTTCTGTGTCAACAAGGGCTATGCTGTCACCTGCTACTCCCTCCCTATTGTTGCCTTCTCTAGGTGGTCACGACCTGGAAGAACTGAAGAAAGATGTTATGCAAAGTGCTGCTGCCCGAGCGAAACAGAGAAGGCAACAGGAAGAGGAGGCGCGCGAAGCGCAGAAGGAACGTGCAAGGAGAAAGGCGGTTGAGTTGGAGGCCAAGATGAAAGCAGAAGAGGCTGAACGGACAAAAAAGCAGCAGGAGCAGCTAGGGCTGCCAGAACAGGACGATGGGAGCAAGGTCAGCATTTATATTTCGTCAATGCACGATATGCTCATAACTTCTTATAGAAACCCGAGGAGGAAGAGGAGGTGGATGGCACGAGGGAAGAGATGGACTCTGCAAATTTTTTGCATCAACCACCACCGTTACCTGCCACAGGACCTTCAAACATTGCTCTTTCTGCCTCTGAAACTGCTGAGACTTGGAGAAGAACTGCACCTTTGCTCCCGAAATCTGATGAACCCCGATTTCTTCAGTCACGCCCCTCTAGTAATGTCGCATTCATGCCTCCACCACCCCCCACACCTCTTGATCACATTCAGACGCTGGCAGACGGAAAACAGGAAGATCTCGAAGTCGTCGATTTCACAGACATGGGTAGACTGGTTGGGGAAACCTCTCCTGCTTTGTCTAGTGCCGAACAACCAAAGAAAACATCTCGACCTGTTGCCAGTGACTTCTTTGATGACGTGCCCTCTTCGTTACCTTTACTTTCTCTGTCTCCTTCAATTAAAAATGAGATTGAAACTTGGCGGAAGAAGACTCCGTTGAACCAACTTCCAACGAGCGAGCAACAGACTAAAGGACTGACGAACAAAGATCGACCGGAAGGTATTTCTGTTGTTGATTCTTTGACAGCGGCAGAACAAATGCACAAGGCAAATGAGGGACCATCGGATATTCGTTATCCCGCTCAAGTTTCTCCTCAATCACAGCGCACACCCCGTACGCAGAACTTTTATCATCAAGCACCCATGTCATCTCTAGTAGATGCCATGTCTCGCATTAAGGGTGCCATACATGATATGAAGCACGCGGAGGAGTTGAGCAGGGAGAGTAATCCTATGGATGCAGAAGTATCTGTACCACAGGCTCAGCTAGCACAAAACATCACCATTAAACAAAACGAAAGATGGGTGCCACCTTCCCTTCGCAGCCGAACAATAGAGTTCCAGCAAGAGAACCAAGAGGAGTTCTACCGAACAGCTGTGGAGCCGCCGCAATCATCGGAACCTGTTTGGGGCAATTTACCCGTGAGACTTCCTTCCGAAAGTATAGAAAGGGAACCAGTTCATCGGAGGCAAATGCATCTATTTTCAAAGACAGTTACTGTGCGTTGGGATATCTTGTCCTTTGAACCTCCAGTTGAGGCATGACGAAACGTAACCTTTCCGTGAGCGATGTGCTCTTTCGTCCACCCTACGGTGTGCCCAAAGGCAAAACAAAGTACCGAGTTCATTTACCCCGGAGCAGAGGTAACGGGCCAAGAGTTCAGGGCACAGGTCCAAACCCTTCACGGACCAATAGTTTCGGAGCGTTTGGTAAACAGAATGGAGCTGACGCGTCGATATCGTGGCGGAAACCGTCTTCGCCTCTATCACCGCGACCTAGTTCGAGCGACGAGACCATGGCGGAGGTAAACGCAACCAGCCGATCTCCTCTTCCAGAGGCCGAATCTTCATCCGCTGTAGTTGGTATCAGTCTGAGGACTGAGTCGTACCCTGTGGACAGCTCTACCACCCTTTTAAGGATCAGATCACAGCCCAAAATGCCTGAAGGATCTAGCGTCGCTTTCTATCGTGGTTCACGTATTGATGTTCCTGGGGCAGAGTCAAAAACGCTCGTCAATTTCATCGTCTCCAGCGAAATTGATGACCCTCCGAGCCCTCAGTCGCACGTGCCCAAGGAAGAACTGGCTGCTGGCTATTCGACGACAAGCGAAGCCATCGAAACCATTGTTATTGAGCACGTACCCGATGCTTACGTGCCTAAATCAGATGCAAGTGAAGTGAAAGAAGCTTCTCCCCCAACTGGGCCGGAAACTATTCCGTTATCTGACGCAAGGGATCCTGAAAAGGTAAGCCATTGCCCCCTACTTTTCATGGGCTGACTTTTCATCCGTCGATGTTTTAGCCGAGCCGCCAGCCATCTCCATGGTCGACATCGCGAGGTGTTCCAGTGAAAGAGTCTCCAGCACGACCTCCAGATCCTGAGCATTTAAAAGCAGTATGGTCCCAGACATCTAACAAGGCTGGCTTGCGAACAGTGAATTCGCTGGAAGGCATAGCTGATGATCTTACTTCTCTGCCTTTCACGTTACAAGATGTGAAATCTGAGGATGGCGAAACTCCTCCACCCGCACAATCTGCATCATCCTCACGAATGTCATTGCATGATGTAACAAGGGCATTTCAACAAGTGCCCTCATCGTCTGTGTCGGCGCCACATAAACCATCAATATCTCCTCCATCGACAACGGCACCCGTAGCTCGTCCAACACCTTCCAATTATTCTTATCCAATGCCACCTACTATGCGCCCTACTTATGCGGCATATCCTTCTCCTATGATGAGCCACTCACCAAGCCCTACTATGATGTACCCTCACATGGTATCCTCCCCCGTGCCTACGCGTATGCAAGCGAACGGTCACGCCCCCATGTATAATCATGTTCCGATGTGGGTGCCTGTCCAGCACTCCACTCAAAATGCCAACAATATAATGCGACCACCGATGGCATCACCGTACGCACCCGCAATGTATGCACATCCAATGCCAGCGAATATGCCAGGAACGCCACAATCGCAGAACATGCAGGTGAACCGTAATCGTAACATGCCAGTTATGAGTCCAGTCTTGCAGCATGCAGGTGCGCATATGTACCCAGGTAGCCCAGCAATGATGCACATGCAAATGACACCGACGTCTGGGTACATACCCTTGCCAGCAGGGCGGGGCCAGCCACGACCTGAAAATGGACAAATGGGCATGCAACCAACAGTTTCAACTCATCCATCCTCGTCACAAATTGGGTTCATACCACCGTCACCTTATATGCGTAATTGGTAATTAATGACGCTAGTTATTCCTTGTTTTTTCCCTTACGTTCACCTGTTTTCGTATGGTACATTGCTGTGTATATATTTGCAAATATTCGATTCTTGCATGGCAGAGTAGTTGTGACTACACCCCTATATTATTGCACAAGTAAGGTATACTCTATGTGTATCTATTAAATTGCCAGTTGAACAGCGCGCTTTGCTGCCTCGTCAAGTTCGTCGAAAGCAACAATTTGCAGCCCGGATTCCTTGATCATGCTAAAAGATGGGTTTTAGTACGGGATGAGCTTGAACACATTTGTTAGCTTACTCCTTCGCCGCTTGTTCCTTAGTTCCTTTCAACCTCACGACAAGGGGTACTTGAAGATTCAATTCTCTAGTAGCTTTGATAACACCTTCAGCGATGTAGTCGCAACGCATGATGCCTTGTCAATTATAACATCTGTCTCTGAAGAAAATCATTATTTGATTTGGACGTACCTCCAAAGATATTGATGAAGATACTTTTGACTTTGGGGTCCGACAACAGGATTTCGAATGCCTTCTTAACAGTCTCAGGCGTGGCACCTCTAGGCGCGACATGTTATTTGACGACAAAAGCAACAAAAAATGATACACGTACCCTCCGACATCAAGGAAGTTGGCAGGATTACCACCGTGAAGCGCGAGGACGTCCATAGTGGCCATGGCTAGACCAGCACCATTTACAAGGCAGCCAATGTTGCCGTCTAGTTTGATAAAATTGAGATTCGCTTTCTGTGCCTCCACTTCAGAAGGCTCTTCCTGTGATATGTCACGGAGAGCAAATATGTCCTTCTGTCGGAAGTCGGCATTATCATCAAAACCGAACTTGGCATCCATGCTGTGCAAACATGTCAAACTTGAGAGAGGATCCGCGAATAAACGACATACCAGAGGACAGAACCGTCCTTCGTAAGAGCCATTGGATTGATTTCAATTTGAGTCGCATCCTTCTCCTTAAAGATTCTGTAGAGGTTGACAAAGATGTCTGCAGCTTCAACCTGGGCTTGATCGGAAAAACCAAGTTTCTTTGCGACTGCAAGAGCTTCCTCTGTGGTTAGTCCCTTGTAGAAATCAATCGGCGTCGTTATTATGGCATTGGGATCTTTCGCTGCTACTTCCTCGATGTTCATACCTCCTTGTGCAGAAGCGACTAGAACAACTCCTTCTGAGGCACGATCATTGAGGACAGCGATGTAATACTCGTGGGCCGGTTCACGGCGCTCAGCAAGCATAACCTGCGTGCATAACTCAACATAAAGCCATGGCATAAATATACAATCACTTGCAGCGTTGCATATGCGTCCTCCCGCTCCAGTTTGCTTAGTGATGAGCTTTGAGCCAATCATTTTGCCGGCTAGCTCTTTGGCTTGTTCGGCGCTGTCCCCATGGCTTAGCACTAGACATAACTGCATGGCATTCACGTTACCTGTTAATCATATGTACACCCCCTTGAAGACCAGTATCAAATTGCCCTTGCCACGTCCACCGGCAAGGACTTGGGCCTTGATAACAAGCCGGTCGTGGCCTGTAAGCTCAATTATATGTGTACCAGAAGTCAAAAGCATCGTACAGACCAAAACTGTTTGCCACATTGAAAGCTTCCTCAGCTGACTTGGCGACTACACTTTTCGGCGTGGGTATGCCATACTTGACACCAGATCAGACAATGCCGACCGACAAATAAGAGAAGCTCACTGAATTCAACAAGACCATGGATTGGTACTCATGAATTGAAAGACAGCGCCTCTGCCCCGTAGAGGTGACAGCCTAATATTGCAGTTGTTATGACATTTGGAAAAACGAATGGCAAGGCTCACTTGCACCAATGTTTTTGCGGCTCTGAACGACCTGAGCATGGCTAATGCGCTAATGGCCCGGACTACTGATGAATGGGGTGCTTAGTCAGCAGCGCTTTTGGCGGACAGGAAATCGGAACAAGCAGGGATCTTACGAACCAGAACGACGACGACGGTTGATGGACGCCTGGAGCAGCTACCTGTCTCTCACTCGCAGTTTGTTACTCCGTTAGCAAGCTCGAGTACTGTTTTGGCAGAGTAATGTATCCTCGTATGAGTTCGGACAGTCCTTGGACAGTGGGCTATTCGAAATTAGGCCGAGGCATATTTTGTAACTAATTAAAATCTTGTAAAAAAAATACAGCAGATCGCCATATTCCACTCCGCGTTCATGAATCTGCCGTCCTACACGCGGTGAACCTTTCGACATCTTGTCATGAACCTTCACTCCACCCATTCCGTCGCACCCATGCCTTTTTCAGACGGTCCCACACCTTCAGACTCTCTCGAGAAGCTCTTGTTTGTATCCAAGACAGTGCTGCTGCAAGCAATTGACCTATTGGACAACCACCTTGCTTCTGATAACCAGCTTACTATGAGTTCCCGATACCTTCCAGGATCCACCATTGGTATTCCCGTCTTGTCTGAAACGTCCAACATGGCCTCACGCTGGGACAGGGAAACATCTCCGTCATGCGAGAGATCATTTTCAACTCTTGTTAAACGTCCTGTCCTCGCCATCTCCACGTACGCTGTCTTATGATATTAGGATTCGTAATACGCCGATGGAGAGCAGCCTAAGCGCTGCCAAGGAGTCCATTCGCGACACGGTGACGCAGCTGGAGGAGCTTGTTCCAAGAGCAAATGTAAATGATCCGTTGACGCTTCAGGCTGTTACGCCCTTTTTGCACGAATTCCAAACTACGTTTGGCCGTGAGGTAGGTGTGCATAGTGACTGCCGACGGTGCGTTCAAATCTCCGCCAGCTATGGTTCGCAGCTTTACACTGCGTCCATCACTGGTCAATGGTTAGTCGTGGCATCTACTTGAAAGACATTTGCTTACACATTGACCTCAGGTTCGTGTCATCGCGGGAGAAATGGTAGGTGACAAATGACAATATGATTGCCACATCTATGGTAATGCTCATGGTTATAGGGAATCACCCTATCGGATGATTTCGGTTTCGCGCCGTCCACTCTGATATACCAAGGTTAACAGAATATATCGGCTTAAAGCATCGAATACTAATTGGTCGATGTAGACCGGGAGGCACCGCTCGGAAAGGCAAAGATTTAGTCTATAAATAGCTATGCAGTTTCCGAGAATGGTTATGACTTGTATAATCATGAGGACGCCGCGAAACAAAGCCACGTGGAGAGCATACCCAGTAGAGTTCTATACAGGACAAGCCCAACGATGTCAGATAAATGGGCGCCTATTGAAGGCGAAAATCAGCGGAAGCGCGTCGTAAGTTTGTCCCCAGTTATCGCACTACAAGCCATCTCATTATACCCAGTGCTACTTTTTCGATTCTGACATTGGTGGATTTCATTATGGTCCAGGCCATCCGTGGGTGAACAAACATCTGTGCCGCATTGCGCTTACCCACTACAGGATGAAACCGACCCGAATACGAATGTGTCATTCTCTCGTCATGAATTATGGTCTGTACAAGAAGATGGAAATCTTCGTACGTGTACAACCATATCCATTTTTTCGTCTTTATAGACCTCTTGCAGCGTGCAAAGCCTGCAACTAAGCGAGAGATGACGCAGTTCCACTCGGATGAATATGTTGACTTTCTCAATAAAATAACACCAAGCAACATGAATTCATTCATTAAGGAGCAGCACAAATGTTGGTCTACGTTTTCTGAAATGCTGCATATTTTGACCGAATTCACTTCTTAGACAACGTGGGGGACGATTGCCCCGTTTTTGACGGGCTTTTCGAATATTGTGCCATATCCGCTGGTGGTTCAATGGGTATTTCTTGCCCTTGAGCTCACTACAATTTTCCTTACACATGATTGTCAGAGGGTGCTGCTAGGCTGAGCAGAGATAAGTGCGACATAGCCATCAACTGGGCGGGGGGCTTGCATCACGCGAAGAAGAGTGAGGCTAGCGGATTCTGCTACGTAAATGGTAGGATATATTCGCGTTGTATCCTTATATTGAAACTCAATGAATGCGGGTAGACATCGTGCTAGGAATTCTGGAGTTGCTAAGGTTCGGTCTTGCTCACAGAAATTTTCGTAGCTATTTCTAATGTTGTGGGGCCAGGTATCACCAGAGGGTGCTATACATTGACATTGATGTACATCATGGTGACGGTGTCGAAGAGGCGTTCTATGCTACTGATAGGGTGATGACTGTGAGCTTTCACAAGTACGGCGAATACTTTCCTGGGACTGGTGAATTGCGGGTAAGTATCTTGTCATCTACAACCAGATGAGCACTCACAATAAATAGGATGTAGGTGTCATGAAGGGGAAATATTATGCCTTAAATTTCCCTTTGAGAGATGGTATTTCAGATGAAAATTACAAATTAGTATTCGAACCTGTCAGTGACAGTTTTTCATTTGCCTGTACGTAACTCTAATGCCCCGAAATAGGTGATTCGTCAAGTTATGGAAACATACGATCCATCTGCTGTAGTGCTGCAATGCGGGACGGATTCACTCTCTGGCGACAAATTAGGATGTTTAAATCTGTCCATGCGGGGTGGGCAACATCATTCAACCACACATTACAACTAGACAACTTTTCTAGGTCATGCCAATTGCGTCAAGTTCGTAAAATCGTTTAACAAACCGCTATTGTTGCTCGGCGGTGGCGGTTATACCATGCGTAACGTAAGCCGCGCCTGGGCCTATGAAACGGGCTTGGCAGCTGGAGTAGAACTTGCACCACGTCAGTCCTTGAATGACATTCCCAGCACAGCAATTGTTGACGAGAATATGACAGGAATTCCTGTAAACGAATATTATGAATATTTTGGGCCAGATTACATTCTTGACGTCAAGTCGTCGAACACGGACGATTTGAACACACCTGCCTATCTGGAGCGAGTGAAAAGAATTGTATTAGAAAATGTGAGACACATAGGCGGCCCACCCAGTGTCCAAATGACGGGTAGGTTCACACGCAAAATAAAAAGAACTGGGTTTTTATTTGAACAGATATACCATCTATGCCGATAGACGAGATGATTGAGGATTCGAATAGGGATGAGGATCTCATCTCACCGGATGATCGACGACCACGAAGACTCCTTGATTCCAGAAGACAAGTTGATGGTGAACTATCAGATTCCGACGACGAGGGAGAAGGTGGCCGAAAGAATCATGCGAACCATCGAGATAACAATGGCACGGAAAGCAATGGAGGTTTGAAATTTGGGTTGGGAGTGGGAATACTAGCAGCAGGCCCCACGGCCACAACGCACGGCGCAGGACCCAGTGGGCATACCACTTCAGCGAGAATGGTAAAATCCCCCGCTGCCATGGCAGGCATGGAAACCGATCCTACGCCTTCCGATGGTACACCAGCAGGAACGGACACACCGAACCCAGAAAAGTCCGAACCTGCTGGAGATGGAATGGCAGTGGACAGTATGCCGACAAATCCCCAAAGTCCAAAAGCATAAATGTATTGTAGTTTGTTATGGGTCTGTGAATGTTGTGACCTGATTGCCATGCCCGTTGAGCAAGAAACATATCTTTTGACGGCCGAACAACAGAAAAACATCGAGCTCAATCGATTAAGAGGTGACTCTAGTCCAGTACTTAAACTAGCTACTCATGCAATACAGCGAAGGCCAGGCAGAGAGAGAGAGAACAAGAGCTTTGCGCGTCTTCAACAAATGCCAATAACAAGAGACCCCTTGGAGTCACCTCTGCCACATCCACGTCACCGACGCGACCTGGCGGGCCTGAACCGCTGAAACGTGACTCGCGCTTAGGCACATACTTTGAGTATGATCTCTCGAAAATGGTCAATACAAAAGGCGGATTTCTGGTGGAGGATGGGAAGGAGGTAGACGAGGCCGAGCGGCGGAAAGAGAAACGGCGCGAGAGACAGAGGATGATGCAAAACCTTGAGCCTCGTATGGCCGTCCTTTTTTGAACGTGCTTTATCGCTAACTTGTCTTCAGCTATTCATTTGGATCCAGACCTGAACCCTAAATGTAATGAGTGTCAATCTATGGACATTGACCAAACTTATAGGAAGGTCTTCGGCTGTCTCGTGTGTAAGCGCTGTCAGAACGAGAAGCCGGAGAAGTACAGTCTTCTGACGAAAACTGAATGCAAGGAGGTATTAATTCTAGGTGCTACTCTCGGGAATTAAGCTGAAATTGATTAGGATTACCTCCTGACAGATCGTAGGTTGGCCTATCCCAAGCATATGCCTGGCTGACTTCTGTAAGCTGAGTTGAGAGATCAAGAGCTCATGCCACACCTATTAAAGGCAAATCCACACAAGTCTACTTATGCCAACATGATGCTGTTCCTCCGCTGTCAGGTTGAAGATTTTGCTTGGAAGAAATGGGGTTCTCCCGAAGAGTTGGACGCAGAATATGAAAAGCGCATGGCAGAAAAAAAGAAAAAGAAAAATAGGAAGTTCGAGGAAAGTCTGAAAGAGTTGCGGAGGCGGACGAAGGAAGGTATTTGGCAGAAAAGGAAAGACGAAGAACACAAACACATTTTTAGTGCAGTTGAACGAGGTTCCGATGGTGTCGGTCAACAAGTGTGTCATGAATGTGGCTTCACGATAGAGGTTGAAGAATTTTAAGCTTATGTCCCTTCGTAGTAGCCCAACGCATGTGATTTTTTATTATACATTCGAGCATCAGTCGCTAAATGGGGTGACTCCGGTTGACCGGATCCCTTCTGCGGCCAACGAGCATGGAAGAGACGAAGCAAGCCGTGCAAGAGCAAATTTCCACATCGCTCGAGGTGGAGCAACTGGACGACAATCTCTTCCGTTCAAAGTCTCTTTATCGGCCGCTACGTGCTCGCGGCGTCTTTGGAGGGTGAGTGTAGGAGGCGCTCCGGTCTCAGTGTAACTCGGATTAAGCCACTTGAAGACAGGTCATTAGCCAGGCACTCGTGTCTGCAACAAACATCATTGACCCAGCGTTCTCTCTGCATGTCAGCAATATTTTACTGCAATTGACTATTAATCTTATTTTCCTAGTCTCTTCATGTAGGCTCCCCTCTAATGTATGAACCTCGTGAAAGAATCACGTAGACTAATGACCACAGTGCTACTTCCTTGCCAGTGGCTCCACCAATACGCCTATCATTTATAACGTTGACCTACTTCGCAAAGGAAACACCTATGTCGTTTGCACAGTCAAAGCGATCCAAACGGGCCATGTCATTTTCACCATGACTTGCTCCTTCCAGAAGCCGGAACCGTGGCAACCGTCCCATCAGTGGCCTATGCCCGATGTACCTCCCCCGGAACAGTGCCTGTTGGAAGAAGAGTGGCTTCTGCAACGTACGGAATTTGAAAGTGCTAAAATACATCCGAAATTGAAAGAATATTTCCAGCAACTTGCTACCGTAAGTGGCGAATAGTGTACCGATTACCTTGGTGACGTACACTACTTCCCAGGATAAAGCAAAGGGACCCATAGCTGTCAAACGTGCAAAAGGTCACGATGTTAGCCCAGATGGCACCGTCCGATACATGTACTGGATGAAAGCCAAGGATATACCCAGATATGAAGCCCCATTCCAAAAAGTATGATTATCGCATCAGCATTAAGCGCTTAAGCCCCCATGCTCATACGCAAATCTAGTGTATCCTATCTTATCTTTCAGATATTAACTTGTTCGTTATTTCGTTATCAAATCGAATGACATGCTAACTGGTATAGTATTCCCACTGTGGCGCGAACTATGGGATTAAAGAGGACTGGAGATGGGCATCGCTCACTTGCTATGATGGTATGCTACTTGGTTAACGACATGACTGGTTCAAACGGAATTTAGTCCACCCTTGACCACTCAATATACTTCTACGAGTAAGTCTCGTAATCATGATGGAATTACAGTTGATGTTTCTTCTGTCTAGTGGCGATTTTCACTGTGGTGATTGGTTGCTCTATGTGGTAAGTCTCTTTTACTCTCAACGTTAACTCGAGTCGGCATTTCATCCGCGTTAAGATGGAATCACCCCGTGCTGGCTCTGGCCGAGGTGTCGTTCACGGACGGGTAAGTATATATGTGATCCTTAACAAACATGCTTCGGTCGTTGAGCAGATCCACAGCTTTATACACAAACAGGTATACTTGTTGCCGTTACTTCCCAAGAAGGCGTCGTTCGAGCGGCTATACGTGAGCCAGAACAAGCAAAGCTTGAACCTAAGTTATGACGGGCGTAATTAAACCTTGCTTGGTTTTAATAGATATACGTAATTTACAGAGACGTAAACGCATTATGATTCGGAGACTAATGTCGCCTTGACAATGTTATTTTCTAATGCCAGCAACCGCGAGATCTTTATTACTGACACCTTGCTGTGCGACACATCAGATAAATTCATAGTGCATAGGAAGAGCTGGAATTTAGTTTAATTATACATGAAACAACAGCACTCCCTCCCTGCCAGGATACATCATGCGGTGGCTGAATGCAGTCAAAATAGCAATGCTGATGCATATGTGAACAAGTCAAAGTTCTAGTTCTTTCTACGGAATGAAGAACCTATGGTCAACGATGAGCTTGACTAAATCACGGCACATGTCATATCATGCCTTACCCTCTGTAAGCCTTGCCCTTCCGCCTGTCGGTTGGCACAACACACTAGAGCATGATCCACAAAGGACAACGGTCTGTGCATGCGAGAAAACTGTTGAAATGGCAAAGCAGCCTGCGCATAGATTAGACTTACAACAAACGAAGGTACAGTTATACACATACCAGGGCACTTGACATCCATGAAATAAGAATTTGGCGATTGCACAAGTCTTTTGAGCTTGTGCTTCCTCTTTTCAAGTTCAGGGGAAGGGTTGAGAAGATCGACGGCGAGAGGCTGGTAGCAGCAGACGATAGCATCTGAGCATCTCTCAAAACATGGGAAACTGGTTTGCGCACCATGGTTACAACTTAGCTGTGGGCAGCCTTTTCGGTAGTGTGCAGACTTGTGTAGAGGGAAAATTGAAAGAAGGTTTAGGTTTGTCGGAGTGTGAACCCAGCTCGGCACCTTCCGGAGCCGGTTGAATGACTCGTCCAGAATCGCTACGCTCCTGTCTTGTATATTTAGGAGACAATTGTCTTACGCGATCACGACGCGACAGCGTGAGAGCGAGGAAATTGAGCGGAAGACGGAAACAATTATCGGGGACAAGAAGAGGACCCATATTAGGATGAACCTTGTTCCCAGCGAGGATGGGTACACTAGTCCTTTTTGTTCTCTCGGGCTCTTCCCGCACTAATTTCCGCACACGCTGCTTATAGACTATAAAGGCTGGCTTGTCGGGCGGGACGAGCAGGCTCTGGCCTTCATTCTTTCAGGTCCCCTGATTGCCATCCAGGTGCGCCTGGCATCCGCCCTCCGTGATCTTTCCGCTGACTCGTTCCGCTGCTCCCTATCGCAGTCATTTAGGTCAGCATATTTCCGATCACCCCACACCCTTTTTAATCGTGGCTGACAGTCGCCTCGTTGGCTCCAGACATCATCCTAAGTCTCTACTCTTATACGTATATATCTCTTCGCATCTCACTTGCATCATCGCCGGCCGATCCTCTCTTCGTTCCATCCTTCGCCCTAGTCACCATCATATCACCTCTTCCAATCTATCATGGCTTCTACCGCCAATCTTACCCACACTGTCGCCCATGCCGTCGCCTTCCTCATCCGCCCTTTGGCTGGCGCTTACCCTGCCAGCACTCTTGTCAAACTCCAATCTATCTTGCAAGCTAATCTAGAGGCTCTTTGCGCACCCACTTGGGATGTCAGTGACCCTCTCCGCCATTCAGAACGTCGCTGCATTGCCCTCTCTCCATCATGCCTTCCCCCTCGTGTCATCTACTCTGCCTGCATCGCCGCCGAGGTTCAATGGTTTGATTGGATCTCCCTTCTAGGCGGACGCGAGTTTGATTTTCTCGTTGACCCTGGTTGCGTGTCCGTCAAATTATGCAAGGAGTCTCAGGCTTTGAAAGTTTGGGCAGGCGAGGTACCTACGTCCCCACAACACATGCATCAGTCGAAAACAACTGCTCAGCGGTTGCTGGAGGCTGACCGAGAAGAGGAAGAACAGCTCTTTGCCATGATTGATGATGAAATCCGTGCACCATCCTGGCTGACACCCATCATTGACCGATTCCCCATGCCTAGATCACCTTCACGATTGTCTACTATTTCGAACCACTCGCGCTGCAGTTCCCGCTCGTCCAACTCGAGCTCGGGTTTTTCGTTTGCATCTGGTGCATCTGCATCTGCCACATCTTCGTTCTCATCAGCCTCTTCTCAATCATCGCCAAGGAAAGAGTTCAAACAATCTCGCCGCGAGAGAGCCAGGAATAGTCGAGTGTTTGTGGACAAATCCAAGACTGATGTCACGCCATACGATGGGGGAAAGACCACTGTGTTGACGGGTGGCGTTATGCTAGGCGGACCCAATAAAGCCAAGGCATGAAACCTGTCGCAATCACCACCTGGCGTGGCCGCAACTAGCTGTGCGGCAAATTCTTTTACGTTTTTTACGATAGTCAAGCTAGTTTATGACGACGTCTTCTCACGATCCTACTTTCAAGGACGTAGCAGCAATACTTCATCGCGAGCATATCAACATCTTGATCTTTGTTCATCTACTTCTCTTTTTTTCCCCTTTGGTACTATGGATACATGGAAAATTTTAGTTGATATATTTAATAATCCCAGCGACGCACAGTGCTTCGCCTAATTTTCTGTGTACATCTGTGTCATTATGGTACGGCGTACTCTTTATTGCAATCAACGACGATGACGAAAATAAGTACAC
Source organism: Amanita subjunquillea (assembly GCA_020011035.1). Taxonomy (NCBI): domain Eukaryota; kingdom Fungi; phylum Basidiomycota; class Agaricomycetes; order Agaricales; family Amanitaceae; genus Amanita; species Amanita subjunquillea. The sequence continues at coordinate 202,349 of JAEBUT010000012.1, read as the reverse complement.
GATCGAGTGCTCGGCGTGGACGACGTCATTGTTTGTACTGCCGCATAAAACCAGGCTCTGGAAATGACGAATGCAGAGCAGAAGGAATATTCACGACAATTGGCTGAATACACGAGGCGACAGTGGAATGCCGTTCGCAGACAGTTGCGTGGCATGAAACATCTATCGTTGCGGATGGGCAAGGTCAGGGTCATCTGATGTCAGCCGCTCATGCTGCAGGTGCGTGTTCTTGTGTCCTTCATCAAACCGGGTCCCAGATGGCCACAGGTGTTCGTGTGATTGATGACCGTTCCGTGCACAAATAAGGATCTTGATAACATCGGCTGTACCCCGGTTCGGACTGGACAGGCGAGCAACTTGTCGACTTCGTTGTGTCCCGCGGCATTAATTTCTATCGCTAATGTTTCGTATTTTGTATGACCCACAATCATACACATTCTTTACCGACTACCATCTCCAGCCGTGACGACAGAAGGCTGTGTGCCATTTCGCCGATTTCCATCAGCTCCAGTTGTTGACGATCTCATTCCCTAGTTGCGGTGAGCGATTGCAACAGTGCCTTCACGTCACGGGCGTATCTAAAACGAACACAGGTGGGCGTACTGGACATATACTTCTGGATCTATAGAACCTCGAATCATCAGCCAGGAATTTACACTCATACCTGCGACGCCTTTCTCGAAAGGGGTGGGAGTCAGAGGTGAAACCTTCGCGTCACCTTCAACATGCTGCGACCAATCCAAAATGTCAGCTTGAGATAAGAGATTTTCAAGGGGCTTTTCCTCATCGTCCTGAGAATCAACAGATGCAGACCCATCGCTCAGCTCAACAATCGTTACGTCGTCGTCCATTTCCAAACATTGCGAGCCAATGGTGTCAATCGTCGGCTGTTCGTCATCCCTGGATGAATGCTGTAACCCCTCTCCGCATTTCCGGGATACACAAGGTGTCGCTTGAACTAGGACATGGCCAGACGAGAGCTCAAATATGTTCTTGTTCGCCAGTGTTCCGCTACATTTGGGTGTAACAAGATGGGCGGATGGAGATGCACCGAAAGTTGTGCGCGGCTGCATGGTGACAAACGTAGTTTGTTGACGGGAGGGATGATTGACGGGGTGGGGTGGAGCAATTCGTTCCACGCAGGCGCCACAACTAGCGATTGCTTGATCTAGCTCCTTGGGGGGCGGATCCCATGACCACAACGTGACTATATGCTCGGCCATTAGGATCAGGTCTCGCTGGTATTCGCTTCTAGGAACCATGGAACTCAGACGGGGGAGTGTGTGGAGTAGCGAAAAGGGGATGGACAACAACGTGTCAATTTCAGGAAACGGGTTTTCAGTGCTCGGGTACACGCCAGGACAATCTGCAGCTCTGTACACTTGGAGAGAGTTGGCCCTGACCATCACCCGGCTTGTGCTGTGGTATCGGTGCTTCGTCACGGTAAACGACTATCATATTGGCACAAACCAATGAGAAAAAGTGCGGGACACACAGCGGGCACTCACTCCGAAGACATATTCATACCCGGGTCTGCCAGGGTCGGGGCGTCCAGCTTGCAACTCCATGCGCCTCCACTGCTGTAACTCGAGCTCAAATTGAAGCGTACGAGCCAATGTATCCTCATTCAGGAACAATGTTAGCTCCGCCGGACTGGAATCCATACTCGAATGGAAACCTGAGTCCACTAGGGGCACCATTAGTAAATCAATAGACATAGTTTTAAAGGAGGGACATGCATGGTACGACGTTTTCTCGGACCTCTGCAGCGTGCCTGGGGTGTCTATCTAGGCGTAAATTACGATCCAACATCCATTGAAGCTGTAATGGTAGATTTCGTATTTGTATATGAACAGCATAGCATGCCTTACGCGGGTATTGCTGCTCTCAAGAGCCACATCGAGCATGTGGGACCATTGGATACCCGTCGTATTCTGAGTAATAACACAACACTTCCCACCATAAAATGCTCTCATCGCATTCAATTCCTCCTGAGGATAGACATGGGTTACTGTTCGAACTGATGGATCCATTGTGGAAGGAGGTAACCTGGAGAAATGCGTTGTGGCCAGGGTTTTCGGCGCCGACCGAAAACCCTGAGAATAGAATATGATATTAATTCCCGCAACCTTTAGGTTGAGGGTCTTACAGTCGTTCCCTCCGTCTAAAAATACTGGCACACGTGACTTTGCTCCACTTCCACATGACCATTCCGGGCGCATGTCACTTGTCTTGCTAACTCGCCCCATCATTTTCTCTATGCTGTTCGCCTCCATTTTTTCTGTTAACGGTGTCGTCGCCACCACACGATTGGAATTTTTGGCACCAATGTCCTCCGTGTCAAATAGTTTCCCGAATTGTGCTCTCACTCCCTTGTGGACACAGAGCACTTGTGTCTGTCCCTATTGGATTGATGGTCTTTACTTCCTCAGTCCTTTTGGTGGATGGAGATCACAGCAAAGATCTCGTTTTGGGTCAAGATTGGTTTGCACAGCTGCGAGCACCTGCATCGGGTCAGCACAATCAGGAGTCCCATTATGTCTCACAGTGAGAATCATTTTATAATTTTTAATAGCCCTCCTGTCATTGTCATTTAGTACAAGTTGCATCGGAATTCAATATACAAGTCGTACCTCTGCACCCAACTTCGTTTCCACTGGGGGAAGCCATTCTCATGACATGACCTCCTTGATTAATGCATCCTCAAATGACATTGGTGATTTTCGGCATGATCAGGAGTCCGTTTATGTTTCACAGTGAGAATTGCTTTCACGTATTGCTATGCATCCTTCAAAAAGGAAATACCCAAAAAACAATATCCTGTCATTGCAATATGCCACACATTCCCAACATCTTGATCCACATCGATGACACTGTATAAGCTTCATACACATCATAAAAAACCTCACCTGCAACAGAATCATTAACCATTCCGTGCGGTGTGAAAAAAAAAGTGACATACCTATGCAGAAAGTCACACCATCAAACATACATTTCACACTTCACAACTCCACACCTCCTCCATCCAACAACTCCACAGGCATCTAACAGCACAACAACCCCTTCCCCATTTCACAACTATGAACGTCAAATACATCAGCTCAACGTCACATTCCATATCCAAAAAAATAATTCAAATGCACATCAGCACATCAAGGGGACCACACAACAGTGAGACACTTGGCGACTTTCTGATATTTGAACCCCAACAGCATCCCACAAAAAGTAACTCCCACTTCTGTGAAAATGACCTCTGACGACCTCAACTTTTATCAGACTCGTGTCCAATCTGGCGAATATGAGCGAATGGTGAAAAACATCAATCAACTCCAGAAACGCTCACTTGCTGGAGTTGAATACAGCACAGACTTCAAACGGGACGGTAAAAAAGGCTTCAAAGAAAGAAACACTCCAGATGGGAAGACAATCATCTTTTCAACATGGGTATTTGGCGAAATCGCCACAAGGTCTCTCGGAACTTTGCATCAAGTGTCAGGAAACCATTACATTGGGCATCCCCCTGTATTTTTGTTTTCTTCCACTGAACACTCCGACATGCTGATTTACATCCAGAACTACACCTTAATATACGACGACATGAAAGTCAAAGACATCTTCATGCTCAAATGCCCTATGGAAGCCCCACCCAACTTGGAACATTTGTTCAATTATCAATTGACAGTATTGAATGACATCTGAATCGCTGATGAACTGCAAGAAATTGACAACAATCAGGTCAAACTATATCACCACAGAAGTGTCAGAACACCTGCTAACATATTAAAAAAGGATAATGTCGACACCTTAGAATGGCTACGACATTCTAATCCAGACGCAGCACCAAATTTAATCTGCGTCCACTGTGGCCCAAAATACATTGTTCCAGAGGGTTCAGGAACTACCTCCACCAATAGGAAAAGACTGAGAGGAAAACAGATGTCCAGAATCATAGTCAGCGCACCCTTAACGTCCTTGCAACCACAGGAGGAAGGGTCTGCACCTGATATTCCAGATGCAAAAGGTACGCCCTTTATCTGTGCAACCAATTGCAAATACAGAATAACATTATGAAGATGTAAAACTTGGGGCGCTCTATGACCCTCATCTGCTCCACGACTACGGCGGCCCTCTGTTCAAACACATACATGCCAAAATGAAACAAAGAAACTTTGTCGACATCAACAACGACCTAATTGCTCCCTGGGAAGAATACGATAAATTACACACGGGAACCATCCTCCTCATGTGAATAACATTACACACATTCACAATTGCAACTGGAAACAAAGACAAAAAGGTGTCTCTCTCTTCAAAACGTGCACATAACCTCTAATACACCATAAGATCTATCAAATATATGCAGATTGCGCCAAAGTAGTTGCAGTCTCTAACAAAACTGTCGACAAACGAATGATACGCTTCATTCAAACCAAAACCGACAATGCCAAAGAGGATGAACATCACGACGATGAAGAACAACTGAAATGCTTTGATCAAAAACCTGATACTAATGACACATCTGATTCAGTATGACACAAATCCTCCCACCCACACCACATACAAAAAATCATAACCTCTTAGACCTCTTCCACACATGAAACAACCACTCCCAAACATGCCAAAAACACACACACCAACACAGGAGTCACAACACGTGCATCAGGAAAAAGAAAAGCAGCCAAAACTAAAACCGCTGCTGAAATGATCATTGACTAACTCAACATCACATCCTCTGTCTCATACAATGTGCCCATACGTCATAAACTTCTCTTTCTTACTACTGGCGACATACTGTACTAAATGTCCCGAATAGCTTCTCCCCAAATATATTACTATCACAATGTAATTCATTTCCACTTTCTCAACATCAACCGGCGATGTACTGTACTTAATGTCCCAAATAGCTTCTCCCCAAATATATTACTATCACAATGTAATTCATTTCCACCTTCTCAACATCAACCGGCGATGTACTGTACTTAATGTCCTGAATAGCTTCTCCCCAAATATATTACTATCACAATGTAATTCATTTCCACCTTCTCAACATCAACCTGTGTGAACGTCCTCCTGCAAGCAACTGATACACATTGTGGGTGCTGCCACATAAGACTATAATTTTCTATAAGGCATATAGGTCACATGATCTTTACTTCTCAGTATATTTCCTTTTATAGAAATAAACCAAATAGAACCAATTTTTTTTTTTGTCATTTGATAGTAACAAATCTGAAATGTCAGGCACAATCAGGCACCTTGTTGTATCTTATTTGCCCCCTGGACCCCCATAAATCCCAGTTCAGAGTTGTATGCTTTATCCCAGTCCACAGTTGTATTCTTATTTAACCTTGCTATCTAGCTTCTTATCATATGCCCAATAGGGCAGGGTATCCCAGTCAGAGTTACATGCTTTATCCCAGTACAGAGTTTTATGCTTTATGCCACCTCCAACATTTATGCTATACCCAAGATAAGAATCTTCTGAATCTTGGCCAGTTGTGAAGTTCATGAACAGAATGGAAAAGGCCATCATACCTCAGGACTATAGGTGACAATCCACTATGATTTGAATATGATTTGAATCTATAAAAGTGATATGGAAAAAGCCATCACACCTGAGGACTTCACCATAAACAATGCTAATGGAGAAGTGGAGGCACAAAGTTCATAGGTTAGGCATATCTATGAAAGTGATATGGGAAAGGCAATCACACCTGAGGACTTCACCATAAATAATGCTAATGGAGAAGTGGAGGCACAAGGCTCATAGGTTAGGCATAGTTTATATTTCATCTGATTAATAAATGTTCCAGCAAGGGAATAAGCAGATTGTTCACACTATCTCTCAGCAAATTTTGACAGGTTTGTATTTCATTTCATCTGATTGATGAATTGTCCAGCAAAGACATTAGTAGATTGTTCCCCCAGTCCAATCTTAGCCCAAGAACGAGGTCTTTACACTCCCCCACGTGTTCCTCGTGGACTCCACGTGGACTCCAGGCACAGTGCCTGGACTGTCCTTGCATTTCCACATATCATGGTTTGGCAGGCAACCCCAGCCAAAATGGACCTGGACTGTGCCTGGACTGTGCCTGGACTTCCATGCATTTTGCAAGGACTAGTCCTGCAATTCCAGGGAGTCCTTGCACCTGGACTGGGCAGGGAGTCCCTGGAGTCCAGGCATTGCTGAAAATGTCACATGTGAGTCACACCTAGTGATGTCAACAGCTAAACTGCTTGTTTTCAGAAAATCGCGATTTAGCTGCAAATAAAATAGATAAAAGTCTGAAATTATTTGAGCAGATAGATCTTTCAAATAGCCAATGCGCTTTCTGCCAACACTAAGCCATCTGATCAGTTAGTGATGAGATATTCAACCAGCTATGAAATTAAGTAATAAATTAGCCATCCTGTAGCTGATCAAGTATCTCACCACTGGCAGATCAGATTGCTTAGTGTTGGCAGAAGATCCATTGGCCATTTGGGCAATCTATCTGCTCAAATATTTTCAGATTTTTATCTATTTTATTTGAAGCTAAATTGCGATTTTTCGAAAACAAGCAGCTTACACTGGTCACAGCCCAGGCCGACTGTCACAGCCATCACTGCGCTGTCGCTGCTGTCACTGCGCCGTCACTGCGCTGTCACTCCGCCGTCACTCATTGACAGTTTGTCACACATCACGCATCACTGCCACAAGCCACGTCACCCACGCTCATCACCAGCCTACACCATGCGATCGCCACCCCGCGCAGTTCCGCTGTCACTGAGGAAGACCCGAAAAACCAAAAAAGAGAGGAAAGAAAAGGTGCGTAGCGCACCATGTTTTATTTTTCTATCGACTAACGAAGTCTATAACAGGTTTTTTCGTCTTTTTATGTTCTTTCAAGCAACTGACGATGCCGACAATAGCCAAGCATCTGCCGCACAGGCTTCGGGAGCTGCAGGGACGTCGACGAAAGCCCCCACATCCCGGTAAGTCATTTGTCTTTTTTTTTTCCGTTGTCACTCATCTATTCTACTACCCTTGTCCCTACTTCGGATCGGATACATCGGATTGCCCATCGCCCACCCAAATCGCCGCTGCCCACCTCGGATTGCCCATTGCCCACCCCAAATCACCACTGCCCACCTTGGATCCCACCACCACGTACTGTCACCACCGAACTGCCACCTGCCACCCCCATTGCCCACCTCGGATTGCCCATCGCCCGACCAAATCACCGCTGCCTACCTCGGATTGCCCATCGCCCACCCGAAATCACCGCCGCCCACCTCAAATTGCCCCCTCTTTCACCTGCCATCGCGTCACCCTAAATTACCCATGCCCATGCCCACCACACCCACCACCATGTGATGCCACCGGACCACCCACCTCGAACCACCCGCCGCCCACCTCAAACCACCCGCCAACCTTGAACCACCTGCCGCCCACCTCGAACCACCTGCCGCCCACCTCGAACCACCCACCGCCCACCTTGAACCACCCGCCGCCCACCTTGAACCACCTGCCGCCCACCTCGAACCACCTGCCGCCCACCTTGAACCACCTGCCGCCCACCTTGAACCACCCACCACCCACCTCGAACCACCTGCCGCCCACCTCGAACCACCCGCCACCCACCTCGAACCACCTGTTCACCGCCGCCATGTCAAATCATACACCACCCCCCCCAAATCACCTGCCGCCACGTCAAATCACCAATGCCCACCCGCTGCCACCTCAAATCATACACACCCACATCAAATTGCCCACACCCACCTGCCACCACCACCTGCCACCATGTCAAATTGCCCACACCCACCTCAAATATATTATATACTATATATTGTGTACCTGTGTATAAATTATTTGATGTCAATCTTGAGTGAAAGTGAAAGTGAGAGTGAAGGTGATGAGAACCTGTTTGCTCTGTGAAACTGGACAAAATATAGTGATCATTGATGATCTCAAATGATCATCTGCACTCATCTCATTTCATTGTGCCTCATCCAGAACAGCTGTGATCACTGGTGATCATTGATGAATATCAATTTGTTATCATGAACCATAGTGAGCAGACATGAGTCAACTGTTAACAGCTTTTGCCATCTGAACCCATTTCTTCCTGATTGGTCATTGACAATGGTGAGCAAATGTGAAACAACATTAGCAAGCAGCCTGGTGGTCTGTAGCACAACTGTGGATGCTCGTGAGGGATTCATGAACATGATTGATCATTGAGGATCAATGGATAAGAAAGTAGGCAATTAGAATGGACCATGAACTATCACTTCTGTTCACTAGTGTACATGCTCATTAATCATAATCTATGATGAACACAGGTGATAACAGACAATCACTGAAGATCATTGATGATCATCTACATTTTTCCTTCCAAAAACGGTTTTGTCCAATTTCGTGGCACATAGAACCTGTAATGATATTTGTATTTGTATTTGTATTTGTTGTTACAATGACAAAAATGTCAGGAGTTTACATGGAGTACATATATAAGTCCTGCTACATGGTCACTTAAGTTTTAACTAATACATATGTGGTAACTACCCATAGACCAGTGTACAAGACATGCAAAGCATCACATTCATGTACACTAACTAGATTGAGCATCAGGAGAATGTAAAAACTGTGTCTAAACACTGTTTTTGAAAAATATATGCTGTACCTGGACTCCACAAGGACTGAACCTGGATTCCCTACAATGACCTTGCTTGTGCCTGGACTGAACCTGGACAGTCCCTGGAGTGCAGGGACTTTACCTGGACTCCACAAGGACATGTGGGGGAGTGTAAAGTGCTGCCCAAGAACCACTGATGTTTGCACTATCTCTCAGCAAATTTTGACAGGTTCATATTTCATCTGATTGATGAATTTGCCAGCAAAGGCACAGGTTCCACTTATTCTGGCTTATGCTCTGAGCATACACAAAACCCAGGGACAAATGTTAGATACCAAGTCACATTAGTACATATCAATTAAAAATTTAAGCCTTGCAATATCTCATTATATACTATGTTGGGTACTTTTTTACTTTCATTATTCTCTGGCAATAATACTTTTATCCTCCCTCCAGAAGTGCACCTTGATAATGCCACATAGATCTGGCCATGTGAAAACACATCTGTCTGCAGATTTAGCCCCACAAACTTCACAGACTGGCCTTGAGACTTGTTTATTGTCATAGCAAATGCCAGTCTGATTGGAAATTGTCTTCTTTTCAGTGGAATGGGTAAATTCTCTGCTGATGGCTGAAGGGTGATCCTTGGAATCAAGGCAATCTTCCCAGAAAACCTTTCATCTCCAGAAATGATCTCACATTTGACAACTCTGTTCTTTATATCCCTGACCATCATCCTGGTCCCATTGCAGAGTCCCCTAGCTGGATCAAGATTTCTCAGAAGCATTACTGGACATCCTATTTTCAATGCCAACTTGGACAATGGCAACCCAGTGACATTTAAAGAGTTCAGGTATTCCACAGGATATGGCTGATATTCATTCTGAGCCTCATTCTCCAAATCAATTGAATCTGCACTGGCAAGGACTTTTTCTCTGCCTGGCATCATGTCAAGGATGAGTTTGTTGATCTCATCCACATCATTATTTTTGCAGCACAAAATAGTTCTGTCCAGAAAGTATTGATTTGGTTTGCTGCCCAGATGAGGCATGTTGAATTAAGCTGTCCATGGTCCTTGGATGGCATCACATGGTTTCTGGAATTTGGACTTTTCCATCCTCATCCAAGTTAGCCCCTGCTCCAATCTCCAATAGCCAAGCTGCATGTGCTCCACTTCCAGGAGTTCTCTCCAACCTCATATTATGAGTCAAATAATGTACTTCCACATGTCTCCAAACTTGACTTCTAGCAATAGATGCTCCCACAGTCTCCTGTCATAAGGCTCTTGGCACCACCAGCAAAGTCTGATGAAAGTCACCTCCAAACACAACTGTGATTCCTGCAAATGGCACATCTCTCTGGTATTTTAAATTTTGAGATGTCCTAAGGAGTCCTTAAGGACTAATTGGGAGTCCTAAGAACTAATGAATACTCCTGACTACTCCTAGGTCATCTCAGTTACCTTTTCAGAAGTCCTTGGGTCAGTGTAAACTGTACCTTGAGAACCATGCATGCAGAGGAGGCTAGAAGACTTACCAAAGACCCATAAAGATTCTGAACACATATAAATCTGCTCTCTTGCTGATTGTGGCTGCTGCAAACCACACTGATGTATTGACAACAATCCCCTTCCACAATGCCCCAAACAAATGCCAATGCAATGTCCTCCCTGTGCTGTCTCTTCTGTTGGGTTCAGGGCAATGACCCAGCACAACACTTCCCCATCAATATTGCAAGTATGGAGACAGTTGGTGATCTCAGAGAAGTGATAAAGAAGAAAATGGAGCCAGATTTCAATGGTGTTTGCACAGATAGTCTGAAACTCTGGAGTGTGAGAGCCAGATACTTCAGTGACAACAACTACTGACACCTGATGCCTGGCAGGTCAAAATTAATACAAGAACAAACTTTCAAAGCTCTCTGGAACAACCAAAGTTGGAGGATGGAACCCAAGGTGTTCAAAAGTTGGCTGTGGACAATGAGATTGGCAACCTTTTTCCAAATCCCCCACAAAACTACCTGCATGCTGTTGTAGAGCTGCCAGCAACTGATCAGTTTGTTACAATCTTACTTTTAATTCACTGCTCATCCCATTTTTGGTTCTATAGATAACTGTAAGAAAATGTTTTCTGTCTTGATTGGGATTTCCTAACTGCCTGCCACAGTCATGCAAGCCTTGGCAAATCTTGAGGTTAGTGATACAAATGAATGGGGTGCCTTGGTGTTAGAACAGAGCCAGTAGGGATCTTTCAGCAGTAAAATCCTCCAACCTGCTGTCATCAATCGGATCTGTATCCCTTCACTGTTACAGTTTCCCTTTCGTTTCAACCTCTTGTCTCAGTGGACAGTTTCATATTCATCATTTCCCCTTAAACTGCGCATCGTACAGCTTGGACGCTATCTCCTTTCATAACTACTTTCACATTTCCTTTCTTAGGTAGTTATCGTTTCATTCCTCTTATAGTTTCCTTTGTTCTCTAATCGTATATAAACCCCATGTACAGTAGAATAACTCTAGTTCCAACTTAGACGAGTTCTGCTCTCAACAACGACTGACTTGAACGCTCTTCTCTCTCATCGTTCTCAAGACCTTTGTCACCATTCGACTTAGCGTCTAGACCTTTGTCCAGTGGCTGGGAGCGGACCGAGACTCTGCTTGTCGCTGTAGACTTAGAACGAACCACGACGAGGGCATCGTCCGTAACATTCACACTTGCCCAATCAAGTGTCTTGATGGTATTGTTGAATCAAACAAGTCTGCTGTACTATACTCCATGGATACTATGGGCATTATTAATATCTGGAAGCTTTATCTTGATACCAGCTCTGATAAGGAATGTCTGTGGAACATCTCCCTGCTTAACACACTCAATATCCATTGGACAAGAATAAACAAGATGACTCTCAAGAACAGGTACCTCTGGACAGGTACCCTTCTCATCAAACTTGCTCAATATTCCTGCCAATGACCACCATCCTTGTATAGCTTCCTCAGATGACACTGTCCAAATCACACCTCTGGAACCTACCTCCACCAAAATTCTGCTGATTGCACATCTGTTATGAGCTCACACCCAACAACACTAACCCACTGTCCTTTAGGACACAGACCCACAGGCCTCATTGAGCAGGGAATAGAAGGGGGAGAGGAATAGGGTATATTGACCTATAGACAGAGTCCTACATGGGTGTAAGAGAAACCATCTTAAGTCTGGGGCGACTCAAGACACTTGTACTACTTATATACTACTCTAGAAAGACCCTAGCCACTGCCTAGTACCACCAGCACTCCTACAGCATTTGTGCTCCTTATTGTCTTGTATGAGCGCTGCCTCCACACTGTCACTGTTGCTATGCTTCTGGGTGCAGCTGCTGTAACACCATCTTCTGGACCAGTCCGGGTTGCTCTAGACCTTGTAACCATAAGGGGCTATATCCTTAAAGCCTCCTTGTCTCCATAGGCTGTGTTGCAATCCCATATGACCATATGTGCTGCCACTGCTGCTTCCTGATGTGTGATGGCATGATCCCTGATGTGTTGATGCCGATGTCGATCAATGATGCCATCAAGGGCGCGATCCTCTTGCCTAATCCAGCTGTCCTTCCTAGTATAGTGTATGGCCACCTTGTATGGCCATCATCTTGTTCCACAGTAAGCACTCCCATGTGCTAACCCACACAAAGTGTTCCCAGGCTCCCTCTTAAGGCTCCTGGCCTGTATAAAGACTGTGGTAGTGGTCCCAGACCACTGATAGATAGATTGAAAATGTGATGCTGATTTTCATGATCATAACAGCATCCTGTTGCCATCCATACTATCTTACCCATCTCTGTGGGACTTGACAAGCCTATTTTAATTACAGGAGCAGGTGGTGCGCTTCACACTTACAAGATTTCATCACTCTCAGAACCAGATCTCATCAAAGTGGTAGATGGTCACTGGCATGATGTAATGGCTTTATGACTTTGGATGTGGAAATTGCAGAACAAGGACAAGTTGCAGATTATGGAACTGTGGGTCATAAGTGCAAGCTTGGACAGTACCATTAGGAAATGGAAACTCTCAGGTCATTTCACTATTCCTCTCTTTATGACTGACATGATGATAACTGTCCTTCAAGGCTCATGGACAAGCACACAGTTACTGAATTGTCACCTGCACAGCCTGAACCACCAAAACAGATGTTTGAGCTCACAAAAGATGTGTCTCATCATGCATATCTCTCTGAACATATTACTGACCATTATGTTCTATTAGCATGCAAAACCTGCCACAAAGTGTGAAATGACTCAGTTTCATTCAGACAAATATGTCAATTTCCTGAGTCGGATATCTCCCACAAACATGAATTCATACACCAAGGAACAGCATAAATGTGTGTCCAAACAACATTTCAATTTCAATTTCTAGTTAACAAATGACTGTGCCAAACACAATAGACAATGTTGGTGATGACTGCCCTGTATTTGATGGACTGTTCAAGTACTGCTCAATATCAGCAGGTGGTTCTATGGGTAAGTACCTGCTGAAGGATGATATTTGAATCATCATGTGAAGAAAAGTAAAGCAAGTGGTTTTTGTTATGTCAATGGTATTGTTCCTTCTTGTGCCAGTTCTTCTCACTCTAACCAGAAACCTGATGATAGACATTGTCCTTGGCATATTGGAACTCTTACACTACCACATGCATGTGCTGTACATTGATATTGATATTGATGTACACCATGGTGACAGTGTTGAGGAAGTTTTTTATACCACTGACCATGTCATGACAGTTAGTTTTCATAAATATGGTGAATATTTTCCTGGAACCAGTGAGCTGAGGGTGTGTAACCTCTTTCATTCAAGAAATTTGCTTGAGACATGGTTATTAGGATGTCAGGATTGCTAAGAGCAAGTATTACTCCCTAAACTTTCCTCTGTGAGATGGTATCTCAGATGAAAACTATAAAACTATATTTGAGCCTGTGTGTTTGTTATTCTCTTGCCAATTCACATATTGGTTCAATCTAGCACATGCTGCAGGTTATACAAGAGGTAATGCAAATGTACATTTGCCATGATGGCTTAGGGCCCCAACAATGAACTGAGTGGTAGAGAAGATGAAGGTAGGGATGAAACCCAAGAGAACTCAACTGAGGACTCTGGATGTTCATTGCTCAGTATATATACAATACAGGATGGTCTGTGCACTAACCCCTACAACCCTAAAGGCTGTGGAACCCTATGCTAACAATAGTCCAGTATGAGTAAGACTGCATAGCCATGACTGCGCATTGACTGTGGATTAGTCATCAGGTATGAGTCATCAGTCCGGTAGTCCGTAATCTAATCTAATCGTTATCTAATCTAATCTTAGCGCTGACTAGATAAGATAGACACTGACCTGACTAAGTGTTTGGCTACTACATGTGTAAAATACAAAGAAAAGAAATATAAAATGACTTAGAATTTTGGAGTGTTCGATACAAGTCATGACATCTGCTATTGTCCTCCAATGTGGGACCAACTCCTTATCTGGTGATAAACTTGGATGTTTGAATCTCTCCATGTGAGGTTTGTAATCTTACAGAAACCTTCTCCCCTACTTATGCTTTCTGCAAAATTAGGGCATGCAAACTGTGTCAAGTTTGTGAAGTCCTTCAACAAACCCCTGCTACTTCTAGGTGGTGGTGGATACATGATGCAAAATGTTAGCAGGGTTTGGGTGTATGAAACAGGCTTGGCTGCCAGAATTGAGCTTGGACCTAGTGAGTGTACTTTCTGTGGACACATTCTTTCCTGTACTGATCACCCATTGGTCATAAAAATCCCAGTCAATGAGTATTATGAGTATTTTGGCCCAGGTTACCAGTTGGACATCAAATTGAGCAATACTGAGGATATGAACACATGTGGATTCCTGGAAAGGGTTACAAAAATTGTCATGCAGAATCTGAGGAACATTAGCAGTCCCCTGGGAATACAGACAACTGGTAAATTTGAGGGATTTTCTTTGTCACCAGCTTACTAAATTCAGTCCCATAAGATATCCCAAGCATGCTGATAGATGAGGCTATAGAGGATCCTAACGTGGATGAGGACATGATCCCAGCTGACAAACAAAGGCCATGGAGGCTGTTAGATTAGAGGATACAAGGTGATGGCAAGTTGTCTGATTCAGATGACAAAGGAGAGGATGGGAGGCAGGACCATCACTCCAATGAGGCAGGAGGTTCAGGCAGGAGGTTTGGAATTGGCATGGGGATCATGAATTCAGGGCAATGAAGCTTGGGTGCAGGGGGGGAGCAGCACCAGTGCCTCTGGTACCACCTGGGATGATGCTATTGATGTGGAACAGGCTGTGCCCACAATTGCAGACACAGAAAATGTCACTGCAAGTCACCTTGGGAATGCAAATGGACCAATAGTGGCTAGTGTGGGTGAGAAGGATAGTGTAGATGGGATTAGCTGAGTCCAGGCTGTGATTCTATAGTCCATGTATTTCTATGATGCACTTGTATAGCCAATCTTTTCTGTTGGATCACATGATCACACTCTGTAAAAACAATAAGTTGCTATAGTCAGGTAAAAGTCAGTTGAAGTCAACTGGTAGTCAAGCTCAGTCAAGTGGTAGTCATACTACAATCAATCAATCAATCAATTTTTTTGGCCCTGAAATGATGGAAAGAAGAATTCCTCATAACATATCCAGTCTCAAACAAAACCAGGTTTTCCCATTCAAATGGCAACAACCCACCATCCAAGTTTCCAAAGAAGAACCAGAAGCTCAATTAAACCTGCAAATGAGCTCACCCTGTTGGCTCCTTGGGGCCTCAGATGAGTTGGCTGTGGCTTCTGAAAGAGTGCCTAGAAACCAGGTTTGCAATAGCTACTTTTGTGAACTATTCTGATGTTTTCTAGTATTGCTATATGTGCTTAGATGGACACAGCTCCACCATCCCATGTGACCTCTGTCCTTGCATACTTTGCCTGAAATGTATTTCTATGCCAGAGCCTCTGGTTACAAAGAAAACTATTTTCCTGTGCTTGCATTGCCATGAGCACTTTCTTGGGGCACAGGCATACATGGTATGGCTCTCCCTCAACTTCTTTCAGCATCTCACTGCTTGAAAGGGTTTTTATTTTGATACAAATGGCTAAAAAGAAGCCATGTTCAATCTTAACTCCTTGTCTTCTGTGGGAACCATTCCTCTGAACATCAATGGCCAGTTTCACTTGCAAGCAAATGCACAAGGGACTGACATGTCACAAGTGGGTAATTTATGTGTGAAGGGACTTGGGTAATGGTATAGATAGGCTAACTACATAAGCAGAAGAAAGGGGACAAGTATACAATGCTAGGGAATTGCTATGGAATAAATTGAAATTAACAAGAAGCTAAACAAAATTCTGGACATGAGAAACAGAAGGGACAAAAGGGGACAGAGGTATAGGAGAGAGGAGAGATGTACAAGATATCAATACAGGCTGTAGAAATGTGGATAGATAAAGAGGGAAGGGACACAGCAATTCTGGAGGCAGGGATACAACAACAGTAAGGGCACGGTGGGACCAAAGCAAAGCCCTCAACAAAGGAGGGTGTCTGCTGGCTTGGGGCATCCACAAGGCAAGACTATGGGGTGAGAATAGATAATGGATTTTGGGGGAATCCAAACTATATTGATTCCAAGGTACAGTATACTAAGTGAGCTATTTAACAGTCCTGCCTGCAGGCCTTCTGTCCTGGGAAATCAAATCTAAATACTGTAATCTAGATCTGAGTTTTTGGATGTGTTCAGTGGGTCCACCTGACTTGCCTTACTTGAATCAGCCATTCTAACTCAATTAGGGGAACAAAAGAAAATCCATACACTACCTCATGTTCAAGGACAGGGATTGCTGGTGGCCAGCCAATGGATCACATGTAGCATGGTTAGCATGAGTGAGTGCCCCTGTAGCAAGTCGCCCCAAGGAACTGTGATTATTCCACTTAGAAGGGCAATGCCTTGGAAGCAATCAGAGAGTATATTGACCTGACAGATAAGAGATTGGCCCATGGATTGTTGGTGAGGGATTATCAAACTATGAGGGGAATTTGTATTGGAGCCATCCCACATGAATTGGTGGCATCAGATTTAATATTAGGACCCAATTAATTCTGAGTGATCACAGAGTCATGGGAATTTCTTCAACATTCCAAAGGGATGTATGCAAGGTCTTGACATGACAGTACTCCACCTTGTGTGTGTGGGTCTTTCTTCAGCTGGATCATCTGTTGGAATCCTTTATGAACATATGCAGGGATTTTTGCCAACAACTATTCCTTTTTGAGATATGCTTCAGCTTGTTTGAAGGCAACTATGCAGCAAAAATGAAGGAAGCAGTCCAAGAAATGGTTCTGAACAAGTAGGTAGAATTGATTTTTTCTTCTTCTTCTTGGATGCTGAAAACTTTTGAAGAAACTGGCACAGCTGGGTCCTTATATTCATCAGCAACCACTCAAACTATATACTCAATGCAAACCAGCTGCAAGATGCAAAGGAAGTAAGCATTGTACTGGTTTTTATCTTGCAGTTCATGCAGGTTCTTCTGCCCTCAGATATATTGCCATTAAGCAGCAATGTGACTTTATGGATGCTGACAGATGGGTTTAATTGCAATGTTGCTGATGGTTGCAATATTCTTGCTGATAGTTTTACCAGGTGTGCCCTTTTTGCTGCATCCCTCTTGTTCAGCTTTGCAGATTTTTTCATGCAGGTTAAATCTTTCTTGCTTAATAGCCTTTACAGTTGTGAGGATTAACATTTCCCTAATCTCACATCTGGTTCTTTCATATGCCCAGCATGTGTTTGTTGAAGGATTCCAGCTTGAGGAATTTGCACATCAGTTTCTCCCTGGTATCTCTCAAATTTGCTGGCACACTGATGTTGTCTGAATATTCAAAGATAAAAGACAACCTCAAGGCCACATCAGCAATCCCAGTTTTTGATGGGAGTGCACTGCTTTTTTGATGAGTTGATCCGAGTGCTCTAGAGAATGACTGGTTCTCCCCCAGAGCTCCTGGATGCTACCCACCTCAGTATTCTCCTCCTGATCTCTCAGGAGCACCGCAATATTACAATAAATACTCCAGGGTTGCATTATCAATTTTGGAGCTGGCAACAGTACTTGAAGCGACTGAGAGCCGACAAGAGCTGGAGCCTTGGACAATTGCTTGACGAGTTTCAGCATTTTCGCAAGCGAAAAAGGTCTATTATAGTTTACTATGTCTAAGACAAACTGCCGGAGATCTTGAGTGGGCTGCGAGCCGCCAAAGCGAGAGAGTCGTTTTAGCAGACCTCGTGGATATCCTTGCCAAAAGTGGCAATTCTCTCTTTGGCTCTCTTTGGCTCTCTCTTTTAAACTCTCTTAGGCTCTCTTCGGCCTAATTTCTATCACGCAGTCGCGCAAGTAGAAACAATAAAATGCATTGCATTGGAATGATGCACTATTGGAGAGCATAGAATAACTCTTTATTAAAATACTTATTTAACCAAAATTCATTACTGCAGGCGAGGGCGTTTGTTTTGTTAAGCCGCGGGTCAGCTTCCGCGCCGAAACGCGGAACCAGCGATACCAAACCCCGGAGTTGGTGCAAAGGAATTACATCCCCCAATAGACTATTGTCAGCCCGAAAAGCCCGTCGCAAGGCGTAAAGCGATGTGGCAGATTCAGGGAATTTTCCAGTGGTTTGTGTCGCTTGGTTGAATTGGGGTATAACATTGAATCGGTGCACATATGCAATAAAAGGATTCTGCTGAAGCAGTAATGGGGTATCCATTGATGGCACAATTCGCATGATGGCTTGCAGCTGCACAATAATATGCCCTAAATCCGAATCAGGCTGAGGATCTGTGAGGGTGGCGACGATAAACTTGCCTTTAAGGCCATCCCTGGGCCATTGAGAACTGGGATCAATGCTGATTACGACTGGATCATGGTGCCCGTGGTACCAGCTAGGTGATGCAGAGGCTGGTGCAGCATTTATTGTTTGTGGAGGCGGTGGATCGTGTGGATAGTGGCGTGCTTTTCCTTGTATCTGCATCGTTGTCCAAAGATCAATCGCATTGAAGGGTAGCAAAGCATTTGAGGATAGCTGCCGGCGGCCACCAACCGAGTGGAGGAGGTGACCAGATGCAACACGATGGGCGTAATGGACCAAGGCCGCCGGAAGATCGGGCAAATTGTAGATCCTAGCTGCTTCTTCAATTGCTACTCGCCGGTGATGAGCGGTGTTCCGCGGTGACTGTGTAGTGTCATCGTCACGTGTATGCGTTAAGCTATGCGAGAGAAGTCCTACCAGCGCCGGAACTATACACGCACTGAACCCATGGCTAACTATCTGACACCATTACGCGTCCGACCGCCTTCGCAGTCAAGTCCCGCGCTCATCCGCAACGCAAATCATCCAGAGTCGCAAGACAAACCCCCGCAATACCGCATGCGAAACCAGCACTGCCCGACCGCGCCAACTAGCGTCGATCACTTGAAAACTACCGTTGAACGCCGTCCGCCGCATTAAGATTAGCCGTGACATTGCCACTTCCGCACTAGATAAGCTCGCGCCCGAAATACCGCGATCGAGACCATTTTAGCCACGCGGCTACGAGCTATAGACAAACTTGGTTAACCGGAGGAAAATCTTCACCGACGGTAGCGTCGATCAGCAGCCAAACACACAACGAACAGTTCGGGAGTAGCGGCAACAGGGACAAACCGCGCTAAAAGCATATACCAACGCTTATCGCATAAGACACCGGAGGTCGATCATCGGCTATCGTACTCGTCAACGGTCAGGATCTTACTACGGGTTTGCAACAGGGAAAACGACTAGCAAAATGCTCGCGCACTAAACTACATCGGACGGCGCCTTTCAGGATAACAAATTGGGATAGTAGGACACCAAGCATGACGCAGAAGAATTCGGAGTCCACGCGTATCAGTAGGTAGCAAACCGTATATATATCATCTTATTCCGTAGCATAAAATAACATACCATACCACCGCACTCGTTTTAACACGCTCCTTCTTGACAATCAACAACCTTCATCTCTCGTTTCACGCCTGCCACTTCATTGAGTCAGACGTCGAAGCCGACCACACCCTCATTATTCGTAGTGTCATTGCCATCGCACATCGGTCTCATTCGTTGCACCGCATCATTGCCCTCGCACATCGGTCTCATTCGTCGCACCGCATCATTGCCGTCGCATCTCGGTCGCCTCCGTCGTGCTACATCGCGTCCGTCGCATCTAGGACTCACCCGTCGCACCACTTCACGCCCTTCGCATATCTGCATCTTCCGTCGCCCCACAGCTATTACTTTGCACCGCGCCTCTGATCATCACCGGATTGACGAAGAACTTCTTTGACGAAGCTCACAAACCCCGCACTTCCTGTCGCTCCGATAGGATATAGTGTTATTACCGGTACGATGGATCTCTCCTAAGATGGAAAGCAGCATCTGCCACGGCGAAGGTGCGGTGCGGGAGAGGGGCTGAAGGCATCTCGCCTTTCCTCAAGGCTGCAGCTAGGGCAAAGTAGTTGGCTTGGGATGGCGTGAACCCTGTGAGCCGGTGGATAGCGCTGTCGCTGCTCTCAGCTTGATCAGAACCCCCAACGATCAGTTCCATGGCCTCGTTCACAGCTTTCTGATCCTCTGGATCTTGTAATGATGTTGCAAGATCAAACCGGCGGCACTTCTCTGCGCGGTCAAGGTGTCGGACAATTTGAGCCTCGTACTTTTGCCTGTTTGCTGCGTGGGAGGGGACTTTGATTTCGGTGATATGCGCCTGCTCCGTGACATCTGCAGACCACTGGATTGGTGCTCCACAGTTGCGAATGCTTGGAACCACACTCTGGAATAATTCTAGTTTTGGAATGTACCAGTTGTTGATCGGTTTATTTTTTTTGCCGCACCAGGCGCCAGAGTCGAGTATTGCTTGTTTGTTTTCATGAAACAGAGCAAGTGATTTCTCAATCTCGGTGCACCCAGCTTCGGAGATCTGGGGGGCCTGGGCCAAGTAGCGGAAATCCATCAGGGCCCTGACGGCAAGGAGGAAAGGGCGGGGTACGGCATCGGCAATGACACCGATGAGGTATCGCTCGATGTCTCGGTGCTCGCGGCCAGTTACCTGCTTGAGTTTTGCAATCCCTTCAGGAAATTGGCGATATCCTGTGGATGGATGGAGAACTGAAAACCGAAAATCAATTTCTGGGCCGCCCAAGGCTCGTATGCACCATTTCGCATCGTGATCCCAGAACTGCTTGTGCCAGTGGTGAAGTGGCTCTGGAGTGAGAAACACATCAGGATGCGACAGCGCCCAGTTCCTCCAAAAAGGTTCATCGACACCGTTGAGCCGAAAATTCATTGCTTCCTTCGCATATGCTTTGAAGTCTGCAGGGTCGATGCCAGATGATTGGATGGAAACCAATTGCGATAAGGTAGAAATAGCGGTGTGAGGAAGGTGGCGGTAGGGATCACCAAACTCCGTATACGATGCCATTGTTACAGCCGATGTCTTTCCTGCAACGCAGGCTACTGTCGCTGCCTCAGGAGTATCAGCAATGTAGGCAACCAGCGGAGTAAAGCAGTATCGGAGAGACCCTGCTGGATCCGACATCATAATTCCAATTTCGGCAGCCTTTTTGAGCGGCTGCGTGATGAAGTCAAGGCATTTGTGCATTAGGCGAGCATCCGAAATACCCCCGAATCTTCGCGTCCTTTTCAATGAATGCCGGAATAGGGAGTATTGCGAGGAGGAGAAAAAGGTGGTTCAATGCTTTGTGTTACAGTTTCCTCTTCGTTTTGGCCTCCTGTCTCAGCGGACTGCTTCATATTCATCATTTCCCCTTAACTGCGCACTGTATAGCTTGGACGCTATCTCCTTTCATAGCCACCTTCATATTTCCTTTCTCAGGTAGCTATCGTTTCATTCCCTTTATAGTTTCCTTTGTTCCCTGATCGTATATAAACCCCATGTACTGTAGAGTAACTCCAGTTCCAACTTAGACGAGTTTTGCTCTCAACCTCGATTGACTCGACGCTCTCTTTCTTCGTCGCTCTTTAGACCTTCGTCATCATTCGACTTAGTGTCTAGACTCTTCGTCCAGTGGCTGGGAGCGGACCGAGACTCTGCTTGTCACTGTCGACTTAGAACGAACCACGACGAGGGCATCGTCCGTAACACAAGTTGGAACTCAGGAATCGCTCAGTGCATCGTCACTAGCCAGACACCATTGATACCAGGAACTCCCAGATCAGACCCCCGAACAACTCTGTTCGCTTCAGACAGAAGTACTACCTTAGTCGAAGAGAAGTCTACTTTTCTATGACACACAAGGTCTGGTGCTACGTTTCAGCAACTAAGA
The DNA here is from genome assembly GCA_020011035.1 of Amanita subjunquillea. Lineage (NCBI taxonomy): Eukaryota > Fungi > Basidiomycota > Agaricomycetes > Agaricales > Amanitaceae > Amanita > Amanita subjunquillea. The sequence goes on along the minus strand of JAEBUT010000012.1, from coordinate 180,338 downwards.
GGAAGAACCTACCGGTTCCAGAGGAACTCTTCGAAGGAGAATACCAGGAAGGAGATCACAACGACGAGCTACCAGGAGAAGTTTGGATTCACTGGTACAACAAAGAGAACGACGAGGACAATAAACTGTTCCTACCTCCAAACACCGAACCCGAACTTACTTGGTGGCACGAGTTCCGAGTTAACGAAGAGCTAAAGGAGTACTCCTTCTACGCATTCGACAAGGAGACAATCACCAGGTGGAACGAATACAGAGAACAACAGCAGATCGAGATAGATCCCTTCGGAGACGAATCGAAACAAGGAGAAAGCTCGAAACAAGGCACAGAACCGAAACACGAACCCGGAACACAGGACCCGAAACCTGAAACACCAGAACCGAAACAGGAACCAGAAAAGGAAATGTCAGAAGACAAGGATTCATCCTCGAAAGGGATAAAGGGAATCTCCATTAAGGAATTCAAAGGACAGCGTTCTAAGGCGAAACACTTCATCAACACATTCGATGATGTATTCGATCTAGATGAAGGACGCTTCGAAACATCGAAAAAACGAATCAAATATGTTCTCCTTCACCTAGGGGAAGAACTAGACGATTGGAAAGCCAATCTTCGAGGAGAATTGGAAGTAGCAGAAGCGACCAAAGGAAAATCAGCAGAAAGCGCATACACGCTTTCATGGGATAATTACCCCAGCTTCAGACGACGATTCTTGAGCGACTGGGGAGAATCTGATAGCGCAGCCAGGACCTTGAACGATCTAGATAAAGTCAAAGTGGGCGGAGATATCGACATCCCTGCCTATATCCAGAAATTTCGATCGCTCATTCACTCCACTGGAATTACAGGGTTCATGGCGCAGCGCATTTACTTCTGTAAAGGACTCCCTGCATCAGTAGCAGCAAAGATCATCGAAAACCCCGCAGTCACTAGTATGGAAGCTGCCTATAATGCTGCGGAACGCCTGCACAACGCTTGGGAGACCATGAAACTGATGAACCGATCATCTGATCAGGAGACACGAAAGGGCGTTTCAAATTTAACCGAAACCAGAAGCCCTCTGCATCCGGATCAAGGGGAATTAATGCTGTGAGCACAGGACGTCTTTCAGATGCCCAAAAGGAGGAATACCGAAAAACCGGCAAATGTTTCAGATGTGGAACACAGGGGCACATATCCAGGGACTGCCCAAACAAGGGGAATACCCAAACATCGTCCTACAAGTCCTCCTCCCCACAGAATCGTTCAATCAGAGCAGTAGAGGAAACAACCTCGAACGAATCAACCGCCCAACGCATTAGGGCGCTGCTGCAAGAACTCCCAGATGAGGAGCGCGAGAACACCCTCCAGGAACTCGAATCCGAGGGTTTTTAAGAAGGAGACGCCAGAAAGCGGTTGACGCCTCCAGTACCATTGAACAGTTAGCACTCGACTCTGTAATTATAAATTCGAATAATAACAAACGAATTTCCATCACTGTGCAAACAAACCACAAACCCGCTGAAATATCTGCTCTTATTGATTGTGGAGCAGAAGGAAACTTCATCGATGAACGAATATCGAAAGATCTACCAAAGGAACCTCTAAAGCAACCAATTAGAGTCAAAAACGCCGACGGAACTATCAATCAGAATGGGTTAATCACCCATCGCACCAGTCTTACCTATTCTATCGAAGGAAAAACATACAACAACTGGCTATGGATCACCAATCTTGGCGATCAAGCGATAATCTTTGGAATACCATGGTTAGAACAGCATAATCCCACAATCGATTGGCGAAAGAAAACCCTCCAAATGGACGATGATTCAGAAGATGCCAAACCTATTTGGCGTATGGCATTAGACAATCGACAATGGGGAGAGGACGAATATTGGATCAGGGTGAAAACATCAGCATCACAGGCACTCGAACATCAAGCAAAACGAGACGAAGCACCCATAGTTCTACCTTCTGAATACACGCCTTGGCACGCTACCTTTGAAAAGAAAGCGTCTGAGCGTTTTCCATCTTCTCGCCCATGGGATCATGCGATTGAACTCAAGACAGGATTCACGCCGAAAGTTAACAAAATTTACCCATTATCACTAAAAGAACAGTCGACCCTCGATGAATGGATTAAAGAACAACTCGATAAAAGATACATTCGACCATCTAAATCACCACAAGCATCACCATTCTTCTTCGTTTCTAAGAAGGAAAGCGGCGCACTTCGGCCCTGCCAGGATTACCGATACCTAAATGAATGGACAATTAAGAACGCCTATCCATTACCCTTAGTTTCTGATTTAATGACAAAGCTCGAAGGCGCAAATTACTTCACCAAACTCGATCTGCGCTGGGGATACAACAATGTCCGAATCAAAGAGGGTGACGAGTGGAAAGCGGCGTTCATAACCAATCGAGGATTATACGAACCAACGGTCATGTTCTTTGGCCTTTGCAACTCTCCGTCAACGTTCCAAATGATGATGAACGAATATTTCCAGGACATGATAAACGAAGGATGGCTCATCATTTATATGGATGACATCTTGATCTGCGCAAAAACAAAAGAAGAAATGAAAAAGCGTACAGAACACGTTTTGAATCGCCTACAGGAAAATGACCTATTCTTGAAACTTGAGAAATGCAAATTTTGCGTTCAAGAAGTCGAATTTCTTGGCATGATCATTACGCCCGGACACATTCAGATGGATCCTGTTAAACTTGCAGGGATTCGCGACTGGCCAACACCAACAACGGTTAAACAAGTCAGATCTTTCCTCGGATTTGGAAACTTTTATCGGAGGTTTATTGGCAATTTTGCCGCCATAGCAAAACCATTGACAGATCTAACAAAGAAAGGTTTACTCTTTGACTGGACGATCACTTGTCAGGCAGCGTTTGAGGAGCTTAAAAACAAGTTTTCCTCCATGCCCGTTTTACGCATGCCCGATCCCACCCGACCATTTATCCTTCAGACGGACGCCTCGAATAAAGCTACTGGAGCAGTGCTTAAACAAGCAGATACAACCGGAACGCTTCATCCATGTGGATTCATTTCGCATGCCTTGACGCTCACAGAACAGAATTACCAGATCTATGATCGAGAACTATTAGCAATCATCAAAGGACTACAGGCATGGCGACATTTACTTCATGGGTCGCCACATCCCATAGTGGTTCACTGTGATCATAAAAATCTTTTATTTTATCGGTCACCCCAACGATTAACTCCTCGACAAGCACGATGGTCCATGATGCTCTCGGAATTTGATCTAAAAATCGAGCATGTACCTGGCACCAAAATGTTCGAAGCAGATGCCCTTTCTTGCCGACCTGATCATATGAAAGGCGAGGATGCTCAAGACGATGTGACAATGTTACCAGATAACAAGTTCATTCGCCTTATCGCTACAGATCTAGCTCAAGAAATCAGAGACGCCACAACTTCTGACAGCTTTGGGCGTACGATCATTGAAGTTATTGAAACTCAGCGCGCCCCACCAATTAAATCCAAGCTTCAGGACTGGGCGTTCATCGATGGAATCATTCGATATATTGACAGAGCATACATCCCAGATAATGGAATGCTCAGGACACAGATCGTCAAGACAGTTCATGAATCGCTCACTTCTGGACACCCAGGACGCATGAAAACCCTTGAACTTCTCCAACGCGACTACTGGTGGCCAGGAATGTATAGACACGTCAAAGAATGGATTACTGGTTGCGCCACTTGCCAACAGATGAAAGTGAATACTCACCCGAACACGCCGGCTCTTCTACCTATCGGATCCAAAGCGACTCGCCCTTTTCAACAAGTCACGTTAGATTTCATTACAGATCTTCCTATTGCAGATGGATATGATTCGATTCTGGTCACGGTGGACCATGGTCTTACGAAGGGGGTAATTCTTACTCCTTGCAAGAAAACCATCGACGCATTAGGAACAGCCGATCTTTACATTTCGGAGATATTCAAACGCTTTGGACTACCTGATATACTTATCTCGGATCGAGGACGTTATGTTTTTTCCTTTGCTCCCTGATTGTATATACAGTAAGCAACAAAAACTGTGCAATGTTTTGCAATCTTGGAGAGATTGGTGTCTAGTGCAACATGCAAAATAGGAACAAATAAGAAAAATATAGATAAGATAGCCCTACTTCTTAGCTTTAATTTGGCTTTACATTGTACTTGTTTGGATATGTTGGATGCTGAGATATAAATTGCTTTCTAAGCAAGGTCATTGCTACGGTTTTTGTTGCCAATGTTTTTAAATCAATATTGCCACATTCTAGTACTTTGTATACCCCCCCTTTGCCTCTATCACTGCCCGAACCCTCCTAGGCATACTTTCACAATCAAATCCTGGCAACACCTTTGGCTCAATCTGTTTCACTCTGCCTCAACCCTCTCCCACAACTCTATGATTCCAGATGGGGGTTGTTCATAGTCTGCCACTCCTCTTGATGTGTGTCCAGAGTTGGGTCAATAGGATTGAGGTCTGGAGACTGGGCTGGCCACAATAGAACCTCAATTCCATTTCCTGGAACCATTGTTTGGCCTTTTTGCATGTGTTTGTCCTGCTGGAAGATGACATCTTCTGGCACCTTTATTGTAATATTCAAGGCTTGCTTGAAGATCCTCTCCAGTATGGACAAAAAAGGTCCCCATCCATCCTCCCATCAATCTTGCAAGCATATCCAGGGCCATCCCACATCATACACCCCCAGACCATAACTGACCCTCCACCAAATTTGCTGTGGCCACTCACTAGTGTCACTGAGACCCCCCCCTGCCTTCTTCCATGCCCATTTTCCTCCCATCTGACCCTAACCTATTAATCTTTGTCTCATCTGACCACACCACCCTCTTCCAGTCCCTCCACAGTATAGCCCTTGTGTGCCAATGCAAAGTCCATCCTTGCCCTCTTGATGCCTTGCAGTGAGAAGGGGCTTCTTTTTCTTCACCACTGCCTTTATCCCTGCCTCCTTCAAGTACCCAGTTTTGTCATGTGATGAGAGGGGTTGGTTGATGCATCCTGAAGGGCCCTGGTGACATCTACAGCTGTGTCAGCCTTGCCAGAGACAATGAGTCAAATGGCATGATTGACATTTCTGTCAGAAAGCGTGGTAGGACGGCCCCAGATGACTTGGGGAGGTAGGGGGAGTGTTGTCTATGGAGTCTGGAGATGGTAGTGTGGTGTATACCAGTGATAGAGGAGGCCTCATGAGCAGAATGACCAGCTTTGAGGAGGGAGAGGATGTGGGATTGTAGAGCAGCAGAGAGTGCCTTCATGGGCAGTTCCAAGAGTTGTTATGGTCTATTTGGTGCATGGTCAGCTTGTTAACAATGTCACATGACTTTAAACTTGGTCACATGACTCCCAGATAATGATTTGTGTTCCATTGCTGTCAGCAACAAAACCGTAGCAATGACATCTGCTAAAAAGCAATTTATACCTCAGCATCAACATATCCAAACAAGTACAATGTAAAGCCAAATTAAAGCTAAGAAGTAGGGCTATCTTATCTATATTTTTTCTCATTTGTTCCTATTTTGCATGTTGCACAGAGACAAACCTCTCTCCAAGATGTAAAACATTGCTACGGTTTTGTTGCTTACTGGTAAACCCCATGTACTGTAGAGTAACTCTAGTTCCAACTTAGACGAGTTTTGCTCTCAACAACAATTGACTCCAGCGCTCTCCTCTCTCATCGTTTCCAAGACCTTCGTCATCGTGTGACTTAGCGTCTAGATATCAGGACTACCCTTGACGTGACGTCTTAGGGCCCCAACAGCAGACTTGAGAAAAGAGAGGAGGGAGGGTAGAGTGGAAACCCGAGAGAACTCGACGGAGGACACTGGGTGCTACTTGCATAGTTTATATACCATACAGGCTGGTCTGGTGCGCTAACCCCTACAACCCTAAAGGCTGTAGAACCCTACGCTAATATAGTCCTGTATGAGTAAGACTGCTGCGCATTGACTGCGGATTAGTCAGCAGGCATGAGTCATCGGTCCGGTAGTCCTAATCTAATCTAATCGTTATCTATCTAATCTAATCTTAGCGCTGACTAGATAAGATAGACGCCGACTTAGCTAAGTGTTTGGCTACCAAATACAAAGAAATCAAAGGAAAATGAATATAAAATGACTTAGAAATTGGAGCGTTCGATACGAGTCATGACAACTAGACCTCTGTCCAGTGACTGGAGCGGCGAGACTCTGCTTGTCGCTGTTGACTTAGAACAAACCACAACAAGGGCATCATCCATAACACAACCGGCAATCGTTGTTGAGAGCAAAACTCGTCTAAGTTGGAACTAGAGTTACTCTACAGTACATGGGATTTATATACGATTAGAGAACAAGGGAAGCTATAAAGGGAACGAAGCAGTGACTACCTAAGAAAGGAAATGTGAAGGTAGCTATGAAAGGAGATAGCGTCCAAGCAGTGCGATGCGCAATGTAAGGAGAAATGATGGATATAAAACGATATATGAAACAGAAAGATGAAACAAAGAGGAAACTGTAACAATGACTCAGTTAGAGCCTCCCCCGTTTCAACTCATGTATGGAACAAATCCTGTTGCATTACCAACTGCTGTACAAAAAATGACAACACCTGCTGCTGAAGAATGCCTACAGCTACTACGAAAAGCTAGAGAAGAAGCGCTAGCTGCACATGAACTAGCAAGGCAGATGGTTGCGCGACGAGTCAGGGACAAAGCAATCAAATTCGGACAAGGAGATAAAGTTTGGCTCGAAAATAGAAACCTCAATATACCATATCAATCTAGGAAACTGGCGCCTAAACGAGAAGGACCCTTTGTAGTCGAACAAGTCCTAGGACCAGTAACGTATAGGCTCAAGTTACCAAAACAATGGCGCATTCACCCAGTCTTTCACACGTCACTCTTTATGCCATATAGAGAAACTGAAACACATGGACCGAATTATACTACTCCACCCCCTGATCTCGTAAACGGACAAGAAGAGTTTGAGGTGGAAGCAATTCTCACACATCGAAAACGCGGAGCAGGATATCAATATCTGGTTAAATGGAAGGGATACGGCCTGAATGACAACTCCTGGGAACCCGAGCGCAATCTAAGCAATGCTGCGGACGTGTTAAAAGCATATAAACTCAGATGACAATTGTAAAAACCCATGTCCCGCTATCGCAACTGCCAAACTCTCAAAACAAAACATCCAATACACTAAGAAATATTGCTCCACTCGAGGACGGTATTCTCCGAAACCATACGAAAGCTTCAAAGGACGAATCATTACATTTCCCATTCCTCATCCTCTGATCAACCCTCTAGAACCACCTCGATTAGTCAACTTCATTCGAACCCTAGCAACCCGATTAATTGCTTACAAGACTCCCAGACTTTCTAACGGACATGCGACGCACCCACAGGGACATGTCGAAATCCCATTCAATGCCTGATTACACTACCTTCCAAAATATATGGATCTCACATTCGATCCAGAAGAATTACCATACTATCCAGATGCAATGTCACCCTACCTCCCATCGCCCAACAGACCTTTAAACCACACTAACGACATATACACCAAAGCGGCCCTCCGCCGAGAGGACCCTATACTATTTGATTTTGCAGAACGGCTAAGCAACGCTAGCAAAGAAATGGAAATCTGCAGATGGGTCACCATGCGACGACTCCGAGACGCAATCTCAAACCTCAATAGAGTACTCGAGAGCCTCGATTTCTTAGACACATTTGACAGCACAGGTGGACCCACTATACCCAATTCACCAGAAAGTATTGAGCCACAGGACGTCACTCCTGAACTAGACACAGACCCTGAAAACGAAATCTCCACCACTACCAGGAACGAGCTAAGCGAATCAGAAGAATCTGATGAAGAACTCAAATATGTTCCCAACATCAGATCATCCATATTTACTTACCGATCCCCGGATGGAGAACTCCGGACAGTCAATTGGGATGACGAGGTATTCAATGAGGAATAAAAGGCGCTTCTGAGAATGCAAATATTTCCCCAACTCCAGTCATTCAACCAAAATGTCTATCATCATCGCCATCGCCTACACCCGCCGCCCTCCTCTTTTCTCTCCTGGTCACTGCTTGTGGCCACTGTTACATCGACTCGGTCGCCCCCCTCTCGCCCTTCCTCGCCGCTGCCCATGACCTCCCTCTTGAGGTCTTCATATCCACTACCGTCACCATAGACGACTTCAACTTTGCCGACCTCCCTGCTCTGCACGAGCACCCGGAAGAACTTGCTGTCACCCCCGTCTCCCCTACGCATATACCCATTGTCCAAACCCGCAACACCATGCTCGATAACGTCAGCGAAAACCTCGCCACCCTGGTCACCTACTTCACGATGTTTTCCGAGCCACTCGATTTCGTCACCGCCCTCACCCTCACCCCACCGATCCACATTCGCTCACCTACAATGAACGAGATGCAATGTTAGCTCAGGCCAAACAGTTGCAGCGAGCTGTTCAAACAGTGCAATGGCAGATGGAAACCACGGAAAAGGATGTCAAGAACATCATCGAATGGTTGGAGTCTAGGCAGGATCATGGTTGGACGAACTCTTGGTAGAAGTCGGTGACTTCTTGCATACGAAGGGGGTAATGTTACAGTTTCCTCTTCGTTTCGGCCTCCTGTCTCAGTGGACTGTTTCATACCCATCATTTCCCCTTGACTGCGCACTGTACAGCCTGGACGCTATCTCCTTTCATAGCCACCTTCATATTTCCTTTCTCAGGTAGCTATCGTTTTGTTCCCTTTATAGTTTCCTTTGCTCCCTGATTGTATATACAGTAAGCAACAAAACTGTAGCAATGTTTTGCAATCTTGGAGAGATTGGTGTCTAGTGCAACATGCAAAATAGGAACAAATAAGAAAAAATATAGATAAGATAGCCCTACTTCTTAGCTTTAATTTGGCTTTACATTGTACTTGTTTGGATATGTTGATGCTGAGATATAAATTGCTTTCTAAGCAGATGTCATTGCTACGGTTTTGTTGCCAATGTTTTTAAATCAAATATTGCCACATTCTAGTACTTTGTATACCCCCCCCTTTGCCTCTATCACTGCCCGAACCCTCCTAGGCATACTTTCAATCAAATCCTGGCACACCTTTGGCTCAATCTTGTTCCACTCTGCCTCAACCCTCTCCCACAACTCTATGATTCCAGATGGGGGTGTTTCATAGTCTGCCACTCCTCTTGATGTGTGTCCAGAGTTGGTCAATAGGATTGAGGTCTGGAGACTGGGCTGGCCACAATAGAACCTCAATTCCATTGTCCTGGAACCATTGTTTGGCCTTTTTGCATGTGTTTGTCCTGCTGGAAGATGACATCTTCTGCACCCTTATTGTAATATTCAAGGCTTGCTTGAAGATCCTCCTCCAGTATGGACACAAAAAGGTCCCCATCCATCCTCCCATCAATCTTGCAAGCATATCCAGGGCCATCCCACATCATACACCCCCAGACCATAACTGACCCTCCACCAAATTTTGCTGTGCCACTCACTAGTGTCACTGAGACCCTCCCCTGCCTTCTTCCATGCCCATTTCCTCCCATCTGACCCTAACCTATTAATCTTTGTCTCATCTGACCACACCACCCTCTTCCAGTCCTCCACAGTATAGTCCTTGTGTGCCAATGCAAAGTCCATCCTTGCCCTCTTATGCCTTGCAGTGAGAAGGGGCTTCTTTTTCTTCACCACTGCCTTTATCCCTGCCTCCTTCAAGTACCTCCTAGTTGTCTGTGATGAGAGTGGTTGGTTGATGACATCCTGAAGGGCCCTGGTGACATCTACAGCTGTGTCAGCCTTGCCAGAGCCAATGAGTCAAATGGCATGATTGACATTTCTGTCAGAAAGCTTGGTAGGACGGCCTCCAGATGACTTGGGGAGGTAGGGGGAGTGTTGTCTATGGAGTCTGGAGATGGTAGTGTGGTGTATACCAGTGATAGAGGAGGCCTCATGAGCAGAATGACCAGCTTTGAGGAGGGAGAGGATGTGGGATTGTAGAGCAGCAGAGAGTGCCTTCATGGTCAGTTCCAAGAGTTGTTATGGTCTATTTGGTGCATGGTCAGCTTGTTAAACAATGTCACATGACTTTAAACTTGGTCACATGACTCCCAGATAATGATTTGTGTTCCATTGCTGTCAGCAACAAAACCGTAGCAATGACATCTGCTTAAAAAGCAATTTATACCTCAGCATCAACATATCCAAACAAGTACAATGTAAAGCCAAATTAAAGCTAAGAAGTAGGGCTATCTTATCTATATTTTTTCTCATTTGTTCCTATTTTGCATGTTGCACTAGACACCAATCTCTCCAAGATTGCAAAACATTGCTACGGTTTTGTTGCTTACTGTAAACCCCATGTACTGTAGAGTAACTCTAGTTCCAACTTAGACGAGTTTTGCTCTCAACAACAATTGACTCCAGCGCTCTTCTCTCTCATCGTTCTCCAAGACCTTCGTCATCGTTTGACTTAGCGTCTAGATATCAGGACTACCCTTGACGTGACGTCTTAGGGCCCCAACAGCAGACTTGAGAAAAGAGAGGAGGGAGGGTAGAGTGGAAACCCGAGAGAACTCGACTGAGGACTCTGGGTGCTACTTGCATAGTTTATATACCATACAGGCTGGTCTGTGCGCTAACCCCTACAACCCTAAAGGCTGTAGAACCCCTACGCTAATAATAGTCCTGTATGAGTAAGACTGCTGCGCATTGACTGCGGATTAGTCAGCAGGCATGAGTCATCGGTCCGGTAGTCCGTAATCTAATCTAATCGTTATCTAATCTAATCTAATCTTAGCGCTGACTAGATAAGATAGACGCCGACTTAGCTAAGTGTTTGGCTACCAAATACAAAGAATACAAAGGAAAATGAATATAAAATGACTTAGAAATTGGAGCGTTCGATACGAGTCATGACACTAGACCTCTGTCCAGTGACTGGGAGCGGACCGAGACTCTGCTTGTCGCTGTTGACTTAGAACAAACCACAACGAGGGCATCGTCCATAACACAACCGACAATGGGGAGAAGATGAATATTGGATTAGAGTAAAAACATCAGCATCACAGGCACTTGAACATCAGGCAAAACGAGACAAAGTACCAACAGTTTTGCCTTCTGAATATACGCCTTGGCATGCCACCTTTGAGAATAAAGCATCCGAGCATTTCCCATCCTCCTGCCCATGGGATCACACAATCGAACTCAAAACAGGATTTACACTGAAAGTCAACAAAATCTATCCATTATCACTGAAAGAACAATCAACCCTAGATGAATGGATTAAGGAACAACTCGATAAAGGATACATTCAACCGTCTAAATCACTGCAAGCATCACCATTTTTCTTCGTCTCTAAGAAGGAAAGTGGCACACTTCGACCTTGCCAGGATTATCGATACCCAAATGAATGGACAATCAAGAATGCCTACCTGTTACCTTTGGTCTCTGATTTAATGACAAAACTAGAAGGTGCAAACTACTTCACTAAACTTGACTTGCGCTGGGGATACAACAACATTAGAATCAAGAAAGGGGATGAATGGAAAGCAGCATTCATTACCAATTGAGGACTATACGAACTGACAGTCACATTTTTTGGTCTTTGCAACTCCCCATCAACATTCCAAACAATGATGAACAAATATTTCCAGGATATGATAAATGAAGGGTGGCTCATCATTTATATGGATGACATCTTGATCTGCGCAAAAACAAAAGAAGAAATGCAGGAGCATACAGAACACATTCTGAATTGCCTACAAGAAAACAATTTATTCTTAAAACTTGAGAAATGCAAATTCTGCATTCAAGAAGTCGAATTTCTTGGCATGATCATCACACCCGGACACATCCAAATGGATCCTGTTGAACTAGCAGGAATTCGCAATTGGCCAACACCAACAATGGTTAAACAAGTCAGATCCTTCCTTGGATTCGGAAATTTCTATCAGAGATTTATTGGCAACTTTGCCGCCATAGTAAAACCATTAACAGACCTGACAAAAAAAGGTTTACTCTTTGTTTGGACGACTACTTGTCAAACAGTGTTTGAAGAACTCAAACATAAGTTCTCCTCTATGCCTGTTCTACACATGCCAGACCCTACCCAACCATTTATCCTTCAGACAGACGCCTCGAGCAAAGCTACTGGAGCAGTACTTAAACAAGCAGATACAACCGGAACACTTCATCCATGCAGATTCATCTCCCATGCCTTGACGCTCACAGAACAGAACTACCAGATTTATGATTGAGAATTACTCGCAATCATTAAAGGACTGCAGGCATGGCAACATTTACTCCATGGATTGCCACATCCCATAATGGTTCACTGCAATCATAAAAATCTCTTATTCTATTGGTCACCTCAACAATTAACTCCTCGACAAGCATGATGTTCCATGATGCTCTCGGAATTTGACTTGAAAATCGAACATGTACCTGGCACCAAAATGTTTGAAGCAGATGCTTTATCCCATCATCCTGATCACATGAAAGACGATGATGCTCCAGAGGATGTCACCATGTTACCAGACAATAAATTCATCCGTCTCATTGCTACAGACCTCGCCCAGGAAATTAGGGATGCTACATCACTTGACAGCTTTGGGCACACAATCATTGAAGTTATCGAAACTCAATGTGCTCCACCGATCAAATCCAAACTCCAGGACTGGGCATTTGTTGACGGAATCATCTGATATATTGATAGAGCATACATCCCAGATAATGGCACACTCAGGACACAGATTGTCAAAACAGTTCACAAATCGCTTACCTCAGGACACCCAGGACACATGAAGACTCTTGAACTTTTACAACGCAATTATTGGTGGCCAGGAATGTATAAACATGTCAAAGAATGGATTACAGGCTGCGCTACTTGTCAACAGATGAAAGTAAATACTCATCCAAACACACCGGCTCTCCTACCCATTGGTTCAAAAGCGACTTGCCCTTTCCAACAAGTCACGCTGGATTTTATTATGGATCTTCCTATTACAGACAGATATGACTCAATTCTGGTCATGGTGGACCATGGTCTTATGAAGGGGGTAATTCTTACTCCTTGCAAGAAAACCATCGACACTTTAGGAACAGCCGATCTTTACATCTCTGAAATATTCAAATGCTTTGGACTACCTGATATACTCATCTCGGATTGAGGACCACAGGTTTTGGCTAAGGTCTTCCAGGAAATCAGAAAGACGTTAGGAATCGATCACAGAATGAGCACAGCCTATCATCCACAGACCGATGGAGAAACAGAACGCGTTAATCAAGAATTAGAAGTATATCTTTGGATATTTTGCATGAATGAACCTCACAAATGGAAACAACTACTCCCAATCGCCGAATTTGCTCACAATAACTGACACCATGACTCAGTAAAGACCTCCCCATTTCAACTCATGTACAGGACAAACCCTGTTGTGCTACCAACTGCTGTGCACAATATGACAACACCTGCCGCTGAAGAATGCCTACAGCTATTACGAAAAGCTAGAGAAGAAGCACTAGCAGCACATGAACTAGCAAGACAGATGGTGGCACGACGAGTCAGAGACAAAGCAATCAAGTTCATACAAGGAGACAAAGTATGGCTCGAAAACAGAGACCTCAGCATTCCATATCAGTCCAGGAAATTAGTGCCTAAACGAGAAGGACCCTTTCTAGTTGAACAAGTACTAGGACCAGTAACATATAAGCTCAAGCTACCAAAACAATGGTGCATTCACCCAGTTTTTCACACATCACTCTGTTACAGTTTCCCTTTCGTTTCATCCTCCTGTCTCAGCGAACTGTTTTATATCCATCATTTTCCCTTAACTGTGCATTGTACAGCTTGGACGCTATCTCCTTTTGTAGCTACCTCTGCATTTCCTTTCCTAGGTAGCTGTCGCCTTGTTCCCTTTACGGTTTCCTTTGCTCCTTAGCTGTATATAAACCTCATGTACTGTAGAGTAACTCCAGTTCCAACTTAGACAAGTTTTGCTCTCAACAACGATCGACTTCAGCGCTCTCCTCTCTCATCGTTCTCCAAGACCTTCGTCATTGTTTGACTTAGTGTCTAGACCTTTGTCCAGTGGCTGGGAGCGGACCGAGACTCTGCTTGTCACTGTTGACTTAGAACAAACCACGACGAGGGCATTGTCCGTAACACAAGTTGGAACTCAGGAACCGCTCAGTGCATTGTCACTAGCCAGACACCATTGATACTAGGAACTCCCAGATCAGACCCCCGAACGACTCTGTTTGTTACAGACAGAAGTACTACCTTAATCGGAGAGAAGTCTACTTTTCTACGACACACAAGGTCTGGTGTTACATTTCAGGAACAAAGAGAAAGAACCTACCGGTCTCAGAAGAACTCTTTGAAGGAGAATACCAGGAAGGAGACCCTAACAGAGAATTACCAGGAGAAATTTGGATTCACTGGTATAACGAAACAAACGAGGAAAACAATCAGTTATTCCTAGCCCCAAACACCGAACCTGAACTCACCTGGTGGCATGAGTTTCAAGTCAATGAAGAACTCGGAGATTTCACCTTCCTTGCACTAGATGAAGAGACACTAGCCAGGTGGAATGAATACAAAGAACAACAACAGATCGAGATAGATCTGTTACAGTCAATTTCGATTCCCTAACTGCGACCCTAACCTAGGGTTCCCTGACCCTGCAGGGATTGATCTGGTTTCACCCCTGGTTTCAACCCCTGTATCAGCCCCTGGGTTTCAACCCCTGTCTCAGCTCCTGTACCAGCTCCTGTATCAGCTCCTTGTCTCATCCCCTATACTCTGATACATGTAGCATACCCCTAGGTCTCCAGGTATATAAGTAGCTAGGTAGAGCCTGTAGCTCCCCATCTTGATCTTAGTCGAGTAACAGTCTTAGCTCTGGACCACCCTCTTCTACTTCTCTCCTAGTCTAGGGTTAGAACCTAGGGCTATGGCCTTCGACCGTAACAAGATCTAGCCTTTGGGGACGAATCGAAACAAGGAGAAAGCTCAAACAAGGCACAGAACTGAAACACGAACCTGGAACACAAGATCCGAAACCTGAAACACCCGAACCGAAACCAAAGAAAGACATGTCAGACAACAAGGAAACATCCTCGAAAGGGATAAAGGGAATCTCCATTAAAGAATTCAAAGGACAGCGCTCTAAGGTGAAACATTTCATAGACACATTTGATGATGTATTTGATCTTGATGAAGGGCACTTTGAAACATCAAAAAAGCGAATCAAATATGTTCTCCTTCACCTAGGAGAAGAACTAGACAATTGGAAAGCCAATCTTTGAGGAGAATTAGAGGCAGCAGAAGCGACCAAAGGAAAACAGCAGAAAGCGCATATACACTTTCTTGGGATAACTACCCCAGCTTCAGGCGACGGTTCTTGAGCGACTGGGGAGAAACTGATAGTGCAGCCAGAACCCTGAATGATCTAGATAAAGTCAAAGTGGGCGGAGACATCGACATCCCTGCCTATATTCAGAAATTCCGATCGCTCATACATTCCACCGAATTACGGGGTTCATGGCGCAGCGCATTTACTTCTGTAAAGGACTCCCTGCATCAGTAGCAGCTAAGATCATCGAGAATCCTGCAGTTGTCAGCATGGAAACAGCTTATAACGCTGCAGAATGCTTGCACAATGCTTGGGAGACCATAAAATTGATGAACCAATCATCCGGATCAGGAGAAACAAAGGGGCGTTTCAAATTTAACCGAAATCAGAAGCCCTCTGCATCAGGATCAAAGGGAATCAATGCTGTGAGCACAGGACGTCTTTCAGATGCCCAAAAGGAGGAATACCGAAAAACCAGCAAGTGTTTCAAATGCGGAACACAGGGACACATATCCAGGGACTGCCCAAACAAGGGGAATACCCAAACGCCATCCTACAAGTCCTCCTCCCCACAGAATCGCACAATCAGAGCAGTAGAGGAAATGACCTCAGACGAATCAGCCGCCCAACACATTAGGGCGCTGCTAAAAGAACTTCCTGATGAAGAACACGAGACTACCCTCCAGGAACTCGAATCCGAGGGTTTTTAAGAAGGAGACGCCAGAAAGCGGTTGATGCCTCCAGTATCATTGAACAGTTAGCACTTGACTCTGTAATTGTGAATTCCAATAATAACAAACAAATTTCTATTACGGTGCAAATGACCCATAAACCCGCTGAAATATCTGCTCTCATCGATTGTGGAGCAGAAGGAAACTTCATCAATGAACGAATATCGAAAGATCTACCAAAGGAACTCTTAAAACAACCAATTAGGGTTAAGAACGCCAATGGAACTATCAATCAGAATGGGTTAATCACCCATCATACTTGTCTCACCTACTCTATTGGAGGGAAAACATACAATAACTGGTTATGGATCACCAATCTTGGAGATCAGGCGATAATCTTTGGAATACCATGGTTAGAGCAACACAACCCAACTATTGATTGGCGAAAGAAAACCCTCCAAATGGACGATGATTCAGAGGACACCAAACCTATTTGGTGCATGGCATTAGACAACCGACAATGGGGAGAAGACAAATATTGGATTAGAGTAAAAACATCAGCATCACAGGTCAGGCAAAATGAGACGAAGCGCCAACGGTTTTGCCTTCAGAATATACGCTGTGGCATGCCACCTTTGAGAAGAAAGCCTCTGAACATTTCCCATCCTCCCACCCATGGGATCATGCAATTGAACTCAAAACAGGATTTACACCAAAAGTCAACAAAATCTACCCGTTATCGCTGAAGGAACAGTCAACCCTCAACAAATGGATTAAGGAACAACTTGATAAAGGATACATTCGACCATCTAAATCACCACAAGCATTGCCATTTTTCTTCGTCTCAAAAAAGGAAAGCGGCGCACTTCGACCTTGCCAAGATTATCAATACTTAAATGAGTGGACAATTAAGAACGCCTACCTGTTACCCTTAGTCTCCGATTTAATGACGAAGTTAGAAGGTGCAAATTACTTTACCAAACTCGATCTGTGCTGGGGATACAACAACATCTGAATCAAAGAAGGTGACAAATGGAAAGCGGCGTTCATAACCAATCGAGGATTATACAAACCAACAGTCATGTTCTTTGGTCTTTGCAACTCCCCATCAACATTCCAAATGATGATGAACGAATATTTCCAGGATATGATAAATGAAGGATGGCTCATCATTTATATGGATGACATCTTGATCTGTGCAAAAACAAAAGAAGAAATGCAGGAGCATACAGAACGCGTTTTGAATTGCCTACAAGAAAATGACTTATTCTTGAAACTTGAGAAATGCAAATTCTGTGTTCAAGAAGTCAAATTTCTTGGCATGATTATTACAGCTGGACACATTCAGATGGATCCTGTTAAACTTGCAGGAATTCATGATTGGCCAACACCAACAATGGTTAAACAAGTCAGATCCTTCCTTGGATTCAGAAACTTCTATCGGAGGTTTATTGGCAACTTTGCCACCATAGCAAAACCATTGACAGATTTAACAAAGAAGGGTTTACTTTTTGACTGGACGCCCATTTGTCAGACAGCGTTTGAGGAGCTTAAGAATAAATTCTCCTCCATGCCTGTTCTACGCATGCCTGACCCCACCCAACCATTCATTCTTCAGATGGACACCTCGAACAAAGCTACCAGAGCAGTGCTTAAGCAAGCAGATATAGCCGGAACACTTCATCCATGTGGATTTATTTCACATGCCTTGACGCTTACAGAACAGAATTACCAGATTTACGATCGAGAATTACTTGCAATCATTAAAGGACTACAGGCATGGCGACATTTACTTCATGGATCGCCACATCCCATAGTGGTTCACTGCGATCATAAGAATCTTTTATTCTATCGGTCACCCCAACAATTGACTCCTCAACAAGCATGATGGTCCATGATGCTCTCAGATTTTGACTGGAAAATTGAACATGTACCCGGCATCAAAATGTTTGAAGCAGATGCTCTATCCCGCCAACCTGATCACATGAAAGGCGAGGATGCTCTGGAGGATGTCACCATGTTACCAGACAATAAATTCATCCGTCTCATGCTACAACCTCGCCAGAAATTAAGATGCTACGTTACTTGACAGTTTGGACGCACAATCATTGACATCATTGAAACTCAATGCACTCCACCGGTTAAATCCAAACTTCAGGACTGGGCATTTGTTGATGGGATCATCCGATACATTGATAGGGCGTACATTCCAGATAATGGAGTGCTCAGGACACAGATTGTCAAGACAGTTCATGAATCGCTCACATCAGGACACCCAGGACGTATGAAAACCCTTGAACTTTTACAATGCGATTACTGGCGGCCAGGAATGTATAAACACGTCAAAGAATGGATTACAGGTTGCGCTACCTGCCAACAAATGAAAGTGAATACTCATCCAAACACTCCGGCTCTCCTACCTATTGGATCCAAAGCGACTTGCCCTTTCCAGCAAGTGACACTAGACTTCATTACAGATCTTCCTATCGCAGACGGATATGACTCAATTCTGGTCACGGTGGACCATGGTCTTACAAAGGGGGTAATTCTTACTCCTTGCAAGAAAACCATTGACGCATTAGGAACAGCTGATCTTTATATCTCAGAAATATTCAAATGCTTTGGACTACCTGATATCCTCATCTCAGATTGAGGACCACAGTTTTCGGCTAAAGTCTTCCAAGAAATCAGAAAGACGCTAGGAATCGATCACAGAATGAGCACAGCTTATCATCCACAAACCGATGGAGAAACAGAACGTGCTGGTCTGTGATGTAGGCACGGAGGCACAGAGCCAAGTCTTTGCGTGAGCGGGGCATGTGACTCGAGCTCTCAGGTCTCAAACTGTCACCGTCGCCCGAGCGTTCGCCCCCTTGCTCAACGTGCTGCCACTCCACTCTCCTTTCTTTCTTCGGCCCACCCACCACTCCCTAGACTTTAGCAAGACTCACAACCTGCCACCATTCACCCCAAGAGTCTTGCCAAAGTCATGCCTCGTCTGCATCATTAGCCCCCTCTGGTCAGCAAGATACAGCCGATCCCTTCTCATGGTGATCTACGAGGCGTGGGCCCACCCACCCACGCAGCTCACCTCTTCCCCCGGCAGGTCTTGGCCAGAAAGCGCTGTGCGCTTCCCCACTCCGCTCCTTTATCATTCACAACATCAATGCATTCATTAATAATAAGATACCATGTACTTAGTCACACCCAAACGAGTATTGCACTTCAAGCTCGATCCACCGAGCCTTCACCTCCATTTCGCAGGTCATGATTGAGCAATCACAAAGAGCGTTAATCAAGAACTAGAAGTACACCTTCGAATATTTTGCGCAAATGAACCCCACAGATGGAAACAATTACTCCCGATTGCTGAATTTGCTCACAATAATCGACACCATGACTCAGTTAAAGCCTCCCCATTCCAACTCATGTATGGAACGAACCCTGTTGCACTACCAACTGCCATACAGAAGATGACAACACCTGCCGCTGAAGAACGTCTACAGCTATTACGAAAAGCTAGGGAAGAAGCGCTAGCTGCACACGAACTAGCAAGGCAGATGGTTGCATGACGAGTCAGGGATAAAGCAATCAAATTCGTACAAGGAGACAAAGTACGGCTCGAAAACAGAAACCTCAACATACCATATCAATCTAGGAAACTAGCGCCTAAACGAGAAGGACCCTTTATAGTGGAACAAGTTCTAGGACCAGTAACATATAAGCTCAAGTTACCAAAACAATGGCGCATTCACCCAGTCTTTCACACGTCACTCCTTATGCCATATAAAGAAACTGAAACGCATGGACTGAATTATACCACTCCACCCCCTGATCTCGTAAACGGACAGGAAGAGTTTGAAGTTGAAGCAATTCTCACACATCGAAAACGCGGAGCAGGATATCAGTATTTGGTTAAATGGAAAGGATATGGTCCGAATGACAATTCCTGGGAACCCAAGCGCAATCTAAGCAATGCTGCGGACGTTTTACGAGCATATAAACTCAGATGGCGACTGTAAAAACCCCATGTCTCACTATCATAACTGCCAAACTCTCAAACAAAACATCTGATACACTAAGAAATATTGCTCCACTTGAGGACGATACTCTCCGAAACCATACAAAAGCTTCAAAGGACAGATCATCACATTTCCTATTCCTCATCCTCCAATCACCCCTTTAGAACTGCCTCAACTAGTCAACTTCATCCGAACCCTAGCAACCCGATTAATTGCCTACAAGACTCCCAGACTTTCTAATGGACATGCAACGCACCCACAGGGACATGTTGAAATCCCATTCAATGCCTGATTACACTACCTTCCGAAATATATGGATCTCACATTCGATCCGGAAGAACTACCATACTACCCAGATGCAATGTCACCCTACCTCCCATCGCCCAACAGGCCTTTAAACCATACCAACTGTTACAGATGATGCCCTCGTCGTGGTTTGTTCTCAGTCAACAGTGACAAGCAGAGTCTCGGTCTGCTCCCAGCCACTGGACAAAGGTCTAGATGCTAAGTCAAACGATGACAAAGGTCTTGAGAATGATGAGAGAGAAGAGTGTTCAAGTCAATCGTTGTTGAGAGCAAAACTTGTCTAAGTTGGAACTGGAGTTACTCTACAGTACATGGGGTTTATATACGATCAGAGAACAAAGGAAACTATAAAGGGAATGAAACGATGACTACCTGAGAAAGGAAATGTGAAGGTAGCTGTAAAAGGAGATAGCGTCCAGGCTGTACGATGCGCAGTTTTAGGAGAGATGATGAATATGAAACAGTCTGCTGAAACAGGAAGACGAAACGAAGAAGAAACTGTAACAGATACTCTCCAAAACCTTATGAAAGCTTCAAAGGATGGATCGTCACGTTTCCCATTCCTCATCCTCTGATCACCCCTTTAGAACTGCCTCGACTAGTCAACTTCATCCGAACCCTAGCAACCCGATTAATTGCTTACAAAACTCCCAGACTTTTTAATGAACATGTGACACACCCACAGGGACATGTTGAAATCCCATTCAATGCCCGATTACACTACCTTCCAAAATATATGGATCTTACATTCGATCCAGAAGAACTACCATACTATCCAGACACAATGTCACCTTACCTCCCATCACCCAACAGACCTTTAAACCATACCAACGATGTATACACCAAGGCGGCCCTCCGCCGAGAAGACCCTGCGCTATTTAATTTTGCAGAACAACTACTTGAGAGCCTTGAGTTCCTAGATGCATCTGACAGCACAGGTGGACCCACTATACCTAATTCACCCGAAAGTATTGTGCCACAAGACATTGCTCCTGAAACAGATACCGACCCTGAGAACAAAGTTTCTATCACTACCAGGAACAAATTGAGCAAATCAGAAGAATCTGATGAAGAACTTGAATATGTTCCCAGCATCAGAGTATCCACAACAACTTACCAGTCCACAGATGGAGAACTCCAAACTGTCAATTGGGATGACAAGGTATTCAATTGAAGATAAAAAGGACACCTTTGACAATGTTGGATCCCCAACTTCATACACTCAAAAAAGAAATGTCTCCCTTCACCACCATCACTTATGTTGCCACCCTTGCCTTTGCCTTGCTGGTCACCACATGTGGCCATTATTATATTGAACCAGTCGATTTCCTATCCCCTTTCATCGCTGCCACCCACGACTTCCCCCTCGAGGTCTTTGTCAAGACCACTGTCACCATCAATGACTTCGATTTTGTCGACCTCCCTGAGCTGCATGAACACCCTGCAGAACTTATCAAACCTACCGCCGCTGCCACACCTCCTATCATTGTTCGCCCCCACAATGCAATGCTTCAAAATGTCAGCGACCACCTCACTGAAATACTTATCCTCTACGCTCAGTTCTCCAAACCCTTAGACTTCGTTACAGGACTCACCATCACCACTGACCCCCCACTCCCTCACTCAAGAAGAAAGGGATTCCACATTAGCACAGGCGAAGCAATTGCAGCTAGCAGTTTGCAGTCTCCAATGGCGAGCTGAGACAGCAGCAGCCGACCTAGGGAATGTCGTCACCTGGCTCGAATCACAGCAGGATCATGCATGGACAACTGCATGGTAGAAGTCGGCAACTTCTCACATACAAAGGGGGGGTAATGTTACAGTTTCCTCTTTGTTTTGTCTTACTGCTCCTATAGACTGTTTCATATCCATCTTTTCTCCTTAACTGCGCATCATACAGCTAGGATGCTATCTCCTTTCGTAACTACCTTCACATTTCCTTTCTTAGGTAGTTATCGTTTCATTCCCTTTATAGTTTCCTTTGTTCTCTAATCATATATAAACCCCATGTACTGTAGAGTAACTCCAGTTCCAACTTAGATGAGTTTTGCTCTCAACATTGCTTGACCTCAACGCTCCCTTTTCTTGTCGCTCTCTAGACCTTCGTCATCGTCTGACTTAGCGTCTGAATTCTTTGTCCAGTGGCTGGGAGTGGACCGAGACTCTACTTGTCACTGTTGACTTAGAACAAACCATGACGAGGGCATTGTCTGTAACATGTTCGGTGGTCTGATCTGGGAAGTTCTGGTATCAATGGTGTCTGGCTAGTGATGATGCACTGAGCAGTTCCTGAGTTCCAACTTGTGTTATGGATGATGCCCTCATCATGGTTCATTCTAAGTCAACAGTGACAAGCAGAGTCTTGGTCTGCTCCCAAAGAGTATGGACACTAAGTCAAGTGATGACAAAGGTCTGGAGAGCATTGGAAAAGAGGGCACTGGGATCAAACAATGTTGAGAGCAAAACTCATCTAAGTTGGAACTAGAGTTACTCTGCTGTACATGGGGTTTATATATGTTAGGAACAATTGTATATGTAGAATCATGGGCCATTGTTATCCCAAGACTAAACATACTTATTGTCTCTTTCATATCTCATACTTTGATTTATTGCATCTTTCCAGTCCTCAACATATTTTTCATTCATGCCCTTGCTGATCACTTAGCCAACTTGCCTATCATAGTGAATGCTGTCAATCCAGGCTGAGCTTCATAGAATGTTAAAAGTTGGGTGCTCTACATACGCTTTCTTTTAATGGACACGCTGCTGGCTATACCTACAGAAAAGGCCAGCCACTGGCTGATATGGGGCGCAACTGGAGGTACAGAGGACAAAGAGATTCTGTGTGGTGCCTATATCAGCTCTAGCCATCCTGGTGTAAAGGAGCCAAGTGATTTCATGATTGGAGAGCAAGGCCAAATGATGCAGGAAAAAATATGGGTACATATTCCTTGATCTGTCGCTTAATTTCATGTCTTCACAGTAAATTTTCGTAGAAGGAGACACTGAGCATTCTGAGCAAGGTGGATGCAAGGATAACGGAAACTGCCACACAGGTTTTGCCTCACAATTGAAATTGAATTGTTTTGGGGTTCATCTCATTTGGCTGGCATTGTTACAGTTTCTCTTTGTTTCATCTTTCTGTCTCAGCGGACCGTTTCACATCCATCGTTATCATTCAATCGACTGCGCACTGTACAGCCTGGATGTTATCTCCTTTTGTAGTTACTTTCACATTTCCTTTCTCAGGTAGCTACAGCCTCGTTTCCTTTTGCGATTCTCATTGTTCTCTGACATATATAAAACCTCTGTACTGTAGAGTAACCTCAGTTCCAACTTAGACAGGTTTTGCTCTCAACAACAATCGACTTCAATGCTCTTTCTCTTCATCATTCTCTAAGACCTTTGTCATCATCTGACTTAGCATCTAAACTCTTTGTCCAGTGGCTGGGAGTGGACCGAGACTCTGCTTGTTGCTGTTGACTTAGAATGAACCATGACAAGGGCATTGTCTGTAACACAAGTTGGAACTCAGGAACTGCTCAGTGCATTGTCACTAGCCAGACACCATTGATACCAGGAACTCCCAGATCAGACCATCGAACATGTTACAGACAATGCCCTCGTCATGGTTTGTTCTAAGTCAACAGTGACAAGTAGAGTCTCGGTCAGACAGTAACCGAGTGGAACAAATACAGAGAACAACAACAGATCGAGATAGATCTAGCCTTTGGGGATAAATTGAAGCAAGGAGAAAGCTCAAAACAAGGCACAGAATCGAAACACAAATCCGAAACACCAGAACCAAAACAGAAACCAAAGAAGGACATGTCAGACGACAAGGAAACATCCTTGAAAGGAATAAAGGGAATCTCCATTAAGGAATTCAAAGGACAGTGCTCTAAGGTGAAACATTTCATCAACACATTTGATGACATATTTGATCTTGATGAAGGGCGCTTTGAAACATTGAAAAAGCGAATCAAATATGTTCTCCTTCACCTGGGGGAAGAACTAGACAATTGGAAAGCCAATCTTTGAGGAGAATTAGAGGTAGCAGAAGCGACCAAAGGAAAATCAGCAGAAAGTGCACATGCACTCTCTTGGGATAACTATATCAGCTTCAAGTGACGATTCTTGAGCGACTGGGGAGAATCTGACAGCGCAGCCAGGACCCTGAATGATCTAGATAAAGTCAAAGTGGGCGGAGACATCAACATCCCTGCCTACATTCAGAAGTTCCGATCACTCATACACTCCACCAGAATTACAGGATTCATGGCACAGCACATTTACTTCTGTAAATGACTCCCTGCATCAGTAGCGGCGAAAATCATCGAAACCCCACAGTTGTCAGTATGGAAACAGCTTACAATGCTGCAGAGCACTTGCATAATGCTTGGGAGACCCTTAAATTGATGAACCGATCATCTGGATCAGGAGACACAAAGGGGTGTTTCAAGTTTAATTGAAACCAGAAGCCCTCTGCATCCGGATCAAGGGGAATTAATGCTGTGAGCACAGGACGTCTTTCAGATGCCCAAAAGGAGGAATATCGAAAAACTTGGCAAGTGTTTCAGATGTGGAACACAGGGACACATATCCAGGGACTGCCCAAACAAGGGGAATACCCAAACATTGTCCTACAAGTCCTCCTCCCCACAGAATCGCACAATCAGAGCAGTAGAGGAAACAACCTCGAACGAATCAACTGCCCAATGCATCAGGGCACTGTTGAAAGAGCTCCCAGATGAAGAGCGCGAGAATACCCTCCAGGAACTTGAATCTGAGGGTTTTTAAGAAGGAGACACCAGAAAGCAGTTGACACCTCCAGTACCATTGAACAGTTAGCACTTGACTCTGTAATTGTAAATTCCAATAATAACAAACAAATTTCCATTACTGTGCACATGACCCATAAACTCGCTGAAATATCTGCTCTCATCAACTGTGGAGCAGAAGGAAACTTCATTGATGAACAAATATCAAAAGATCTACCAAAGGAACTCTTAAAACAACTGATTAGAGTCAAGAACGCTGATGGGACAATCAATCAGAGTGGATTAATCACTCATCACACTTGTTTTACCTACTCTATTGAAGGAAAGACGTACAATAACTGGTTGTGGATCACGAATCTGGGAGATCAAGAGATAATCTTTGGGATACCTTGGTTAGAGCAACATAATCCTACTATCAATTGGTGAAAGAAAACCCTCCAAATGGACGATGAATCAGAGGACACCAAACCTATTTGGTGAATGGCATTAGACAACAGACAATGGGGAGAAGACGAATATTGGATTAGGGTAAAAACATCAGCATCACAGGTGCTTGAACAGCAGGCAAAACGAGACAAAGCACTGACAGTTTTGCCTTCTGAATATACGCCTTGGCAAGCCACCTTTGAGAAGGAAGCATCCAAGCATTTCCCATCCTCCCGCCCATGGGATCATGCAATCGAGCTCAAAACAGGATTCACACCAAAAAGTCAACAAAATCTATCTGTTATCATTAAAAGAACAGTCAACTCTCGATGAATGGATTAAGGAACAGCTAGACAAAGGATACATTCAACCATCTAAATCACCACAGGCATCACCATTTTTCCTTGTTTCTAAAAAAGAAAGTGGTGCACTTCGACTTTGTCAGGATTATTGATACCTAAACAAATGGACAATCAAGAATGCTTATCCATTACCATTAGTCTCTGATCTAATGACAAAATTAGAAGGTGCAAATTACTTCACTAAACTTGATTTGCGCTGGGGATACAACAACATCCGAATCAAGAAAGGTGATGAATGGAAGGCAGCATTTATAACAAATCGGGGTCTATATGAACCTACAGTCATGTTCTTTGGCCTTTGTAATTCGCCTTCAACATTCCAGACTATGATGAACGAATACTTTCAGGACATGATAAACAAAGGATGGCTCATTATTTACATGGACGACATTCTAGTTTGTGGGAAAACCAAGGAAGAAATACAAAAGCGCATGGAACGCGTCCTGGAACAACTACAAGACAACGATCTATTCTTGAAACTTGAGAAGTGCAAATTTTGTGTCCAAGAAGTCGAATTTTTAGGCATGGTCATCACCCCAGGACATATACAAATGGATCCTGTCAAACTTGCAGGAATTTGTGACTGGCCAACGCCAATGACAGTCAAACAAGTCAG
The DNA here is from genome assembly GCA_020011035.1 of Amanita subjunquillea. Taxonomy (NCBI): domain Eukaryota; kingdom Fungi; phylum Basidiomycota; class Agaricomycetes; order Agaricales; family Amanitaceae; genus Amanita; species Amanita subjunquillea. Next base: position 153,759 of record JAEBUT010000012.1, on the reverse strand, counting down.
GTCCTTCCTTGGATTTGGAAACTTCTATTGGAGATTTATTGGCAATTTTGCCACCACAGCAAAATTTAACACAGAAAGGCTTACTTTTCAACTGGACACCTACTTGCCAGAATGCGTTTGATGAACTCAAGCGCAAGTTCTCCTCCATGCCTGTTCTATGCATGCCAGACCCCACCCGACCATTTATCCTCCAAACAGATGCTTCAAATAAAGCCACAGGAGCGGTATTGAAACAAGCCAATACAACTGGAACACTTCACCCATGTGGATTCATCTCCCACACCTTGACGCTCACAGAGCAGAATTACCAGATTTACAATCGAGAATTACTTGCAATCATTAAAGGACTACAGGCATGGCGACATTTACTCCATGGGTTGCCACATCCTATAGTGGTCCACTGCAATCATAAAAATCTTTTGTTCTATCAATCACCTCAGCGGTTAACTCCTCAACAAGCACAATGGTCCATGATGCTCTCAGAATTTGACCTGAAAATCAAACATGTACCTGGAACCAAAATGTTTGAAGCAGATGCTCTATCTCACCGACCCAATCATATGACAGATGACGATGCACCAGACAACATAACAATGTTACCAAACAACAAATTCATTTGCCTTATTGCTATAAACCTAGCTCAGGATATTAAAGATGCCACCGCTCTTGATAGCTTCAGACATACAATTATTGAAATTATTGAAACTCAACGTGCTCCACCGATTAAATCTAAGCTTCAAGACTGGGCATTTGTTGATGGAATTATTCGACACATTGACAGAGCATACATCCCAGACAATGGAACACTCAGGACACAGATTGTCAAAACAGTTCATGAATCACTCACCTCAGGACACCCAGGATGCATGAAAACCCTTGAACTCCTACAACGCGATTATTGGTGGCCAGGAATGTATAAACATGTCAAAGAATGGATTACAGGTTGCGCCACTTGCCAACAGATGAAAGTAAACACTCATCCTAACACTCCGGCTCTTCTACCTATTGGATCTAAGGCGACTTGCCCATTCCAACAAGTCACACTGGATTTTATTACAGATCTACCTATTGCAGACGGATATGACTCAATTCTGGTCACAGTGGACCATGGTCTTACAAAGGGGGGTAATTCTTACTCCTTGCAAGAAAACCATTGACGCATTAGGAACAGCCGATCTTTACATCTCTGAAATATTCAAATGCTTTGGACTACCCAATATACTCATTTCAGATTGAGGACCACAGTTTTCGGCTAAGGTCTTCCAGGAAATCAGAAAGATGCTAGGAATAGATCACAGAATGAGCACAGCCTATCATCCACAAACTGACAGAGAAACAGAACGCGTTAATCAAGAATTAGAAGTATACCTTCGAATATTTTGCGCAAACAAACCTCATAGATGGAAACAATTACTCCCAATCACCGAATTTGCTCACAATAATTGACATCATGACTCAGTTAAAGCCTCCCCATTCCAACTCATGTATGGAACGAACCCTGTTGCATTACCAACCGCCGTACAAAAGATGACAACACCTGCCGCTGAAGAACGCCTACAGCTATTACGAAAAGCTAGGGAAGAAGCGCTGGCTGCACATGAACTAGCAAGACAGATGGTTGCACAATGAGTCAGAGACAAAGTATGGCTTGAAAACAGAAACCTCAACATACCATATCAATCTAGGAAACTAGCGCCTAAACAAGAAGGACCCTTTATAGTTGAACAAGTCCTAGGACCAGTAACGTATAAGCTCAAATTACCAAAACAATGGCACATTCATCCAGTCTTTCACACATCACTCCTTATGCCATATAGAGAAACTGAAACGCACGGACCAAACTACACTGCTCCACCCCCTGATCTCGTAAATGGACAAGAAGAGTTTGAGGTAGAAGTGATTCTGACACATTGAAAACGCGGAGCAGGATATCAATATTTGATTAAATGGAAGGGGTATGGCCCAAACGACAACTCCTGGGAACCCGAGCGCAATCTGAGTAATGCTGCGGACATGTTACAGGCATATAAACTCAGAAGAGGGCTATGAAATCCCATGTCTCGATATCGCAACCACCAAACCCTCAAACAAAACATTTGTTATATGAAAAGATACTGCTCTACCCAAGGACAATACTCTCCAAAACCTTACGAAAGTTTCAAAGGACGGCTTGTCACATTTCCTATTCCCTGCCCTCCAATCATCCCTTTAGAACCGCCTCGATTAATCAACTTCATCTGAACCCTAGCAACCTGATTAATTGCTTACAAAACTCCCAGACTTTTTAACGGATATGCAACACACCCACAGGGACATGTTGAAATCCCATTCAATGCCTGGTTACATTACCTCCTGAAATACATGGATCTTACATTCGACCCAGAAGAACTACCATATTATCTGGACACAATGTCACCCTACTTTCCATCACCCAATAGACCTCTAAACCATACAAATGATGTATACACAAAAGCAGCCCTCTGTCGAGAAGATCTGGCGCTATTTGATTTCGCAGAACAGTTGAAGAATGCTAGCAAAGAAATGGAAATTTGCAGCTGGGTCGCTACTCGACAACTTCCAGATGCAGTCTCAAACCTCAACAGAGTCTCAAGTTCCTGGATGCATTTGACAGCACAGGTGGACCTACTATACCT
>JAEBUT010000012.1:83623-151090 GCA_020011035.1 Amanita subjunquillea | reverse complement strand
AAGGAAGAGAGCGTTAAGGTCAATCGATGTTGAGAGCAAAACTCGTCTAAGTTGGAACTAGAGTTTCTCTACAGTACATGGGGTTTATATACAATAAAAGAACAAGGGAGACTATAAGAGGAATGAAACGATTACTACCTGAGAAAGGAAATGTGAAGGTAGCTGCGAAAGGAGATAACGTCCAAGCTGTACAACGCGCAGTTAAAGGGAAATGATGGATATGAAACAATCCGCCGAGACAGGAGAGTGAATCGAAGGGAAACTGTAACAGGTAGGATGTAGTTCTTATAGCGCAAGTCGGGACTTAGATTTGGTACTATCCATATCCCAAACCAAGTATCAGAATCTTTATCGCGATAGAGCTGTGCGGCATTGATGGACAACATGACGAATGCATCATCCGGATGGATTCTTTTTTCACGGGAAGCGTTGATGTACTCGGTGCCATGATAAATATCTTCAAAGCTCGAAATCTTGCGTTCCTTCAAGATTTTTTGAACAATCTCCTCGGTCTTTTGATTATGGTACCTCATGCGATCAGCACCCTCAGGTGTACGCCACATAGCTTGCAGTTGCAGGCCTAACAGAATGGTGTAGAACTGTTGTCAAGGCTGAAGTTTTCCGGATTTGTTGTTCTTCTGGTAACAATCCTCATTACATTCAGGACATTTATCCAACCCTTTGAAAGGGCCCGTGAAAGCGACACAACTCCTGACGCACATGTCGGTTTGTAGCTGAGTTACCCGAGTCATATTTTCAACCTTCGTCTTTACCTTATGGTATGTCTCGAGCGTATGTCCTGTGAAGTGCTTGATCGTTTGGCAAGCATTGTGATACATTTGCTGAGAGCCACCAATAAGACTGTTGAATGAGGCCATCGAAAATAAAATGTCTGGGGAGAGACTTTCAGGCTCCTTGGGAGGGTTCTGCAGCTTTTCCAACATTCCTTCATCAAGATCATCCTCCAAACGCGCGGCCTTGACATCATCAATCATTTCCTTTGTGAGGACGAGCTTTGGGAGGGTTGGTTGGAGTAATGGGTTGTTCAAATTGAGGGGGATATTGGTGCTATCATGTTCTTCATCTTCATCTTCCAGTTCCTCCCCTGGCTCAGGCTGCTCGAACTCGGGCACAGGTCCAGGTGCATGCTCCTCCTCTGAATCCTGCTCGTGGTCCTCCCCATCAGATTCGTCACAAGTTCGGCGTGCAGGAGATGGATCAATCACTTCCTCCTGGTCCCGCGCCCTGCCAACAGCTGCGTCTCCTTCAGTTGGTCCATCCTCCTGCATTGGGACATCTATAAAGAGATCAGGGGGATCTTCATCTACGTACGGAATTCCAGCATCTGTGGACATATCTTTGTCGAGAGGAATGGGTGGGACAGCGGTTTTCTGCATATTAAGTTGTTTAGAGCATATCATTAGAATACGACGCAACGTACCTTCGACTTTTTCTTTTTCTGTCCTGTATGCATCTGACTTGAGCTAGATGATGCAGAAGTCGTGCTTGGTTTTCCCCATTTCTCGAAAAACACGGCACAAGCAGCACGGTGCTCTAGCTCCTCCTCATCTGGGTCCAAATCTCGATACTTCTTATGATTTCGGTACGTTCTTGGTATGAGGTAAATGCCATCTCAACAGATTTGATAGCATTTGCGGCATTCACAGAGTACTCTGCTGTTATCCTGTTGAGTGCGCTCTTTCATGTGAGTTATGGACTTTGTGAGTTGACGGACTTAGCAATTTCATCACGCACGACATTTTAAAGGAAGTTCTATTCCGTAGCTACAATTACAGAGGCAATTAGCTACATGTGTGGATGGTATGTGGCAGAAGCGAGCAGATATGAGCAGGATATCGGGTAGGTGCCAGATTTAGCCGGTGCATGACAGGCCAGCTCCAGGCGTAACAGATTTCACCCGGGGGATTTCTCACTGGGAGTCACGAGTCGTCTATGCATGCTGCGGGTCATACGCCTGCTCTATCCTTGAGCGCCGTCATGTGTCACGCCTTGGAGATGAACAATAAAAAACCAGATGACATTGGCAACGCTTCGGAAACGAATGTTCAGTAACTTGTTTACATAATCAGTGAGGTCAAGAACATTTTGTGAGCTCATTTGCATACGACCAAGGTAGCACTACTGTTCGCACAACTGACTCGGTGGAGACTGGCAAGAACTCAGAGCTTGTGCATCAGGTCCCAGAGGCTAGGCCAGGTCGACGATGGGCCTGTGAACTTGATGGTTGTGAGTTCGTACGCGTCGTTGGAGCTGGGGAGCTGTGGGATCTCGACAATAGTGTCCAGAGCCCAGTGTCGGTTGGGCGATATCGTGCTAAGCCGACAGACACAGTAATCAATTACGCAGGCACGTTCATACCGACCCAGTCAGCCCTGTGCAAGGAGGCCCATGATAAGTTCTCAATGTTCAGTTTTTTGCCACACTAGTTATGGAAAGCATAAACTGCGAGGTACATCTGCACACGAAGTGATCTGTTTTTCGAAATCGTGAACCGTCAAAGCCATGGGACTTTAGCCACTGCCCACTGCGTCTGTGACGAAACGAAATTCGCACCAAAAGCGGTGCAAAAAAAGTCAGTCGTGCATCACTTCTAATTCACCATCTTTCATAGTACTGGTCTTCGCAGCCCTTATAGTCGTGAATGCAACTTCAATCATGAAATGCCTTAGACGACAGGTCGTCACAAGGCCTGTCCACTATGTATGGATAATGTGTTTTCCACCCACCCACAACATATTTGACGGATTGGAGAAATGAACACGTATGAGTCTATGCTAGGTGAGCGCGTTCAACCACGACGCGCTGCAGTAGCTCAACAAATTTTACAGTTCGTGCTACCGTGCTTTAATTTGTTGTGTAATTGTGCGAACCGAACATAGCTTGGCATTTAAAATACGATTCAGCATTGTCATGCATGACAGTCTCATCGCGAAAATATATCCATCAAAAGTCTACTCCCGCTATGAAAGCGCCAACAACCCGAGACCGTCCAACAGTGCAAATTTGAGTCCGTCCCAAATGGCCGAGATGTCATCTGTTTTGTACATATCTATGTACTACACCAACTTCATATTTTGGACCTTGATATATGTCTTAATCCTCATACTGCGACTCCCTTTGCTATATGAAAATGGCGCGAATCCAATGACGCATGTACTCATGAACTATGTGGCATGCTGGTGCAGGCTTTTTGGGTGATACCTCCCTCCAATTGAACAAGTATCATATTCATATATATGTATTATGTGGGCACTGTTACAGTTTCCTCTTTGTTTCGGCCTCCTGTCTCAGTGGACTGTTTCATATTCATCATTTCCCCCTTAACTGCGCACTGTACAGACTGGACGCTATCTCCTTTCATAGCTACCTTCACATTTCCTTTCTTAGGTAGTTATCGTTTCATTCCTCTTATAGTTTTCCTTGTTCTCTAATCGTATATAAACCCCATGTACAGTAGAGTAACTCTAGTTCCAACTTAGACAAGTTTTGCTCTCAACATTGATTGACCCCAATGCTCTCTTTCTTTGTCACTCTCTAGACCTTTGTCATCGTTTGACTTAGTGTCTGAACTCTTTGTCCAGTGGCTGGGAGCGGACCGAGGCTCTGCTTGTCGCTGTTGACTTAGAACGAACCACAACGAGGGCATTGTCCGTAACACAAGTTGGAACTCAGGAACCGCTCAGTGCATCGTCACTAGCCAGACATCATTGATACCAGGAACTCCCAGATCAGACCCCCGAACAACTCTGTTCGCTTCAGACAGAAGTACTACCTTAATCGAAGAGAAGTCTACTTTTTGACAACACACAAGGTCTGGTGCTACGTTTCAGGAACAAAGAGAAAGAACCTACCAGTTCCAGAGGAGCTCTTCGAGGGAGAATACCAGGAAGGAGATCACAACGACGAATTACCAGGAGAAGTTTGGATTCACTGGTACAACGAAGAAAACGACGAGGACAATCAACTGTTCCTACCTCCAAACACCAAACCTGAACTTACTTGGTGGCACGAGTTCCGAGTTAACGAAGAACTAAAGGACTACTCCTTCTTCGCATTCGATAAAGAGACAATCACCAGGTGGAACGAATACAGAGAACAACAGCAGAATGAGATAGACCCCCTTTGGAGACAAATCGAAACAAGGAGAAAGCTCGAAACAAGGCACAGAATCAAAACACGAACCTGGAACACAGGACCCGAAACCTGAAACACCAGAACCGAAACAGAAGGACATGTCAAACAACAAAGAAGAATCCCCGAAAGGGATAAAGGGAATCTCCATTAAGGAATTCAAAGGACAGCACTCTAAAGCGAAACATTTCATCAACACATTTGATGACGTGTTCGATCTTGATGAGGGGCGCTTCGAAACATCGAAAAAGCGAATCAAATATGTTCTCCTTCACCTAGGGGAAGAACTAGACGATTGGAAAGCCAACCTTCAAGGAGAATTAGAAGCAGCAGAAGGAACCAAAGGAAAGTCAGCAGAAAGCGCATACACGCTTTCTTGGGATAACTACCCCAGCTTCAGACGATGATTCTTGAGCGACTGGGGAGAATCTGATAGCGCAGCAAGGACCCTGAATGATCTAGATAAAGTCAAAGTGGGCAGAGACATCGACATCCCTGCCTATATTCAGAAATTCCGATCACTCATACACTCCACCGGAATTACAGGATTCATGGCGCAGGGCATTTACTTTTGTAAAGGACTCCCTGCATCAGTAGCAGCAAAGATCATCGAAAACCCTGCATTCGTCAGCATGGAAACAGCTTACAACGCTGCAGAACGCCTGCACAATGCTTGGGAGACTATGAAATTGATGAACCGATCATCAGGATCAGGAGACACGAAGGGGCGTTTCAAATTTAATCGAAACCAGAAGCCCTCTGCGTCAGGATCAAGGGGAATTAATGCTGTGAGCACAGGACGCCTTTCTGATGCCCAAAAGGAGGAATATCGAAAAACCGGCAAGTGTTTCAGATGTGGAACACAGGGGGCACATATCCAGGGACTGCCCAAACAAGGGGGAATACCCAAACGTCGTCCTACAAGTCCTCCTCCCCACAGAATCGCTCAATCAGAGCAATAGAGGAAACGACCTCGAACAAATCAGCTGCCCAACGCATTAGGGTGCTGTTGAAGGATCTTCCAGAAGAAGAACGCGAAACAACCCTCCAGGAGCTCGAATCCGAGGGTTTTTAAGAAGGAGATGCCAGAAAGCGGTTGATGCCTCCAGTACCATTGAACAGTTAGCACTCGACTCTGTAATTGTAAATTCAAATAATAACAAACAAATTTCCATTACTGTGCAAACAACCCATAAACACACTGAAATATCTGCTCTCATTAATTGTGGAGCAGAAGGAAACTTCATTGACGAACGCATATCAAAAAATCTATCTAAGGAACCCTTGAAACAACCGATTAGAGTCAAGAACGCTGACGGGACAATCAATCAGAACAGATTAATCACTCATCGCACTTGTCTCACCTACTCTATTGAAGGGAAGACGTACAACAACTGGTTATGGATCACCAACCTAGGCAATCAAGCGATAATCTTTGGAATACCATGGTTAGAACAACATAATCCTATGATCGATTGGTGAAAGAAAACCCTCCAAATGGACAATGATTCAGAAGATACCAAACCTATTTGGCGCATGGCATTAGATAACCAACAATGGGGAGAAGACAAATATTGGATCAGGGTAAAAACATCGGCATCACAGGCACTTGAACACCAAGCAAAAAGAGACAAAGTGCCCGTAGTGCTACCCTCCGAATACACGCCTTGGCACGCCACCTTTGAGAAGAAAGCGTCAGAGCATTTTCCATCTTCTCGCCCATGGGATCATGCGATCGAACTCAAAACAGGATTCACACTGAAAGTCAACAAAATCTACCCATTATCACTAAAGGAACAGTCAACCCTCGATGAATGGATTAAGGAACAACTCGATAAAGGATACATTAGACCATCTAAATCACCACAAGCATCGCCATTTTTCTTTGTTTCTAAGAAGGAAAGCGGTGCACTTCGACCTTGCCAGGATTACCGGTACCTGAATGAATGGATGATTAAGAATGCCTACCCATTACCCTTAGTCTCCGATTTAATGACGAAGCTAGAAGGCGCAAACTACTTTACCAAACTTGATTTGCGCTGGGGATACAACAACGTCCGAATCAAAGAGGGTGACGAGTGGAAAGCGGCATTCATAACCAATCGAGGATTATACGAACCAACAGTCATGTTCTTTGGTCTTTGCAACTCCCGTCAACGTTCCAAATGATGATGAACGAATATTTCCAAGATATGATAAATGAAGGATGGCTCATCATCTATATGGATGACATCTTGATCTGCGCAAAAACAAAAGAAGAAATGCGGGAGCGTACAGAACGCGTTTTGAATCGCCTACAGGAAAATGACCTATTCTTGAAACTCGAGAAATGCAAATTTTGCGTTCAAGAAGTTGAATTCCTTGGCATGATCATTACACCTGGACACATTCAGATGGATCCTGTTAAACTTGCAGGAATTCGTGACTGGCCAACACCAACAACGGTTAAACAAGTCAGATCCTTCCTTGGATTTGGGAACTTCTATCGGAGATTTATTGGCAACTTTGCCGCCATAGCAAAACCATTGACAGATCTGACAAAGAAAGGTTTACTCTTTGATTGGACAACCACTTCCAGACAGCGTTTGAGGAGCTTAAAAACAAGTTCTCCTCCATGCCCGTTTTACGCATGCCCGACCCCACTCGACCATTTATCCTTCAGACAGACGCCTCGAACAAAGCTACTGGAGCAGTGCTTAAACAAGCAGATACAACCGGAATGCTTCATCCATGTGGATTTATTTCGCATGCCTTGACGCTTACAGAACAGAATTATCAGATTTACGATCGAGAACTACTAGCAATCATTAAAGGACTACAGGCATGGCGACATTTACTTCATGGATCACCACATTCTATAGTGGTTCACTGCGATCATAAGAATCTTCTATTCTATCGGTCACCCCAACAATTAACTCCTCAGCAAGCATGATGGTCCATGATGCTCTCGGAATTTGACTTGAAAATCGAACATGTACCTGGCACCAAAATGTTTGAAGCAGACGCCCTTTCTCGCCGACCTGATCACATGAAAGGTGAGGATGCTCAAGACGATGTGACGATGTTACCAGACAACAAGTTCATTCGTCTCATCGCCACAGACCTTGCCCAAGAAATTAGGAACGCTACGTCACTCGACAGCTTTGGACGAACAATTATTGAAGTAATTGAAACTCAACGAGCTCCACCGATTAAATCCAAACTCCAGGACTGGGCGTTTGTTGATGAAATCATTCGATACATTGATAGAGCATACATCCCAGATAATGGAACACTCAGGATGCAGATCGTCAAGACAGTTCATGAATCGCTCACCTCTGGACACCCAGGACGCATGAAAACTCTTGAACTTCTCCAACGCGATTACTGGTGGCCAGGAATGTATAGACACGTTAAAGAATGGATTACTGGTTGCGCCACTTGCCAACAAATGAAAGTAAATACTCACCCGAACACGCTGGCCCTTCTACCTATTGGATCCAAAGCGACTCGCCCTTTTCAACAAGTCACGTTAGATTTCATCACAGATCTTCCTATCGCAGACAGATATGATTCGATTCTGGTCACGGTGGACCATGGTCTTATGAAGGGGGTAATTCTTACTCCTTGCAAGAAAACCATCGACGCATTAGGAACAGCCGATCTTTACATTTCAGAGATATTCAAACGCTTTGGACTACCCAATATACTCATCTTGGATCGAGGACCACAGTTTTCGGCTAAGGTCTTCCAGGAAATCAGAAGGACGTTAGGAATTGATCACAGAATGAGCACAGCCTATCATCCACAGACCGACGGAGAAATAGAACGCGTTAATCAAGAATTAGAAGTATACCTTCGAATATTCTGCGCAAACGAACCTCATAAATGGAAGCAACTACTCCCAATCGCTGAATTCGCTCACAATAATCGACATCATGACTCAGTTAAAGCATCCCCATTCCAACTTATGTATGGAACGAACCCTGTCGCATTACCAACCGCTGTACAGAAAATGACAACACCTGCCACTGAAGAACGCCTACAGCTGTTACAAAAAGCTAGGGGAAGAAGCGCTAGCAGCACATGAGCTAGCAAGGCAGATGGTTGCACGACGAGTCAGGGACAAAGCGGTCAAATTCGTACAAGGAGACAAAGTATGGCTCGAAAATAGAAATCTCAATATACCATATCAATCTAGGAAACTGGCGCCTAAACGAGAAGGACCCTTTGTAGTCGAACAAGTCCTAGGACCAGTAACGTATAAGCTCAAGTTACTGAAACAATGGCGCATTCACCCAGTCTTTCACATGTCACTCCTTATGCCATATAGAGAAACTGAAACGCATGGACCGAATTATACTACTCCACCCCCCTGATCTCGTAAACGGACAAGAAGAATTTGAGGTAGAAGCGATTCTCACACATCGGAAACGCGGAGCAGGATATCAGTATCTGGTTAGATGGAAAGGATATGGTCCGAATGACAACTCCTGGGAACCTGAGCGCAATCTAAGCAATGCTGCGGAAGTTTTATGAGCATATAAACTCAGACAACAGTTGTAAAATCTCATGTCTCGCTATCACAACCATCAAATCCTCAAACACAACATCTGATACACTAAGAAATATTGCTCCACTCGAGGACGATATTCTCCGAAACCGTATGAAAGTTTCAAAGGAAGAATCGTTACATTTCCCATTCCTCGCACTCCGATCAATCCTTTAGAACCACCTCAATTAGTCAACTTCATTCGAACCTTAGCAACCCAATTAATTGCCTACAAGACTCCCAGACTTTCTAACGGACATGTAACACACCCACAAGGACATGTTGAAATCCCATTCAATGCCCGATTACACTACCTTCCGAAATATATGGATCTCACATTCGATCCGGAAGAATTACCATACTATCCAGATGCAATGTCACCCTACCTCCCGTCGCCCAACAGACCTTTAAACCACACCAACGATGTATACACCAAAGCGGCCCTCCGCCGAGAGGACCCTATACTATTTGATTTTGCAGAACGGCTAAGCGACGCCAGCAAAGAAATGGAAATCTGCAGATGGGTCACTATGCGACGACTCCCAGACGCGATCTCAAACCTCAATAGAGTACTCGAAAGCCTCGATTTCTTAGACGCATTTGATAGCACAGGTGGACCCACTATACCCAATTCACCAGAAAGCATTGCACCACAGGACATCGCTCCTGAACCAGATACAAACCCTGAAAATGAAATCTCCATCACAACCAGGGACGAGCTAAGCGAATCAGAAGAATCTGACGAAGAACTCGAATATATTCCCAGCATCAGAGCATCCACATTCACTTATAGGGCCCCGGATGGAGAACTCCGAACTGTCAGTTGGGATGACAAAGTCTTCAATTGAACATAAAAGGACGCCTTTGGCAGTGCTAGATCCCCAATTTCATACACTCGCACAATGTCTATCATCATCACCATCGCCTACACCGCCGCCCTCCTCTTTTCTCTCTTGGTCACTGCTTGTGGCCACTGTTACATTGACTCGGCCGCCCCCCCTCTCGCCTTTCCTTGCCGCAGCCCATGACCTCCCTCTTGAGGTCTTCATATCCACTACCGTCACCATTGACGACTTCGACTTTGCCGACCTCCCTGCTCTGCACGAGCACCCGGAAGAACTTGCCGTCGCCCCCCGTCTCCCCCACACATATACCTATCGTCCAAACCCGCAACACCATGCTCGATAACGTCAGCGAAAATCTCGCCACCCTCGTCACCTACTTCACGATGTTCTCCGAACCGCTCGACTTCGTCACCGCCCTCACCCTCACCACCGATCCACACTCACTCACGTACAATGAACGAGATGCGATGCTAGCTCAGGCCAAACAGTTGCAACGAGCTATTCAAACAGTGCAATGGCGAATGGAAACCGCGGAAAAGGATGTCAAAAACATCATCGAATGGTTAGAGTCTAGGCAGGATCATGGTTGGACGAACTCTTGGTAGAAGTCGGTGACTTCTTGCATACGAAGGGGGGTAATGTTACAGTTTCCTCTTCGTTTCGGCCTCCTGTCTCAGCGGACTGTTTCATATTCATCATTTCCCCTTAACTGCGCACTGTACAGACTGGACGCTATCTCCTTTCATAGCTACCTTCACATTTCCTTTCTTAGGTAGTTATTGTTTTATTCCTCTTATAGTTTTCCTTGTTCTCTAATCGTATATAAACCCCATGTACAGTAGAGTAACTCTAGTTCCAACTTAGACAAGTTTTGCTCTCAACATTGATTGACCCCAACGCTCTCTTTCTTCATCGCTCTCTAGACCTTTGTCATCGTTTGACTTAGCGTCTGAACTCTTTGTCCAGTGGCTGGGAGCGGACCGAGACTCTGCTTGTCGCTGTTGACTTAGAACGAACCACGACAAGGGCATCGTCCGTAACAGGCACACCCATGATTCCTTCGCACCCGCTTGCAATCTCCGTCCAAAGTTCCCATAACAAAGCTACTGAAATACATACGCGCGAGGAGTCATGACCTCCATAATCTTCCTACGTGATATTAGTGGATGTACAGGACATGGGCAGAACAAACAGGTTGTCTCCCTCAGACCGCTTCCCATTCTGTCTCTCGTTCATGGAGCCTGTACTTGTTGAATGACCTTCACCCCAAATACCCCTAAGCATAGCCTTCAACACGGCTATCACTGGTTTGACCCTTAGAGGGTATTTTCTTTTATATTTTCTTTTATTTACGTATATTTAATTACAGTTCTATACACAAATATGTACATACACTAAAAGTGTATATAAGACCTGTAGATAGAGAATATACGTTCAGTTGCTCTTTCTTGCTTACCAGCATGTGAGTATCTCCACTCTATGAGTGTAAGACCTGGAGAGGTCTCTGGTCACTGTCTCTGACAGTGATACAATACTCAAAACACCTGGAGAGGTGTCTGGTCACTGTCTATGACAGTGATACAATACTCTTGTCATCACAGACGTATGACTCTATGTCTAACGGACATATGAGCTCATCGTTCATGACAGTGACGACCACTGAGACAAACTATGTCTGACAGACATATGATTGCTGCTCAACAGTACTTCCGTTGATTGCACGCCCCGCCTTCGAAACGGATATGTAATGGCGGGATTGAGCCTGAAATGAAGGAGGGATGTCTGTTTCACTCATCCATTAATACTAGAATCTGCGTCTGGTCTGCAAAAGCAGCCAACTATCCTTATGAATGCACACGTTAGTTGAAACTTAAGAAATAAGACACTGGTAGTACGTGCATGGGTGATGGCAATTTACATCCTTCCATCCTGCATTTCCCATATTGCCAATGATATTTGCACACAGCAATTCCATCTCCACGTCGTAGATCCGCTCAAGTTCCCGGATTGCGATTAGCTTTCTAGTGGAGGTGAACACCGTCATCTAACCATGCATGAAGCATCCGGCGTCAAAGTCGTTCGATCATGTGTTGGTGGGGAGCAAAGCGGCTCATTCACTATTCCGGAGGGGATGACCGTGGTCAGTTTTGATACTGCAGTCTCTTTCCTCGGGTCATGAAGCTGCTCTGTGTTTGGTTGGAGGGGTGCCAGCATGTGTGATGGGATGTCACCATCTCCGTTGGTGCACATCGCAAATCATTGCTTCCGCCAATACATTGTCATTAAAAATGGGACATGAGATAACAAAATGAATGGTAGACGCAGTGACTGTAGCAATTTTCCACTCCCATATTCACGCCAATGCCAGTCTAAAGCATGGTGGGTTTTCACATGCTATTCATGTGACAGATGTTACACCTGCGCTTTGATCTTGACCACCACCACGTACTCACCTTGTTGCTACAATTGTGGTAACTTTCATCTTTACTACAATGTGCTTGATGATAATTTTCTCTACATGTAGACTATGACCAGGCCCCCTCAGTCCACTACAAACTCGGGCCCCTTTTCCGGGGCACACGATTTTTCAGTCGGGCATGCAGAATTCAACGAAGTTCATGGAAACGTTTGTCATGTTTTCAATGGAATTGGCATTGCATTCTGACATCTACCTGAGGTTAACCACTATTACAACAATTCAACCCCATCTACTTTAACTCTGCCACCTTTACCACCTTTGAAACATTCTAGCACTATGTTCAAGGGTCGTGAAAAATATCTTGATAAGTTGAATGAATATTTTGCACAGAATGCAACAGGGGGGAAGGCTTGGAGATCATTTCTTCTGTATGGAATGGGAGGCATTGGCAAGTCTCAGATCTGCCCCAAATTTATTGAACAGAATGATAAATTGTGAGTATTCAAAATATTGAGATATTCAAAATAATTAATTTCACAGGTTTCCTCATACATTCTGGATTGATGCATCCTCTGAGAACACTATTGACCTTGCATTGAAACAGATAGCTCAGGAAGAGAATGTCATTCCTGGAAGACAATTTCAGCTGCATTGGGTCTCAAATTGATATCTGAGAGAGACAACTGGCTCATTATATATGATGGTGCAGATGGAGATCATGATATTGTTGAAAAATATCTCCCACCTGGAGACACTGGCAGTATATTGATAACAAGCAGGAATCCTGATTTGAAAAGAATCACAAAGAATTTAATGGAGGTCAGTGAAATGGGAGAGGAAGATGCTATGTTGCTATTACTACAGTCAGCCTCATTGGATGATTCATCTGATCATCTCAGATTGTTAGCCAAACAACTTGTTTCCAAAATGGGTGGCATTCCTCGTGCCCTTGATCAAGCTGGGTCATATATCTGGACTTGTGCTTGTAGTCTTGAGGATTATCTGGAGAAATATTCCAAGCATCAGAAAGAGTCATTTACCAGAGCTACATTTAAGGGTGCATCCAATTATCAATTTTCTACATATGGAACATGGGAAATATCTATGCAAGAGATTGAGGCTAGGGCTACAAGGGAGGCATGTCCAAGAGCAGTTGCAGCACAGAGTGCCATGACATTAGTGAAGATATTTGCCTTTCTGCATCATACCAATATTCCAGCAGACTTGTTCCAAAATGCTGCTGAAAACTATGTAAAGAGGGTCAAGCAAAATAGCACAGAAACACTTCCAATATCAGTGACACTGTTGGATTCTCAAACATTGTTCTTGAATGAGAAGGGTGAATGGGACAGTACACAATTCATGGAAGGTATCCATGTACTGGCCTCATTTTCATTGATCAGGAAGAACAGCAAACAGTTTACAATGCACCCATTAGTCCATTCATGGAGCAGTGACAGGATACCTAAGATAGAGATTGAACCCTATTACTGGAAAGCAAGAGCATTGCTCTCCTGTTCAATAGAGTATGATTATGTGATGGACAACCATGCATTTTGTCAACTGGTTGCTCCACATGTCAAAACAAATTGTCAATATGGACTTGACATGAAGATGAGAGCAACATACTATGATGATGAGCATGAGAGGTTTGCACTTATGTTTTATAACATTGGTGATTGGAAAGAGACAGAGCAGTTGTTAACTGTGGCAGTGAATCAAAGATGTGAAAGGCTTGGATCAGACCACCCAGACACTCTCAACAGCATGAACAATTTGGCAAACACATACAGGTCTCAGGGAAGGTGGAATGAAGCAGAGAAACTGCACCTGGATGTGATGAATGCATTAAAAACAAAGCCTGGATCAGACCACCCAGACACTCTCAGAAGCATAAACAATTTGGCAAACACATACAGTGATCAGGGAAGGTGGAATGAAGCAGAGAAGCTGCAGCTGGATGTGATGAATGCAACAAAAGAGAAGCTTGGATCAGACCACCCACACACTCTCAGAAGCATGAACAATTTGGCAATCACATACAGTAATCAGGGAATGTGGAATGAAGCAGAGAAGCTGCATTTGGATGTGATGAATGCATTAAAAACAAAGTCTGGATCAGACCACCTAGACACTCTCACAAACATGAACAATTTGGCAAGCACATACAGTGATCAGGGAAGGTGGAATGAAGCAGAGAAGCTGCAGCTGGATGTGATGAATGCAGGGAAAGAAAAGCTTGGATCAGGCCACCCAGGCACTCTTGGGAGCATGAACAATTTGGCAGGCATGTACGGGTCTCAGGGAAGGTGGAATGAAGCAGGGGAGCTGCAGTTGGATGTGATGGATGTGAGGGAAGAGAGGCTTGGATCAGACCACCTGGGCACTCTCAGGAGCATGGGCAATTTGGCCCTGATGTACAGTGAGCAGGGAAGGTGGAATGAGGCAGGGGAGCTGCAGTTGGATGTGATGAATGCAAGCAAGGCAAAGCTTGGATCTGACCACCCAGACACTCTGAACAGCATGAACAATTTGGCACTCACATACAGTGATCAGGGAAGGTGGAATGAAGCAGAGAAGCTGAAGCTGGATGTGATGAATGCAAGAAAAGAGAAGCTTGGATCAGACCACCCAGACACTCTCAGAAGCATGAACAATTTGGCACTCACATACAGTGATCAGGGAAGGTGGAATGAAGCAGAGAAGCTGCAGTTGGATGTGATGAATGCAAGCAAGGCAAAGCTTGGATCAGACCACCCAGACACTCTCAACAGCATGAACAATTTGGCACTCATATATAGTGTTCAGGGAAGGTGGAATGAAGCAGAGAAGCTGCAGTTGAATGTGATGAATGCAAGGAAGGCAAAGCTTGGATCAGACCACCCAGACACTCTCAACAGCATGAACAATTTGGCACTCACATACAGTGATCAGGGAAGGTGGAATGAAGCAGAGAAGCTGCAGTTGGATGTGATGAATGCAAGAAAGGCAAAGCTTGGATCAAACCATCCACACACTCTCATCAGTATTGCTAATTTGGCAATCACATACAGTAACCAGGGAAGGTGGAGTGAAGCAGAGCCCATGTTATCCAATGCAATAAATTCAATGCACCAAGTCATGGGAGCCCATCATCCAACTACTTTGGCATTCACAAAAGTTTTGCATAAATTGCACCAGCAGATCCGTGCCTCCCACTGTCAAAGAAGTAGGTGATATCATACTAAGTTTGTCCTTAAAATGACTGAATTTGTTTATTAAGATGGTGGGGATTCAGAGTGACAAGTGTGAGCAGGAGAAAGAAGATGGCATGAAAGAGTGTTGTTTTTTAGTTGGTTTCAAATATATAGTACTACCTGTCAACCTATGTATGACTGATACAATGTTGGTGTAGTTTCCAAAGTGGTCCTCAATAATGGCCCTTCTGAATAATGTGCTCACCACCACTTATGTGTTTTTTGTCATCATAGGCCCTTAACAGGCATACACAACCCATAAGGACAATGACAACAATTGTAAGAGTGATGAGAGAGAGAGAGGGAATGAATGGACTGGATCAATTTGTGGTCTACATACATCATTTCAGTTGTACTCTGGTGCATCAAGATTTCATCAACAGCATCAGGCCATGCTGATACCCATCCTTCCCCTAACCAGGCACAATGGCATCTATTCTGACAATCTACGTCCTGTCCCATCCGTCCGTACAGGAGAGAGAGAGAGAGAAAGAGAAGAACTTTGAAACTTGGTCTCTGGATTGAAAAACATGGAAACGATGGGACGTGACAAAATGATATCATAATGCAGTACCAGCAACACAAAATCACAAGAGACAATGCGGCGCGGAGGGAAAAAAGAAGACAAAGACAAAGACAAAGAAAAACCGAACCAGAGTCTTTTGGACGAGAGCCAATTCGATCACTGTTGTTTACACTCCTCCGGGTTCACATTCCCATTATTGTTCCCCGCAGCCGCAGCCGCAGCGCGACCTCCTCCGCGTTGACGCAAGCCACCACCACCACGTCTGAGATTGAGCAGGCCGCCATCCGAGTCCGAGTCCTGTATACACACCTCGTCTTCATATTCGTCCTCGTCCTCGAGGTCCTCGTAATCGTCCTCATCTTCGTCCAGCATGTCATATTCAAGTGCTTTGCCCGTAAAGTAATCAATGGCGCGAGGGATGATCTACATAAGTAATGAGTAAAGATCCGAGGATGAGATTGGGAGGGACGGAAGACCTTTTCCTTGAAATCTTCTCCAATCTGGTAATCGACCTCGAGCTTGCTCTCGATCTCTTCGAGTTCGTCATCATTCACCTCGCCATTCTCGATCGCGTCATCGGGTGGCGGCTGGGGCGGGTTGAAAAAGTTGAAAAAGGATTCTGTGGGCCTCGCTGTGCGCATGAGCCTCATGCGGTTTGTAGCTAGCACATCCAAAACCGCCGTATGTGAGCATGCATACAAACGCAGACATGGATGAAAAACTCACTCTTGTTCCTCTGTTTCTTGATCTCAAACTCTTTCGTCAGATCCTGGTCGTCCTTCTACTTGATCTCGGTCCCGATCGTGCGATCGAACATGAAATCGCCCGAGTACCCGACTTCTTCCTGGTAGAGATAAATCTTTTCGAGCAGTTCGTTGTCGAAAAAGGCATTGGGGCTGAAGACGAAGACGAGTTTGAAGCCGGGTTTTCCCCTGATCTCTGGGTCCGCGTCCTTGTCGAGATAGAAGAGACAGATGTCGATGAGCGATTTGAGAGCCTGTGCATCGCGATCAGTGATGATGCCGCCGAGGACGACGTGATTCCTGAGAGCGGTGAGCCAGAACTCGGGGATAGCAGCAGCGACCGGGTGTGTGTCCTTGGGCAAGGGGGTGTACTAGTCATTGTCTTTGATAGAATATTGCTCGCCGGCCTCGATCTCGCCCAATTCGGGGACGGCGTGGCCCGCGATCAAGGCCAGTCTGCGCTCGTACAGTGCCGTTTGGAGGCCCAGATACTGGATGATGCGATGGCATGAGATTTATGAGGGAACATGCATAAGTCAGCAGGTGCGGGCCTTTTTATCAAATTCTAAACATGCACGCTTGTAGAGGTGGTCGCGCTTAGCTTGGATAATCTAAGGACCTCGTTGATTTCCAACGAGGCCTGTGAGCTTGCATATGCAACCCATAGGGACAATGATAACAATGATAAGAGTGATGAGAGAGAGAGGAAATGAATGGACTGGACTGCTTTGCAGTCTACATACAGTGCCTCACAAAACTGAGTCAATGTTTGGCACTTTCTGATTGTTTGTAATGTATCTTTAGAGCCAAAGCAAATATAAACACACAATTAGTGTATCAAATAAACTATGTTATCAGGGCTATGTGTGAAATCAAAAATTATGTAATTCCAATCAGAACCCATGGAGATATATTCAATTTAAATCAGGAACTCATTTACTCAGTTTTGTGAGGGTGATCAGAAATATCAGATTCTGATGCTCCACCTATTGTGTAGCAGCCAGCCCTTGATAGGTGGTCACTATGGGAATGTTATCTTTCATGGGAACTCGAATTGAGCTATTTAATGAGGGCTAACATTCACAATTCTCCAATGCATCCCACCTCTTCTTCCCAGAAAGAAAACATCCTCTCTCTAGCCAACAATGGCTATTCAACTTGCAACATTGCATCCAAACTTAGCATCAGCCAGTCCACAGTGTCCAGGACACTCAGGACTCTCCATCCCAACCAGGAATTCTCCTCTGGAGGTCATCCTTCCAAGCTTTCATCCACCTCTCAGAGGGCCATTGTTACAGTTCTCTTTTTGTTTCATTCCTTTGTCTCAGTGGACTGTCTCATATCCATTATTATTACTCATTGACTATGTGCTGTACAGCCTGGATGCTATCTCCTTTTGTTGTTACCTTTGTGTTTCCTTTCTCAGGTAGCTACAGCCTCATTCCCTTTTTCGATCTCCATTGTCCTCTAATGGATATAAACACCTGTACAGTAGAGTAACATCAGTTCCAACTTAGACAAGTTTTTCTCTCAACCTCGCTTGATCTCGATCCTCTCTTTCTTCATCGTCCTCCAGACCTTTGTCATCCTTTGACTTAGCATCTAGACTCTTTGTCCAGTGACTGGGAATGGACCAAGACTCTGCTTGTCACTGTTGACCTAGAACAAACTACAATGAGGGCATTGTCCATAACACAAGTTGGAACTCAGGAACTGCTCAGTGCATCGTCACTAGCCAGACACCATTGATACCAGGACCTCTCAGATTAGGCCACCAAATGACTCCGTTCGTTACAGACAGAAATACTACCTTAACTGAAGAGAAGTCTACTTCTCTACTACACACAAAGGCTGGTACTATGTCTCAGGAACAAAGAAGAAGAACCAACTGGTTCCAGAAGAATTCTTTAAAGGAGAATACCAGGAGGGAGACCCTACTGACAAATTACCAGGAGAAACTTGGATACTCTGGTACAACAAAAACCATGAAGAAGAATACCACCTATTCTTACCCCAAACACTGAACCAGAACTCTCTTGGTGGCACAAGTTTTGAACCGACAAAGAATTAGGGGACTACACCTTCTTCACATTCAACACACAGACAGCTACCAGGTGGAACAAATACAGAGAACAACAACAGATTGAGGTAGATCTAGCCTTTGGAGATGAACCAAAACAAAGAGAAAACTCAAAACAAGGCACAGAACCGAAACAGAAACCAGAAAAGGAAATGTCAGACAACAAGGATACATCCTCAAAAGGGATAAAGGGAATCTCCAGTAAGGAATTCAAAGGACAGTGCTCTAAGGCGAAACACTTCATCAATAGATTTGATGACATCTTTGATCTTGATGAAGGGCACTTTGAAACATCGAAAAAACGAATCAAATACATTCTCCTTCACTTAGGGGAAGAGCTGGATGATTGGAAAGCCAATCTTTGAGGAGAATTGGAGGCAGCAGAAACAGTTAAAGGAAAATCGGCAGAAAGCACATACACACTCTCTTGGGATAACTATCTCAGCTTCAGACAACAATTCTTGAATGACTGGGGAGAATCTGATAGCGCAGCTAGGACCCTGAATGATCTAGATAAAGTCAAAGTGGGCAGAGATATCGACATCCCCGCCTATATTCAGAAATTCAGATCACTCATACACTCCACCAGAATCACAGGGTTCATGGCACAGTGCATTTATTTCTGTAAAGGACTCCCTGCATCCATCGCAGCAAAGATCATCGAAAACCCTGCAGTTGTCAATATGGAAACAGCTTATGATGCTGCAGAACACTTGGGAAACCCTGAAACTGATGAACCGATCTTCTGGATCAGGAGATGCAAAGGGATGTTTCAAATTTAACCGAAACCAGAGACCTTCTGCATCCAGATCAAGGGGAATCAACACTGTGAGCACAGGACGTCTTTCTGATGCCCAAAAGGAGGAATACTGAAAGACCAGCAAGTGTTTCAGATGTGAAACACAGGGACACATATCCAGGGACTGCCCAAACAAGGGGAACACCCAAACGTCATCCTACAAGTCCTCCTCCCCACAGAATTGTGCAATTAGGACAGTAGAGGAAATGACCTCAAACAAATCAGCCGCCCAACGCATTAGGGCCCTGTTAAAAGAACTCCCAGATGAGGAGTGCGAGAATATCCTCCAGGAACTCAAATCTGAGGGTTTTTAAGAAGGAGACGCCAGAAAGTGGTTGATGCCTCCAGTACTATTGAACAGTTAGCACTCAACTCTGTAATCGTACAATCCAATAATAACAAACAGATTTCCATTACTGTGCAAATGATCCATAAACCCACTGAAATATCTGCCCTCATTGATTGTGGAGCAGAAGGAAACTTCATTGACAAACAAATATTGAAAGATCTACCAAAAGAACTATTAAAACAACCAATCAGAGTCAAGAACACTGATGGAACAATCAATCAGAATGGACTGATCACTTATCACACTTACCTTACCTATTCTATCAAAGGAAAGATGTACAACAACTGGTTATGGATCACCAATCTAGGCGATCAGGCAATAATCTTTGGAATACCCTGGTTAGAACAACATAATCCTACTATTGAAGACCTTCCAGATGGACAATGATTCAGAAAACACCAGGCCTATTTGGTGCATGGCGTTAGATACTCAACAATGGGGAGAAGATGAATATTGGATCAGAGTAAAAACATCAGCATCACAGGCACTTGAACATCAAGCAAAACAAGATGAAGCGCCAACTGTTTTACCTCTGGAATACACACACTGGCAAGCCACCTTTGAGAAAAAAGCATCAAATGTTTCCCATCTTCTCGCCCATGGGATCATGCTATCGAACTCAAAACAGGATTTATGCCAAAAGTCAACAAAATCTACCATTATCACTAAAGGAACAGTCAACTCTCGATGAATGGATTAAGGAACAGCTAGACAAAGGATACACTTGACCATCTAAATCACTGCAGGCATCACCATTTTTCTTTGTCTCAAAAAAAGAAAGCAGTGCACTTTGAACCTTGTCAGGACTATTGATACCTAAATGACTGGACAATCAAGAATGCCTATCCGTTACCTTTAGTCTCTGACCTAATGATAAATTGGAAGGTGCAAATTACTTCACTAAACTTGATTTGCACTAGGGATACAACAATGTCCGAATCAAGAAAGGCAATGAATGGAAGGCATCATTCATAACAAACCGAGGTCTATATGAGCCAACGGTCATGTTCTTTGGCCTTTGCAATTTGCCTTCAACATTCCAGACTATGATGAATGAATACTTTCAAGACATGATAAATGAAGGATGGCTCATTATCTACATGGACGACATTCTAATTTGTGGGAAAACAAAGGAAGAAGTACAAAAGTGCACAGAACGTGTCCTGAAATGACTACAGGAAAACAATCTATTTCTGAAACTTGAGAAGTGCAAATTTTGTGTCCAAGAAGTCAATTTTTTAGGCATGGTCATCACTCCCAGACATATACAAATGGATCCCGTGAAACTTGCAGGAATTTGTGACTGGCCAATGCCAATGATGGTCAACAAGTCAGATCCTTCCTTGGATTTGGGAACTTTTATTGGAGGTTTATTGGCAACTTTGCTGCCATAGCAAAACCACTGACAGATTTGACAAAGAAGGGTATACTTTTTGACTGGACGCCCACATGTCAAAACATTTGATGAACTCAAGCACAAGTTTCCTCCATGCCTGTTTTATGCATGCCAGACCCTATCAGACCATTTATCTCCAAACAGATGCCTCAAATATAGCTACAGGAGCAGTATTGAAACAAGCAGATACAACCAGACCGCTTCACCCATGTGGATTTATCTCCCATGCCTTGACTCTCACAGAACAGCATTACCAAATCTATGATTGAGAATTACTCACAATTATTAAAGGACTACAGGCATGGCAACACTTACTCCATGGATCACCACACCCAATAGTGGTTCATTGTGATCATAAGAATCTCTCATTCTATTGGACACCCCAACAATTAACTCCTCAACACATGATGGTCCATGATGCTCTCGGAATTTGATTTGAAAATTGAACACATACCTGGCACTAAGATGTTTGAAGTGGACACTCTATCCTGCCAACCTGATCATATGACAGAACACGATACCCCAGATGACGTAACCATGTTACCAGACAATAGATTCATTCGCCTCATTGCTACAGACCTAGCCCAAGAAATTAGGGATGCTACAGCACTTGATAGCTTTGGATGCACAATTATTGAAGTCATTGAAACCCAACATGCTCCACCAATCAAATCTAAGCTTCAGGACTGGGCATTGGTTGATGGAATCATCAGATATATCAACAGAGCATACATCCCAGACGTTGGAACACTCAGGACACAGATTGTCAAAACGATTCATGAATCACTCACCTCTGGACATCCAGGACGCATGAAAACACTTGAATTATTACAACAAGATTACTGGTGGCCAGGAATGTATAAACATGTCAAAGAATGGATTACAGGTTGTGCAACTTGCCAACAGATGAAAGTGAATACTCATCCAAACACCCCAGCTCTTACCCATTGGATCCAAAGTGATTTGTCCTTTCCAACAAGTCACACTGGATTTCATTACAGATCTTCCTATTGCAGATGGATATGACTCAATTCTGGTCACAGTGGACCATGGTCTTATGAAGGGGGTAATTCTTACTCCTTGCAAGAAAACCATTGATGCTTTAGGAACAGCCGACCTTTACATCTCTGAGATATTTAAGTGCTTTGGACTACCCAATGTACTCATCTCAGATCAAGGACTGCAGTTTTCGGCTAAGGTCTTCCAGGAAATCAGAAAAACATTAGGAATCAATCACAGAATGAGCACAGCTTATCATCCACAGACTGATGGAGAAACAGAATGTGTTAATCAAGAGCTAGAAGTATATCTTTGGATCTTCTGTGCAAACAAACCCCACAAATGGAAACAACTACTCCCAATTGCTGAATTTGCTCACAATAACTGACATCATGACTCAGTTAAAGCTTCCCCATTTCAACTCATGTATGGAACAAATCCTGTCGCATTACAAGCATTAGCTGCACACAAGTTAGCTAGGCAGATGGTTGCACAACAAGTCAGGGAAAAAGCAATCAAATTCATACAAGGAGACAAAGTATGGCTTGAAAACAGAAATCTCAACATACCATATCAGTCTAGGAAACTAGCGCCTAAATGAGAAGGACCCTTTATAGTTGAACAAGTACTAGGACCAGTAGCATATAAGCTCAAGTTACCAAAACAATGGTGCATTCACCCAGTCTTTCACACATCACTCCTTATGCCATATAGAGAAACTGAAACACATGGACTGAATTACACAACTTTACCCCCTGATTTCGTAAACAGGCAGGAAGAGTTTGAAGTGGAAGCAATTCTCATGCATTGAAAATGCGGAGCAGGATATTAGTATTTGGTTAAATGGAAGGGATATGGCCCAAACAACAACTCCTGGGAACCTGAGTGCAATTTGAGTAATGCTGCAGACATTCTACAAGCATATAAACTCAGAAGACAATTGTAAAACCCCATGTCTCATTATTGCAACTGCCAAACTCTCAAACAGAACATCCAATACACAAAGAAATACTGCTCCACTCAAGGACAATACTCTCCAAAACCATATGAAAGCTTCAAGGGACAATTAATTACATTTCCTATCTATCACCCACCAGTCACCCCTTTAAAACCACCTCAATTAACCAATTTTATCCGAACCCAAGCAACTTGATTAATATATAGAACTCCCAGACTCATTGCTGGACACTCTGCGCATCCACAGGGACACGTCGAAATCCCATTCAATGCTCGCCTACACTACCTCCCAAAGCATATGGATCTCACATTTGATCCTGAAGAATTACCATACTATCCCGACACAATGTCACCCTATCTCCCATCGCCCTATAGACCCTTAAATCACACAAACAATGTATACACTGAAGCAGCCCTCTGCCGGGAAAACCTGGCAGTCTTTGACTTTGCTCAACAGCTGACACATGCAAGTAAAGAAATAGAGATTTACAGATGGGTTGCTACTTGATAAATCCCCAATGCAATCTCAAACCTCAATAGGGCACTTGAGAGCCTAGAATTCCTAGATGCATTTGACAGTATGGATGGACCCACCATACCCAATTCACCCAAAAGCATGGTGCAACAAAACCTTACCCTTGAAGCAGGCACAAACCTTGAAAACAAAATCTCCACCACTACCAGGAACAAATTGAGTGAATCAGAAGAATCTGATGAAGAACTCGAATATGTTCCCAGCATCAGAGCACTCATGTTCTCTTATCAGTCTTCAGATGGAGAACTCCGAACTGTCAATTGGGATGACAAGGTGTTCAATTGAAGATAAAAGTGCATCATTGACAGTGTTAGATTCCTCAATTCCACATATCTCACAACAATGTTCTCCGTTGTCATCGCCTTCACCTACTTTGCCTCCTTTGTCTTCACTCTGTTGGTCACTGTGTGTGGCCACTATTATATTAAACCAACTGCCTCCCTTTTGCCTTTCCTCACCGCCGCCAATGACCTCCCCCTCAAGGTCTTTGTCAACACCACCATCACCATCAATGATTTTGACTTTGCTGACCTCCCCAGACTGCATGAGCATCCTACCAAACTCTTCGAACCTGCCATTGCCACACCTCCTATCATTGTCCATCCCCATAATGCAATGCTTCAAAATGTCAGCAACCACCTCACTGAAATACTCATTCTCTACACCCAGTTTGCCAAACCCCTGGACTTTGTCATGGGACTCACCATCACCACTGACCCTCACTCCCTTACTCTCGAGGAAAGGAATTCTGCATTAGCACAGGCAAAACAACTGCAGTTAGCAGCTCAGAGCCTTCAATGGCAGGCAGAAATGGCAGCAGCAGACTTAGACAATGTTGTCATTTGGCTCAAATCATGACAGGGTCACACATGGACAACTGCATGGTAGAAGTTGGTGACTTCTTGCATACAAAGGGGGTAATGTTACAGTTCTCTTGTCATTTCATTCCTTTGTCTCAGTGGACTGTCTCATATCCATTATTATTACTCATTAACTATGCGGTGTACAGCCTGGATGCTATCTCCTTTTGTTGTTACCTTCATGTTTCCTTTCTCAGGTAGCTACAGCCTCATTCCCTTTTTTGATCTCCATTGTCCTCTAATGTGTTAAACGGGAACTAGATGTTTATTCTCAGTCTCGTGTATCGGACTCTACGAAAGACATATTAGTACCTAGATGTTTATTCTATGATAAATAAGATCAGAATGAAGTATGGAGAAGTTTAAGGAAGTCTTACCTCAGTCTCGTGTATCGGACTGAGGTACGACTTGTGTAGCGATTGGGTTTATATACTGTGGTGAATGGCGCTGCTTAACTAGACGCAGAAGGGCATGGTGAAAGGATGTTAAGCCATACAATGGTGGAGCGCGTCAAGCACATGAGAGAGGGGGCATGTAAAGCAATCCATCATGTGAGTGTCGTGATGCATACACCTCAACACTCCTCCTCATCATGACATGAGCTCCTCCTTACGCTTGCGTGGGATCACATAGGCCTAGAAACTTGCGGAGCTGGACAAATTTCTGTCGTTCGAGTGGTTTTGTTAGTATATCGGCGACATTGTCTTGGGTGGATATATATTGTAACTGGACGTTGTCATCGTGGACGTTTTCTCGCAGGAAGTGGTATTTGATATCCATGTGTTTGATGCGGGGGTGTAGCGTTGGGTCTTCGGATAAGCTCCGTGCTGCATTGTTGTCGCAGAGGATGGTAGTGGCTGTTTTTGACGGGAAGTTGACGGCTTTGAGGATTTGACGGATCCAGAGGGCTTCTTTGGTTGCTTCGAAGGCGGCCACATGTTCTGCTTCGCAGGATGATGTGGCGACAGTTTTTTGTTTTCGGACGCTCCAAGTGACTGAACTGGCGCCGAGGGTGAAGGTATATCCTCCAATGCTGCGTCTGGTATCTGGGCAGTTTGCCCAATCGGAGTCGCTGAAACCAAGGAGGTTGATGTCGTTGTTGCCTCCAAGGGTTAATTGAAGTAGTCGAGTGCCTTTGAGGTATCGTACTACACGTATAGCAGCGTGCCAATGGACAAGTGAGTAGCAGTCAAGGAACTGAGAGAGCTGTTGTACTGCGTACATGATGTCGGGGCGCGTGCCGATGGCAAGGTAAATGAGTCCGCCGACAATGGACCTGCAGGGTAGTTTGGTGATGTACTGTTGCTCCTCCTCGGACAGAACGGAGAGGTCTGGGCGGCTTAGCTTAAGGCCAGGGTCCATTGGGATGGAGACAGGGTTGGTATTGTGTTGTCCAAATTGGGTGATAAGCTTGTCAATGAGGGCTGTTTGGGATAAGGCGACCGTGTGGTTGGTGCGGTCCGGAAATGGCTATGCCGACACAAAAGCGTGCTTTGCTGAGGTCTGCTATGGCCCATCTTTCTCGCATCTGGGCCTTGATATGTTCATTGGTGGCTTTTGAGCTAGATGCAAGTAAGAAGTCATCAACATGGACAATGACGATGCTAATGCCGTCATTTGTGCTCCGGTAGTAGATGCAGAAATCAGGTGCAAGCCGTTTGAACTGCCAAGAGGCCATCGCTTTGTTCAGAGTCTGGTTCCATACACGTCCGCTTTTTTTCATTCCATACAGGCTACGTTTGAGGCGCCAGACCCATGTTTCTTTCCCGGGCTCTTCGAAGCCCTGTGGTTGTTCCATGTATTGGACCTTGTCATCAGGGAGGAGACCATAGAGGTAGGCCGTTTTTACGTCGACCTGTTGTATGTCCCAGTCAAGGGTGGCAGCAATGTGCAAGATGAGACGCCACGATTCCATTCGGGCTGTTGGGGAGGTCGTCTTAGTGTAGTCACGGCCATAGATCTGTTCAAATCCCTTGAAGACATGTCAGATCTTGTAGCGAACTGGGGTCCCATTTTCGTCACATTTGATGCGGAAAACTGGTTTGCCCTTTCGAATTTGTTGACCAACAGGAACCTGTTCACATGGTATGAGATCGTACACCTGCATGTCTTTCAGAGACTGGAGCTCTTCTCTGTAGGCCGTAAGCCACTTTTCAGCATCTGGTGAGTTGCGAGCCTCATTCCATGTGTTGGGTACGTCGTTATCATTTTCGGGGCTTATGATTTTTTCGAGCATCGGTGGTGGAGACTGGCAGAGAGTAGCGGCCTTGAAAGCAACATCTGAATCTATTCCAAATATCTCAGCAATGTTGGCTTTGTATTCCCAAAATGCTGGGCGTTTCTCACTGCGTGCTTGTGCAACACGCTCAGCGCTCAATTTGGATTCCTGTTGTATCTGTTCGAGTCGTGACAGTTGTTGATGGTTGGATGTTTGTTCAATGCGCCCGGACCGGTGCTGGTTAATTCCAACATTTGGAGGGTTGTCGCTGCATGAAGTGTCTGTCGTGGGTGCCAGGTCCAATTCGGTAGATGGTTGGTCTGGTACGGTGCTGATTGTATTTGTTGAGTTTGCAGCCAATGGTGTCGGAATCGGTATTGTTTTGTCGTCAGCTGGGATCGGTCGTAGTATAGTCATCTGGGGTTCTGGGAATTTTGTAGGTGTTTGAACTGGTGTTGTTGTTGCTGCTGGTGTGTGTCCATGGTGACTTTCAAGGAATTGGACATGGTATGAGCTAAAAATCTTCTTTGTTGGCTGATGGTAACAGCGGTAAGTTTTGGCTCTTGTGTTGTATCCAATTAATACACATTCAATGGACCGTTCGTAAATCTTTGGGTTGTGTTTGTTTTGAATGAGTACGAAAGCTCGACAGCCAATTTCGCGCAGGTAGGAATAATCTGGTTTCTTACCATACCATAGCTCGAATGGGGTTTTTCCTTGTAGTGCTCAAGTAGTTGTTTTCGCGTGTAAGTGAGCAGCTGTTAGGTAAAACTCATCCCATAAGAATGGGGGTAATTTCGCATAGATCCTCATGGTGACAGCTTTTCCCATTAATGTGCGGTGTAGTTGTTCGACTCTGCCAATATGTGCAGAGGTGTAGGGAGCTGAAAACTCATGGTTGACGCCACGTGATTTAAGCCAGCTAGCCATCTCATTCGTTTTGAGTTCTCCATTGTCGGTGCGGTAGGTGCCTACTTTGAGGCCGGTTTCATTTTCACGGGCCAGTTCCCAGGCACGAAGTTCAATGAATGCTTGGTCTTTGGTTTTAAGTGGTACGCTCCAGAGATAGCTGGAAAAATCGTCTATTACGTTCATGATATAGTGGTATCCATGCACAGATTGTATGTCCATCGGTCCTGACAGATCCACCCAGACTTTTTCTAATCTCCTCGTTGCCCTGCTGCTTGTGTCATGTCGCTTGGGAACAGATGAATGTGTCTGTTTTCCGAGGATGCATGAGTCACATTTGGGAGGGGTACGAGTGATGATGGATGGCACACCATTTATTGTGCCCTTTTGGATCATGTCACTGATGGATTCGTAGTTGGCATGTCCAAGGCAACGGTGCCACGTTTCAATGGTTGGTGTGTACAGCGTTGTAAAGGCATGCTCTGTGTTTTTGTTGTTTAGGTCAAGAGCATATAGGTTTTTTTCTGTAAGCTTTCCACGTGCAATGATGGTGTCCAAGGATCTGTCAGTGATCCAGCAACCTTCGTCTTTGTTTCCAAAAGTGATCTGGACATTTGATGTGCATGTGATGCGGCTAACTGATATCAGGCGGACCATTGATGTAGGGATGTAAAGTGCGTCCTTTAGTATTAATTTGGTCTGGTGTGTGACTGATAATATGATGTCGCCAATGCCAGTAGCGCTGACTGATGATCCACCAACACCTTTTACGGTGCGTGTTCCTTCAGGGATAGCTTTTAGGTTTACAAAGTCGTTTTTGTCAGGGGTTATGTGAACCGTGGCTCCGGAATCACAATAAAATGGGTGACTAGTTAGAGGGAAGGCTGGCCCATTGGCTGATGCCGATAACGCAAATGAATGTTTTTGGTGTCGGCTTTTTGTCCAGTCTGTTGAAACTCTTGGCTCCTCCTCGGCGGCAAGCCACCCATCATATTCAATGGTATTGAGAGAGGTTGTTAGCGTGTCATCTGAGGTGGTGGAGGCAATGCCGACAAAGCTCATGCCATTGTCAGGGTTGTCAGTAGTGTCTATTTCTAGCATGTATGCTTTGCCTGAATTAGGATCAATAACACGGATTTTTGGTCTATTGTTTGCAGTGGTTCCTTTGTTTCGCTTAGCTTCTCATGCAGCTTGCGCAACTCTTCGACTCTCTTCTATGGTTTTACCGGCCATTCCTCCACCAGGTGAGATGCAGTAATCAGCTGTGTGTCCCAATTTCTTGCAATTACTGCAGGTAGGGCGTGGGCGGCTTGATTTCACGGTGAGCGCGATAGCTTCTCATGCAGCTTGCGCAACTCTTCGACTCTCTTCTATGGTTTTACCGGCCATTCCTCCACCAGGTGAGATGCAGTAATCAGCTGTGTGTCCCAATTTCTTGCAATTACTGCAGGTAGGGCGTGGGCGGCTTGATTTCGCGGTGAGCGCGATAGATGTCATGGTGGTGTGGTTCCTACTGGCGTCGCGAAGCCGTTGTTCATTTTCGAGAAGGCGTAGGATGTCTGTAGGTTTGTAAGGTTTCTCTTTTGTGGCCATTGAAAGGTTGTGATTGACGACGCTCTGTAGGTGGGGGAGTGAATTCATGCCGTGGAGAAAAACCAGGGAGGTGATGATGTCACGAGTTATGTCGCCAGCTGCAAAAGCTCGGGAAATAAGATCGTCCATGACTGCGGCAGTTTCAGGTAAGGTTTTGTCATTCGAGAAAGTCATTTGGAGAGCCTGCGTGAGCAATTGTAACTGGCGAACTGGTCCCTCTTTCTCGTGCCTGGTTTTTAGCGTGTCCCAACACATTTTCACTGAGGCGGTATCTTTAACGTGATCCCGTTCACGGGAATCAATGTATTGTAGAAGAAAACCGCAGGTGAGTCGGTCGTTCGCCTTCCAGTTTGCATGGGCTCTAGGCTCGGAGGTGGCGTTTGGCTGCGCTAGTGTTCCTTCAACATACTCGTCGAGGCCGTTGAGTGTGAGGGCGATGAGGATGTCAGGGTTCCATGTGGTCCAATTGGATTTCAGTTGGTCGAGTTTTTCGCCTTGAAATGTTGTGTGTATACTTAGTCTCGGTACAGATGGTTTAAGAGCATCAGCGTCAGAGGCCGAAGGCGGACTAGTTTCGGTAGCCATGTCTGTGTGTGACGGGTGTTTGATTGTTTTTGACTTCACTTGCTAGGTCCTGTGTTTAACGTCGATAAGTTTTGACAGAAAGGCCCATAACCTGTTAAACAGGAACTAGATGTTTATTCTCAGTCTCGTGTATCGGACTCTATGAAAGACATATTAGTACCTAGATGTTTATTCTATGATAAATAAGATCAGAATGAAGTATGGAGAAGTTTAAGGAAGTCTTACCTCAGTCCCGTGTATCGGACTGAGGTACGACTTGTGTAGCGATTGGGTTTATATACTGTGGTGAATGGCGCTGCTTAACTAGACGCAGAAGGGCATGGTGAAAGGATGTTAAGCCATACAATGGTGGAGCGCGTCAAGTGCGTGAGAGAGGGGGCATGTAAAGCAATCCATCATGTGAGTGTCATGATGCGTACACCTCAACATAATGTATATAAACTCCTGTACAGTAGAGTAACCTCAGTTCCAACTTAGACAAGTTTTGCTCTCAACCTTGCTTGATCTCAATCCTCTCTTTCTTCATTGTCCTCCAGACCTTTGTCATCATTTGACTTAGCATCTAGACTCTTTGTCCAGTGACTGGGAACAGACTGAGACTCTGCTTGTCACTGTTGACCTAGAACAAACTACAATGAGGGCATCATCTGTAATGGCCATCATCTCCCAAATCACCATGGGCAAGGCCTCCAGTGCTGTCCAGGCCACTAATTACATCAATACCATCATCCCTAACCCAGTCTCCTCAGAAACAGTGAGAAGAGTCCTCAGGAAAAATTCATTTAAGGCTGTGGTAAAGAAGAAAAAGCCCTTGCTCAGTGCAAGGCACAGACAGAAGAGGTTGGCCTTTGCTTTGAAGCACAGGGAATGGACAGTGGAGGATTGGAAGAGGGTTATCTGGTCAGATGAGACTAAGATCAACAGGTTGGGATCAGATGGGAGGCAGTGGGTCTGGAAACAGAAGGGGGAAGGATTGACTGAGAGAGAGGTGCAGGGAATAGTCAAGTATGGGGGTGGAACTATCATGGTATGGGGGTGCATGGGGTGGAATGGAGTGGGACATCTTGCAAAGGTTGAGGGGAGGATAAATGCTGATCAGTATGTGTTCATTTTGGAGGACCACATGCTGCCTAGTCTGGAGGAGAGTGGGATTTCTGATGAGGAGGTCATCTTTCAGCAAGGCAATGATCCCAAGCACACCTCAAAAAAGGCCAAGAAATGGATGGAAGACCACAATATCATTCTTCTGGACTGGCCTGCCCAATCTCCAGATCTCAGCCCCATTGAGCATCAGTGGGTTCACCTCAAGAGGGAGCTTGTCAAGTACCCATCACCACCAAAGGGAGTATGTGAGATGTGGGAAAGATCAGCAGAGGTGTGGAATGGTATACCACCAGAGGTGTGTCAGAATTTGATTGAAAGCATGCCTAGAAGGTTGGAAGCAGTGATTAAGGCAAAAGGAGGTCATACCAAGTACTAGAATTGCATTCCTGATACCCCCTCACAAAACTGAGTCAATGAGTCCCTGATTTAAATTGAATATATCTCCATGAGTTCTGCTCGGAATTACATAATTTTTGATTCCTCACATAGCCCTGATGACATAGTTTATTTGATACACTAATGGGTTGTGCATATGTGCTTTGGTTCTAAAGATACACTACAAACAATCCAAAAGTGCCAAACATTGACTCAGTTTTGTGAGTCACTGTACATCATTTCAGTTGTACTCTGGTGCACCAAGATTTCATCAACAGCATCAGGCCATGCTGATACCCATCCTTCCCCTAACCAGGCACATGTTGTGGCATCTATTCTGACAATCTACGTCCTGTCCCATCCATCCGTGCAGGAGAGAGAGAGAGGGAAAGAGAAGAACTTTGAAACTTGGTCTGGATTGAAAAACATGGAAACGATGGGACGTGACAAAATGATATCATAATGCAGTAGCAGCAACACAAAATCACAAGAGACAACGCGGCGCGAAGGGGAAAAAGACAAAGACAAAGACAAAGAAAAACCGAACCAGAGTCTTTTGGACGAGAGCCAATTCGATCACTGTTGTTTACACTCCTCCGGGTTCACATTCCCATTATTGTTCCCCGCAGCCGCAGCCGCAGCGCGACCTCCTCCGCGTTGACGCAAGCCACCACCACCACGTCTGAGATTGAGCAGGCCGCCATCCGAGTCCGAGTCCTGTTAAACACGGATCACAACAGGCGCAAAGATAAGAGACAGAAGAAGAATCAAAGAGTCCGACTCGGACCATGAGAAATACACACCTCGTCTTCAAATTCGTCCTCGTCCTCATCTTCGTCCAGCATGTCATATTCGAGTGCTTTGCCCGTAAAGTAATCAATGGCGCGAGGGATGATCTACATAAGTAATGAGTAAAGATCTGAGGATGAGATTGGGAGGGGGGGACGGAAGACCTTTTCCTTGAAATCTTCTCCAATCTGGTAATCGACCTCGAGCTTGCTCTCGATCTCTTCCAGTTCGTCATCATTCACCTCTCCGCTCTCGATCGCGTCATCGGGTGGCGGCTGGGGCGGGTTGAAAAAGTTGAAAAAGGATTCTGTGGGCCTCGCCTTGCGCACGAGCCTCGTGCGGTTCGTAGCTAGCACATCCAAAACCGCCGTATGTGAGCACGCATACAAAACGCAGACATGGATGAAAAAACTCACTCTTGTTCCTCTGTTTCTTGATCTCAAACTCTTTCGTCAGATCCTGGTCGTCCTTCCACTTGATCTCGGTCCCGATCGCGCGATCGAACATGAAATCGCCCGAGTACCCGACTTCTTCCTGGTAGAGATAAACCTTTTCGAGCAGTTCGTTGTCGAAAAAGGCATTGGGGCTGAAGACGAAGACGAGTTTGAAGCCGGGTTTGCCCTTGATCTCTGGGTCCGCGTCGTCGTCGAGATAGAAGAGGCGGATGTCGATGAGCGATTTGAGAGCCTGGGCATCGCGATCGGTGATGATGTCGCCGAGGACGACGTGGTTCCTGAGAGCGGTGAGCCAGAACTCGGGGATGGCAGCAGCGACGGGGTGTGTCCTTGGGCAAGGGAGTGTACTTGTCATCGTCTTTGGTGGAATACTGCTCGCCGACCTCGATCTCGTCCGATGCGGGGACGGCGTGGCCCGCGATCAAGGCCAGTCTGCGCTCGTACAGCGGCTTTTGGAGGCCCAGATACTGGATGTTACGATGGCATGAGATTTATGAGGGAACGTGCATAAGTCAGCAGGGGCGGACCTTTTTATCCAATTCTAAACATTCGCGCTTGTACTGGTTCTGGAGGTGGTCGTGCTTGGCTTGAACGCCTTTGGGGACCTCGACGTTGAGCTTGACGTCGATAGGGAGGCTTTCGATGTACCCTGATGATTTTCCGACAGACCTGCAAGCTTGCCCTTTGGGTCGATGGCCATGGAGTCGTCGGTGGGCTCATTGTCCTCTTGTCGGCGTGGTAAAAACCCTCGGTATCTCCCGGAATCAACACATTCATACCGACGCAGCCAGCCCTGTGTGAGGAGGCCCACGATAAGTTGAGCAGAAAAACTCTGTATTGATTAGTGACTAGCTATGGAATGCATAAACAGCGAGGTGCTTACATCCGCGTGCAAAGTGATCTGGTTTTTGAAATTGTGAACCGGTCTCTCATAGCCCTGGTCTTCGCAGCCCTCGCAGCATGCTTTTTATAGTCGTGAATCCAACTTCGAGCTCCACGCCTTGTATTGACGACGCCAAGTAACCTTGACATAACCATCCACACTTGGACGACAGGTGGTGGCAAGGCCTGTCCACTATGTCTTCCACCCACCCACAACATATTTGACGGATGAACGGTGAGCTGGAACTCATGGATGGCAGCACGCGGTGTGTGTCCTTGGGCACGAGGGTGTACTTGTCGTTGTCCTTGATAGAATATTGCTCGCCGGCGATCGAGGCCAGTCTGCGCTCGTACAGCGGCTTTTAAAAGCCCAGATACTGGATGATGCGATGGCATGAGATTTATGAGGGAACATGCATAAGTCAGCAGGTGCGGGCCTTTTTATCAAATTCTAAACATGCACGCTTGTAGAGGTGGTCGCGCTTAGCTTGGATAATCTAAGGACCTCGTTGATTTCCAACGAGGCCTGTGAGCTTGCCATGGACAAAACCGAGCATATGCGTCATCAATTCATTGTCCTCTGAGATGCCTTGGAGGTTAAAATTGGTCATGAATAAGTTGCATCGTGGACGACGGACGGCCCGTGCTAAAGAACTTCGGTCGTCGGTCAAGCAACACCTTCATACCGACGCAGTCAGCCCTGTCTGAGAAGGCCCACGATGAGTTCGCATCAATGTTCAGTCTTTTTCCGCGCAGAAAAACTCTGTATTGAATAGTGACTAGCTATGGAACGCATAAACTGTGAGGCGCTTGCATCCGCGCCTGAAATGATGGCTTACAGGTGACTCTGGTTTTCGAAATCGTGAACCGTCAAAGCCATGGGACCTAAGCGTCTGTGACGAAACGAAAGTCGCACCAAAGGCTAAAATAAAGTCAGTCATGAATGCAACTTCAATTACGCAACGCCTTGTATTGACGATGCCAAGTGGCCTTGACGCACTTGGACGACGGGACGTGACAAGGCTTGTCCACCACGTACGGATATTTTGTTTTCCACCCACACACAGTGCAGCAGTAACTCATCGGAATTTACAGTCCCTTCTACCGTGCTTTGTTGTGTAATTGTCCGAATCGAACATAGCTTGGCATGTAAAATACGATTCAGCGTTTGTCATGCAGTCCTTCTTGATCTGATACCACTACCATCCCAGGTTTTTCCCACGGTGGACATTGACGAAAACAATTCTCTAGGCTTTCTAGCATTTACTTGGGCTTTGAATACTGAAGAACTCACTTCCATCCCCCTATTCCCTTGTTTTTGCCTTGGTCAATTTTTTCAGATGGTTAAGTCAAGTTCTGGCAAATGGAATTTGACTTCTCAGAATACTTCTAAAGCTCATCCTGTACTGTTGGCATCACCAACTAGTCTTTCACTGTCGACATCTTCGACAACTTCCAGACACGAGGCACAACATGTTGCACCCACGAGTTTACCTGCACAACACGTTGCACCTGCTGCACCCATGCCTGTGTCTTCACCTGCACTTGCAATTGTAAACCGTCCACCAATCACTGTTCGTGAAGCTTGTCCACTTGCACACCACCATTCTCTGTCTGTACGAGATGTTTTACTTCAGATGTTCAATGCAGGGCATCGGTTTACACCAGAAGCCCTTGATCTTCTATTCCCATTATCAACAGTCCCTACTCCATCGGTCCATGCCCCAGTAGTTGCTTCGGCCCCAGCAGTCGTTTCGGCTCCAGAAGTCCCCACCCCCACTATCGTTTTTCCCGACATATCTTTTGAAGAGCTTCGTCTTTCCGCTCGCAACGCTCAGAAGACTTATTCTAATTCATCTACATCAATGGACAAATCGTATTCTGATTCATCTACCTTGATGGACAGATCGTATGCGGATGTCGCTATTCAAGTCAAGGAGCCTCTGTTGTTGTCTTTTTCTTTAGCAGAACGGATTTTACCAGATATGCTTGATTCAGATGGGTGTCTACCTCTTGACACTTTTCAAGATGTTTTTAATTTATTGGTCGAAGCTTTCTCTTTCCGATCAGCGCAAGTCGTCGTTCGGACCTCATAAGCGCCATCATGCAACAGCAAGCATCGTTCCACCATCTGTCCCTTCAGTTACTTCCCCACCTCCTGCAGAGAAGAGTCGCCCCGTTCGGGGTACCAAGTCTACTCGACTTTTTTGTCAAATTCCGAATGCCGGAATTCAAGTTCCCATCAGTCATCGTTCTGACAGTCTAATTCTATCCCAGAAGTTAATCAGGACAGTCAAATTTCTTGACAACGACAAGACGTTTGAGAATCCTCTCAACGTCATCAATAATGCTACATGGAGTAAACGCGACACGATCATCATTTCCTGTTCAGCTCCGATCACGCCTCCTCAGCAAGGCATTCTTGTCAAATCAATTGAACGTATGTTTGGTCTTGCGGAAGCAACAATCGTCGTTCAAAATCGTCCCACCATTTCTCTTCTCAAGTTCGTTAACGTTCCGACTCGTGTCGGTACCTCACTCTATTCGCCGGATCTTATCCTTCAAGACCTTCGCGCTCATCCTCGATGGGCATCGGCGGAGATTTTCAAAAGTCCTCGTTGGGTTAAGGCGAAAGGTCAAGCCGAAATCGGCAATTTTGGAGTAATTTTAGTGGAAATTGTTGACACCCTCAAGGGCGTCAACGCGGAATGGTTACTAGGCTCTCCGGTCCGTATTAATGGCAAGAACGTCATCAGTCGTCCATGGCATATCAAAAGCAAGGTTCTTCAATGCGCCAAGTGTTGCCAGTGGGGTCATCCCACTTCGTCTTGTTTCAAGTCTTCCCCTGCATGCGCGAAGTGCGGTGGCGCTCATTTCACGATTCAGCATCGTTCAAAATGCGCGTCTTGTACCAGGAAGACTCCGTGTCCTCAAGAGTTATGTGTAAATTGCGGATCAAATCATAACGCTTTTTCACGTTCGTGTCCTTTTTTTTTAGCACGTTTCTCTGTCGATCAGGTTCGTCAATTACATCGTGAAGTCCGTTGTCATCAGGGTGTTACTTAATTTTTGGTCATTGTCTCTATTGAGTACATATATTCGATTACACAGTGTAGTATCTACACACCATCTAACAAGATTTTCTATGCGGAAAAAAAAAGAAAAAAAAAAGCGTTTATCATGCATGGCAGTGTCATCGTGAAAATATATACATCAAGAAGTCTGCTGCTATGAAGGCGCCGATGACCCGAGACCGTCCAACAGTGCAAATTTGAGTCCGTACCAAAAGGCTGGGACGTCATCTGTTTCGTGTATATATCTATGTACTATGCCGACTTTCATATTTTAGATGAATATCTCGTAGGGGACTTGAAATCCTCATACCGCAACTCCCGGGAAATGTAGGTTATGAGGGGCGATAACAGCCGACTTCAGGACATCCAGTTTTTCTAAACCCTGGAGCCGAATTATTCAGCATCACAATCCAAACATGAGATTACGGTTCCGTCCCACCTTGCATCATCGTTCTTGAAGATTTGCGTCCTTGGCGCATGGGATTGGCACAATCGTGAAACATGAAAATAAGCAAAATAATTGGGTAGAGCAAGCCGCCGAATGCAAAAATGTATTGACCCATTGACTACATACGTGGCGCGCTGGTGCAACGTATCGGGCGGCGTCCCCAGCAGCTGCAGACCAGAAACCGGTTCGTAAGCTTTAAGCCACGACTGATCTAGGGATCGCGTACTTTGCTATCGCTCATACGAGCTTGTCTTGCGTTACGTTTCATCCAGCCATCCTCCAATTGTCGTCCCTCCAGAGTCGGGTGCACAGCCGGAACCTGGTTCTCCAGCATTACGATCACTTTCTGAGGAGGCGGAACCATAGCAGTCGATCGAAAAAAGAAGGTATCAATGATCATCCGCGAAGGCGTTTCATTCTGTGGCCATCATAAACTACAGATCAACGCTCGACGTGAGTGAAAACAAACTCTTTTTGTAAAGGAGCTGGCCAGGAAGGCGAGGTGCTTGTACATGTTATCGTTTGACCACAGTTTGTCAGAGCCGACGGCCCGCGAGGCGATAAGTTCATCGCGAAGTGTGGCCTCTGGACGGAGGTAGAGCAGGCCCTTTCGAATGATATTAAACCATTCCAAAGCTTTGTCATCTGCAGCAGAGAAAGAGAGAGACTACGATCGAGAGTGAGCGCGAGAACCAATTCTAACCCACTCAGGCCCGTCACGGTCATGACGTATGGTCCTGTTTGTACTCTCCCCGACTCTATTTCTCATCCGGACGGTTTGCTATTCTCGCTAACAAGAACAGGTCATTAATTTTAACAGACACCCGGCATCATGGCACGCTCTTGATATGCATGGCGGCGCGACCCTTATTGACGGAGTCGGTCATAGATATATCCCAGGCTCAATCATACGCATACAGCTCAAATGTCACATGTGATTCTGAACATCATCCTGGACCAGAAAGAGCAGCATCGGTTGGATGTGCCAGTCATGGATACCAGGCTGCTATCGTGGTAAAAAATATCGAAGTCACCGGCCAAGCAACACGTTCATACCGACGCAATCAGCCCTGTGCGAGGAGGCCCACGATAAGTTCTCAATGTTCAGTTTTTTGCCGTGCAGAAAAACTCTGTATTGAATAGTGACTAGTGACTAGCTATGGAACGCATAAACTGTGAGGCGCTTGCATCCGCGCCTGAAATGATGGCTTACAGGTGACTCTGGTTTTTGAAATCGTGAACCGTCAAAGCGGTGGCGAAACGAAAGTCGCACCAAAAGCGGTGCAAAAAAAGTCAGTCTTGCATCACTTCCAACTCACCGTCTCTCATAGCCCTGGTCTTCGCAGCCCTCGCAGCACGCTTTTTATAGTCGTGAATGCAACTTCAGTTATGCAACGCCGTGTGTTGACGATGCCAAGTGGCCTTGACGTAACCATCCGACAGGTCGTGACAAGGCCTGTCCACTACGTTTTCCACTCACCCACAACATATTTGACGGATTTGGGGATATGAAAGCGGACGTGCAGCGGTGGCTCAACGTAACCTACAGTTCTTACTACCGTGCTTTGTTGTG
Source organism: Amanita subjunquillea (assembly GCA_020011035.1). Taxonomy (NCBI): domain Eukaryota; kingdom Fungi; phylum Basidiomycota; class Agaricomycetes; order Agaricales; family Amanitaceae; genus Amanita; species Amanita subjunquillea. Next base: position 112,658 of record JAEBUT010000012.1, on the reverse strand, counting down.
AATCGAACATAGCTCCAATGGCGTGTAAAATACGATTCAGTGTTATCACGCATGACACTGTCATCGCTAAAATATATCCATCAAAAAGTCTACTCCAGCTATCCAACAGTGCAAATCCGAGTCCGTGCTAAGTGCATACATCTATGTACTACACCGACTTTCATATTAGACCTTGACATAAGGATGGGTGAAGATGATGGCGCCATCCCATAAGGGCCTTCTTCGACCGCAGACTTCAGGACATTCAGTTTTCAAAAACAAGTAAAACCCTGGAGCCAAATTATTCAGCATCACAATCCAAACATAAGATTACTGATCCGTCCCACCTTACACCATTGACGACAACCAGTAGCGCGGTTGGTTATGAATGCACTGTCAGACAGCGCGAATGCAACAATGTATATACCCATGCCATTCAAGCCACGACTGGTCCGTCCAGTGATCGCGCACTTTGCTATCGCCCATACGAGCTTGTGTTATGTTGCGTTTCCGTACAATTGGCGTCCCTCCAAAATCCAGAACGGCGATGATGGCTATTTGCGCAAGGGTGGAGCTTGCACTACTACGACGGCAAAGTTTTAAGGGTGAATTTTACTACGCAGGATGATTCTGGCGAGCACATAGTCATGTTTTCATGGGCACACATATGATTCCCGAAAGAGGACTCGACGGTCGTGCGCCTTGCGAAAGTCCTGATGACAAAGCTACTGAAGAATATGCGCGCGAGGATGTCACAACTCCGATAGTTTCCTATGCAATGTTAGCAGACGTACAGAAGGAGCGCATGGATGGCACGAACAGGTATCAGTAGATTGTCTCCCTCCGGACCGCTTCCCGTCCTTTCTCTCGTTCGTGCGGGCTTTTGCTTCGGTTCAACTGGCCCCACCTCCGATACAGATGTGTGATGGTGGATTTGAGCCCGATGAATGATCGATGTCATTTGGTGATGCTAGAATCCACAGACGACTCGGCTACATACTCATGGATGAATGTGTTAGTTGAAAGAAATAAGAAACTGGTAGTACGTTCAACCATCCTCTCACCCTGTCTTTCCCGAGCACTGGCATTGTTTGCATATAGCATGGGTGAACCTTTCGTCGTCAAAGTCGTTCGATCATGTGTTGGCGGGGAGCAAAAGCGGCTCGCTCCCTATTCCGGAGGGGATGACCGTGGTCAGTTTTGATACTGCAGTCTCTTTCCTCGGGTCATGAAGCTGCTCTGTGTTCGGTTGGAGGGGTGCCAGCGAGTGTGATGGATGTCACCATCTCCGTTGGTGCACATGGCAAATCATTGCTTCCGCCAATACATTGTCATTAAAAACGGGACATTGAGAGGAAACAAAATGAATGGTAGACGCAGTTACTGTAGCAATTCTTCCACTCCCATATTCACGCCAGTCTAAAGCGTGGTGATATTTCACACGCTATTCGTGTGACAGATGTTACACCCGCGCTTTGATCTTGACCACCACCACGTACTCACCTTGTTGCTATAATTGTGGTAACTTTCATCTTTACTACAATGTGCTTGATGATAATTTTCTCTACATGTAGACTATGACCAGCAAATCACGTATGCCCCCTCAGTCCACTACAAACTCGGGCCCCTTTTCCGGGGCACACGATTTTTCAGTCGGGCATGCAGAATTCAACGAAGTTCATGGAAATGTTTGTCATGTTTTCAATGGAATTGGCATTGCATTCTGACATCTACCTGAGGTTAACCACTATTACAACAATTCAACCCCACCTACTTTAACTCTGCCACCTTTACCACCTTTGAAACATTCTAGCACTATGTTCAAGGGTCGTGAAAAATACCTTGATAAGTTGAATGAATACTTTGCACAGAATGCAACAGGGGGGAAGGCTCGGAGATCATTTCTTCTATATGGAATGGGAGGCATTGGCAAGTCTCAGATCTGCCTCAAATTTATTGAACAGAATGATAAATTGTGAGTATTCAAAATATTGAGATATTCAAAATAATTAATTTCACAGGTTTCCTCATACATTCTGGATTGATGCATCCTCTGAGAACACTATTGACCTTGCATTGAAACAGATAGCTCAGGAAGAGAATGTCATTCCTGGGAAAACAATTTCAGCTGCATTGGGTCTCAAATTGATATCTGAGAGAGACAACTGGCTCATTATATATGATGGTGCAGATGGAGATTATGATATTGTTGAAAAATATCTCCCACCTGGAGACACTGGCAGTATATTGATAACAAGCAGGAATCCTGATTTGAAAAGAATCACAAAGAATTCAATGGAGGTCAGTGAAATGGGAGAGGAAGATGCTATCTTGCTATTACTACAGTCAGCCTCATTGGATGATTCATCTGATCATCTCAGATTGTTAGCTAAACAACTTGTTTCCAAAATGGGTGGTATTCCTCTTGCCCTTGATCAAGCTGGGTCATATATCAGGACTTGTGCTTGTAGCCTTGAGGATTATCTGGAGAAATATTCCAAGCATCAGAAAGAATCATTTTCCAGGGCTACATTTAAGGGTGCATCCAATTATCAATTTTCTACATATGGAACATGGGAAATATCTATGCAAGAGATTGAGGCTAGGGCTGCAAGGGAGGCATGTCCAAGAGCATTTGCAGCACAGAGTGCTATCACATTAGTGAAGATATTTGCCTTTCTGCATCATACCAATATTCCAGAAGAATTGTTCAAGAATGCTGCTGAAAACTATGCAAAGAGGTCCTCAAAGCTTCCTACTTTATACATTTTCCAAAAATAGCCCAATTCTTTAAAAATGTTACTACAAGACTTCCAATATCAGTGACACTGTTGGATTCTCAAACATTGTTCTTGAATGAGAATGCTGAATGGGACAGAACACAATTCATGGAAGGTATCCATGTACTGGCCTCATTTTCATTGATCAGGAGGAACAGTAAACAGTTTACAATGCACCCATTAGTTCATTCATGGTGCAGTGACAGGATACCTAAGATAGAGATTGAAACCTATTACTGGAAAGCAAGAGCATTGCTCTCCTGCTCAATAGAGTATGGTTATGACATGGACAACCATGCATTTTGTCAACTGGTCGCTCCACATGTCAAATCAAATTGTCAATATGGACTTGACATGAAGATGAGAGCAACTTACTATGATGATGAGCATGAGAGGTTTGCACTTATGTTTCATAAAGTTGGTGATTGGAAAGAGAAAGAGCAGTTGTTGACTGTGGCAGTGAATCAAAGATGTGAAAGGCTTGGGTCAGATCACCCAGACACACTCAGCAGTATGAACAATTTGGCAGTCACATACAGCTCTCAGGGAAGGTGGAATGAAGCAGAGAAGCTGCATTTGGATGTGGCAAGAAAAGAGAAGCTTGGATCAGACCACCCAGACACTATCAGATTCATGAACAATTTGGCAGTCACATACAAGTCTCAGGGAAGGTGGAATGAAGCAGAGAAGCTGCAGTTGGATGTGATGAATGCATTCAAATTAAAGCTTGGATCAGACCACCCAGACACTCTCAGCACCATGAGCAATTTGGCAAATATATATAGGTCTCAGGGAAGGTGGAATGAAGCAGAGAAGCTGAAGCTGGATGTGATGAATGCAAGAAAAGAGAAGCTTGGATCAGACCACCCAGACACTCTCAGAAGCATGAACAGTTTGGCAATCACATACAGTAATCAGGGAAGGTGGAATGAAGCAGAGAAGCTGCGTTTGGATGTGATGAATGCAAGAAAAGAAAAGCTTGGATCAGACCACCCAGACACTCTCAGAAGCATGAACAATTTGGCAAACACATACAGTGATCAGGGAAGGTGGAATGAAGCAGAGAAGCTGCATTTGGATGTGATGAATGCAAGCAAGGCAAAGCTTGGATCAGACCACCCAGACACTCTCTCCAGTATGAACAATTTAGCAATCACATACAGTCATCAGGGAAGGTGGAATGAAGCAAAGAAGCTGCAGTTGGATGTGATGAACACAAGCAAGGCAAAGCTTGGATCAGACCACCCAGACACTCTCACCAGTATGAACAATTTAGCAATCACATACAGTCATCAGGGAAGGTGGAATGAAGCAGAGAAGCTGCAGTTGGATGTGATGAATGCAAGCAAGGCAAAGCTTGGATCAGACCACCCAGACACTCTCAGAAGCATGAGCAATTTGGCAATCACATACAGTAACCAGGGAAGATGGAATGAAGCAGAGAAGCTGCAGTTGGATGTGATGAATGCAAGAAAGGCAAAGCTTGGATCAGACCACCCAGACACTCTCATCAGTATTGCTAATTTGGCAATCACATACAGTAACCAGGGAAGGTGGAGTGAAGCAGAGCCCATGTTATCCAATGCAATAAATTCAATGCACCAAGTCATGGGAGCCCATCATCCAACTACCTTGAAATGCACAAAACATTTGGATGAATTGCACCAGCAGATCCAGGCCTCCCATCAAAGAGGTAGGTGACATCATACTAAGTTTGTCTCTAAAATGACTGAATTTGTTTAATGAGATGGTGGGGATTCAGAGTGACAAGTGTGAGCAGGAGAAAGAAGATGGCATGAAAGAGTGTTGTTTTTGAGTTGGTTTCAAATGTATAGTACTACCTGTAAACCTATGTATGACTGATACAATGTTGGTGTAGTTTCCAAAGTGCACCAAGATTTCATCAACAGCGTCAGGCCATGCTGATACCCATCCTTCCCCTAACCAGGCACAATGGCATCTATTCTGACAATCTACGTCCTGTCCCATCCGTCCATGCGGGAGAGAGAGAGAGAGAAAGAGAAGAACTTTGAAACTTGGTCTCTGGATTGAAAAACATGGAAACGATGGGACGTGACAACATGATATCATAATGCAGTAAGCAGCAACACAAAATCACAAAGAGACAACATGGCGCGAAGGGGAAAAAAAGAGGAAAAAAGACAAAGACAAAGACAAAGACAAAGAAAGACCGAACCAGAGTCTTTTGGACGAGAGCCCATGTGAGCACTGACAGAAATCTCAGACGTGCACGAGGGCAAACAACTGTTATATTTACCTGATGGAAATCTACAGGATAGGTAAATATATAGTTAACAAACGGAATACAGGAGACATACCTCAGACGTGTGCGAGGGCAAATGACTGAGGTAGAACAATATTCAACACGGAATATATACGCTACGATACAGTAAGATGTGGCCGGTGCCTCGATGGCCTGGGAATTCGGTAACAGCAAGAGAAGGAGAGAACTACAAGGTTAGTAAGGCCTCAAACACATACGGTATGTAAACAATGAACTAGTACATATCTTTTGACCATCGCGGGGTACACCTTTGATAGCAGGCAACAGGGTATAATGAGGCGGCGGTGACGTCGTGGACTCGGATCCTACGCAATTGGCATTCCAACAGCCCATTCGATCACTGTTGTTTACACTCCTCTGGGTTCACATTCCCATTATTGTTCCCCGCAGCCGCAGCTGCAGCGCGACCTCCTCCGCGTTGACACAAGCCACCACCACCATGTCTGAGATTGAGCAGGCCACCATCCGAGTCCGAGTCCTGTTAAACACGGATCACAACAGGCGCAAAGATAAGAGGCAGAAGAAGAATCAAAGAGTCCGACTCGGACCATGAGAAATACACACCTTGTCTTCAAATTTGTCCTCGTCCTCGAGGTCCTCGTAATCGTCCTCATCTTTGTCCAGCATGTCATATTCGAGTGCTTTGCCCATAAAGTAATCAATGGCGCGAGGGATGATCTACATAAGTAATGAGTAAAGATCCAAGGATGAGATTGGGAGGGGGGGACGGAAGACCTTTTCCTTGAAATCTTCTCCAATCTGGTAATCGACCTTGAGCTTGCTCTCGATCTCTTCGAGTTCGTCATCATTCACCTCTCCGCTCTCGATCGCATCATTGGGTGGTGGCTGGGGCGAGTTGAAAAAGTTGAAAAAGGATTCTGTGGGCCTCGCCTTGCGCACAAGCCTCGTGTGGTTCGTAGCTAGCACATCCAAAACCGCCGTATGTGAGCGCACATACAAACACAGATATGGATGAAAAATTCACTCTTGTTCCTCTGTTTCTTGATCTCAAACTCTTTCGTCAGATCCTGGTCGTCCTTCCACTTGATCTCGGTCCCGATCACACGATCGAACATGAAATCGCCCGAGTACCCGACTTCTTCCTGGTAGAGATAAATCTTTTCGAGCAGTTCGTTGTCGAAAAAGGCATTGGGGCTGAAGACGAAGACGAGTTTGAAGCCGGGTTTGCCCTTGATCTCTGGGTCCGCATCGTCATCAAGATAGAAGAGGTGGATGTCGACGAGCGATTTGAGAGCCTGGGTATCGCGATCGGTGATGATGTCGCCGAGGACGACGTGGTTCCTGAGAGCGGTGAGCCAGAACTCGGGAATAGGCAGGAGGGTGTACTTGTTGTTGTCCTTGATGGAATATTGCTCGCCAGCCTCGTCTCGTCCGATGCGGGGACAGCGTGGCCCGCGATCAAGAATGGTCTGCGCTCGTGCAGCGGTTTTTGGAGGCCCAAATGCTAGATATAGCAATGGCATGAGATGTATGTGCATAAGCCGGCAGGGGCTGACCTTTCTAAACATTCACACTTGTAGAGGTGGTCGTGCTTGGCTTGAACGCCTTTGAGGGCCTTGACGTTGAGCTTGACGTCAATGGGGAGGCTTTCAGTGTACCCTGATGATTTTCCAACAAGACCTGCGAGCTTGCCCTGGACAAGACCTAGCATATGCTTTAAGTGGTCGATGACCATGGAGTCGTCAGTGAGCTCATTGTCCTCTGAGATATATGTCGAGGCTGCTATTGTGGTAAAAGATCTCGGTATCTCCCGGAATCGCTTTTACCGGGTCAAGCAACACGTTCATACCGACCCGTCTGAGAAGGCCCACGATGAGTTCTCAATGTTCAGTTTTTTGCCGCGCTAGTTATGGAAAGCATAAACTGCGAGGTACATCTGCGCACGAAGTGATCTGTTTTTCGAAATCGTGAACCGTCAAAGCCATGGGACTTAAGCCACTGCCCACTGCGTCTGTGACGAAACGAAATTCGCACCAAAAGCGGTGCAAAAAAAGTCAGTCGTGCATCACTTCTAATTCACCATCTTTCATAGTACTGGTCTTCGCAGCCCTTATAGTCGTGAATGCAACTTCAATCACGAAATGCCTTAGACTACAGGCCATCACAAGGCCTGTCCACTATGTACGGATAATGTGTTTTCCACCCACCCACAACATATTTGACGGATTGGAGAAATGAATGTGTATGAGTCTATGCTAGGTGAGCGCGTTCAACCACGATGCGCTGCAGTAGCTCAACAAATTTTACAGTTCATGCTACCGTGCTTTAATTTGTTGTGTAATTGCGCAAACCGAACATAGCTTGGCATTTAAAATACATTCAGTGTTGTCATGCATGACAGTCTCATCGCGAAAATATATCCATCAAAAAGTCTACTCCCGCTATGAAAGCGCTGACAACCCGAGACCGTCCAACAGTGCATATTTGAGTCTGTACCAAATGGCCGAGATGTCATCTGTTTTGTACATATCTATGTGTGAGCACTAACGAAAGTCTCAGACGTGCGCGGGGCAAACGACTAGTATTAAATACCTAACAAAAGTCTGTTACAACGTAGGTAAGTGTATGATCCATGTGGTTTAAGTGATATCTTACCTCAGACGTGTGCGGGGCAAACGACTGAGGTGCGGCTATGAAAATGGTACAGTATATATATGACTACGGTACATATTGAACGAGAAAGGCTTCAGTGGCCTTCATAACATATAATGGCTCATCGACGAAGAAGAACATAGTGAGCTAGTGCAAATAACGGATTGCATAGGTCAGGTACGTACGAATACAATAGAAACAGGGCATGTATGACTACGCCCGTGATAGGAACCTTGGCGGCATGACAATGGAACCTTTGGCGACGAGTCGGGTGACTTGGGATGACGTCAGTGGAGTCGGATCCTACGTGCTTGGTTCCAACACTCCCCCTCAAGCCGGGAGGAGTCCGAGACGAGCGGCAAAGTGTTTCGCCTTGGTGGAGGGCAGAGCTTTGGTAAGTGAGTCTGCTAGCATTTCGTCAGTGGGACAATATATGATTCTGATGTGGCCTTGCTCGACGACCCATCGAATGAAATGAAATTGTATGTCGATATGCTTAGTGTGTGCATGATATTGATGATCCTTTGTTAGCTCTATAGCGGACTGATTGTCACAAAAAAGAGTTGTCAGGGCGAGCTCGATGTGAAATAGTTGTTGGACGAGGGAGCATAGCCATAATGCCTCTTTGGCGGCATGGGTTGCGGCGACATATTCCGACTCGGTGGTAGACAGGGATACAATTTCCTGTCGTTTAGCGGACCAGGAGACAGCGCCGCCATTTATGAGAAATGCGTACCCAGAGATAGCTCGTCTATCTTCTGCCATACTTCCATCTGCGTCCAAATAGCCCATCAAGGGCTGATCTCCACCTCCGTATGTGAGCCAGTGGTCCATCGTGCCTTTGAGATACTGATATAGCTTCTTCACTGCCTTCCAGTGCACCGGCCCAGGATTTGATGAGAACCGTGAGACGGTTTGAACAGTGAAAGCAATGTCGGGTCGTGTAGCAATCATAGCATACATAGCTGATCCAACAGCTTCATGATAAGGTATGTTGCGCATGGCGGCATAGTCCTCGGCTGTTGATGAGCATTGATCAGTGCTGAGGCGGGAGTTTACCTCCATAGGGATCGAAACGGGCTTGATATCTTCAAGGCCATATCGCTGGAGAATGGACCTGATATACGAGCGCTGGGATAGGGAGATCGTATGGCGAGAGCAGTCGCGTTTGATTTCAATGCCGAGCAGCCAATGCAACTCGCCCAAGTCGGTTATTTCCACCTGTTTGGCTATGCCGGATTTGGTTACTGAGATAAGCTGGGCTGTGCTTGCTGCCATCGTGCAGTCGTCAACGTGTACCAACACGATGACTATATCCCCATTCTTGCAATGTTGGTAGAAGACTGCCATGTTGACGTCGCACCTAGCGAAACCCAGGGATGACATAATCTCGCACAAACGTTGATACCAGCGTCATCCAGACTGCTTTAGGCCATATAGCGCTTTCTTCAACAAGCAAACATAGCTGGATGGGCAATCGGATGAGTGGTATCCAGGTGGCTGCTTCATGAATATATGCTCTCAAGAGGTGAGTTCCCCATTTAGATATGCGCCCTTGATGTCAATCTGATGTAATTCTAGGTTGAGATTGGCTGCCATTGCAAGGACAGCTCGAATGGATGCTAGGCGAGCGACAGGTGCAAAAGTATCGAAGTAATCGACTCCGGGGACTTGTGAGAACCCTTGGGCAACCAGGTGTGCCTTGTAGCGGACAATGTTTCCGGCAGCATCCTTTTTTGCGCAGAATACCCATTTTGACCCGACTATGTTCGTGTCAGTAGGTGGCTCAGTGAGTACCCAAGTACCTGTCGCCTTGAGCATTTCTAATTCTTCCTTTATAGCTGCTTCCCAAAGCAGCCAATCAGTTCGACGTTTCGCCTTGGCGAGCGTTCATGGTTCAATTCCCTCAGCCTCGCTAACTTCAGCAGCCAACGCATACCCATCAAAGCATTCAGCAAGTCCGGCATTTTGTTCTTCAACAATGGGAGGAGGGAGCTGCACACCGCGAGGAATTTGAGAAGCCAAAGGGCGAAGGGAAGTAACGCCTCATCCTTCTATAATGTCTACCACACGCTGACTTGGCTTTCTGATTCTCTTTTCATGTGCCTCTGGTTCTGGGGCTGGTTCAGGATGAGTGGGAGGAAGCATCGGCTGGCGCTCGGGCTCAGTGGTAGATTCGGGCTCAGGTGTGGATGATGGATTGGCAGAATTGGGGGTGATGGCTGTCTCAACTTGCAGAATGGTTACCTCAAGATCCTCCCCCTCATTCTGAGAAGACGACGACACAGCTGGCCCATAGTAGATGTTCTGTTTGACAGTGACGGATTGCTTGTCCGGCCAGTAAATTCGGATGCCTTTGCTCTGTTCATCAACACCCAACCATCAGCCCTCTCTGACATGCCCACCCAGTTTGTTACCATCTTTGACCCTAACCCATACCTTCTCACCCCATTTCCGAGCAGTTTTCAGGTTTGGCTTTTTTCCAAAAACAGCCTCAAATGGTGTTTTCCCTATAACGGCCTTAGTGCCGGTTCTATTCATCATCCAAACAACGTGACGTGCAGCTTCGCCCCACAAGTACTTCGGCAATCCGCTGGAGTGTAGGAGGGCACGTACGCGCTCAAGGATGATTCGGTTGCGTCACTCAGCAACGCCATTGTGCTGGGGTGTGTCATGCACGGTAAATTTATGCTCAGTTCCGTTTTTCTTTAAAAACTGAACAAATTGACCTTCTAGATACTCTCCCCCTCGATCCGAGTGTAGGACTTTGATTTGGGCGCCAAGCTGGGTCTGACACCAAGTGGAGTATTTCCAATATGTGTCAAAGGTCTCACTTTTGGCACACATCAGGTACAGGTGTGTAAACCGAGTTGCATCATCTGTGAACGTAACATAGTATCGTCGTCCACCTTTTGACTCCACGGGAGCGGGTCCCCAGAGATCTGTATGGATTTCATCACCGAATTTTTCACCTTGCTGCCCTTCACGGGCCTTTGGTATCGGTTTTCGGGTGGCTTTTGCATACACACAGGATTCGCAAAACAGCGGATCATTTGTTGGTATTTTCTCCAATGTGATTCCGGAGATCATTCCGTCACGGATGATTTGTCGTACAGCAGCATAGGATATGTGTTCAAGCCGTTTATGGGCTTCATCAAGGGTAAGCACTTCCACAGCTGCTCCAGCTATAGCGCTAATGTCATGTTCTAACTTGTAGAGACACTCACTTGTCATAGGAATGGATCCAATGGCTCGGCCACTATCATCTCAAATGAGACAATTTCCGCCACCAAAAACAACAGTATAACCGGCTTTATCGAGCCGTCCAACGGATACCAGTGTGTAGCCAACCTCCGGTGCATACAACACCTCGGTGTTTTGAGGAATCAATTTCGCTACACAGGAGGAGCACATAGTAATATATATTCATATATATACATGTATTATGTGGGCACACCCATGATTCCTTCGCGCCCGCTTGCAATCTCTGTCCAAAGTTCCCATAACAAAGCTACTGAAATACATGTGCGCAAGGAGTCATTGTTGAGCAGCAATCATATGTCTGTCAGACATAGTTTGTCTCAGTGGTTGTCATTGTTATGAACGATGAGCTCATATGTCCGTTAGACATAGAGTCATACGTCTGTGATGACAAGAGTATTGTATCACTGTCAGAGACAGTGACCAGAGACCTCTCCAGGTCTTGCACTCATAGAGTGGAGATACTCACATGCTGGAAAGCAAGAAAGAGCAACTGAACGTATATTTGCTATCTACAGGTCTTATATACACTTTTTAGTGTATGTACATATTTGTGTATATAACTGTAATTAAATATACATAAATGAAAGAAATATAAAAGAAAATACCCTCTAAGGGTCAAACCAGTGATAGCCGTGTTGAAGGCTATGCTTAGGGGTATTTGGGGTGAAGATCGTTCAACACCCCCCCATAATCTGTACAGTCATGTACTGATTAGTAACAATCTTCTCACAAGTTTTGCAAGAAGAAATGTGTATATTCTTTCAAAAATCTTTGAAAGAAATGTGTCCAGAGACACCTTCATGTCTCCACCTCTCTTCTAGTTGCCAAGCCCAAAAGGCTTTAGGAGGAAATGTCCAAGGATCACGTCCTTGGAGGGCTTGGTCCATCCACATGGCAACAGCCAGAGTCATTGTGATCAATGGCTGTGGTTTTTTAGAAGGTGTAGGTGGGGTTTGCTCAAATTGTCAGCGAGATGAGTGCTCGCATTCATGTCCAACATTGGAATGTCCTCCAATAGTTAGTATTGATTGTTGTTTTTTACTGCGTGGTTTCTTATTTTTTCCCATAATGATACAGCTGTTCGACAGTCTTTGGGTTTAACTGGAGTAATCTCAACAGTGATAGACTGTTCCCTGTAATGCAGTAAAATGAAGCAGTTTAAGGCCCTACTCCAGGGCCATCAGTAATCAATTTAATGATTCTGATAAACCTAACATCAGTATAAATTTTTGAAATAATATTCGACCAAGATTTTTAGTCAGAATATCTGCAGGATTTTCAGATCCTTTAATGAATCGTAATTCAATCTCTTTTTTATCTATGAGTTTTTGTATATGATGATATTTGATATCAATATTTTTGGAACATTTTTCAGTAACAGGATTATTTGCAATAAATAGAGATCCCATATTGTCACTGTATATTGGTGCAATTGTTATAGGGAAATGAATTTCTGTAAGAATAGATCTAATCCATTTATTCTCTCTAGCACAGTCAGATAAAGCCATATATTTGGCTTCTGTTGATGATAATGCCACTGTTTTTTGTTTCCTAGATGTCCAAGATACTACTCCTCCTGATAAAAGAGTAAAGAATCCAGATGTGGAATGACAATCATTTTTATCTGAAGCCCAATCTGAGTCTGTATAACTCATTAAGCCAGATCTTAGTGATCCGTCGTATTTTATGCAGAGATCTATTGATTTGGCTAAATATCTAGCCATTCCTATTGCATGTTTTAAATGATCTGATGATGGATTTGCTGAAAATTGCGACATTTTTATTACAGCAAAACAAATGTCTGGTCTTGTTCCAATCATCAAATATAATAATGAACCAATAACCGATTGATATTGAGATCTAATCGTATGATCTAATGATTGATCATTTTTAATTGGTTCATATCCAGTAGGAAGAGGAGTATTTGTGTGAGTTGCATCACTCATTCCTAATCTTTGGATTATTTTTTGCAAATATGGTTTTTGATCGATGGTAATGATATTTCCATATTTCTTTATCTGAAATGATAAGAAATTTTTTGATTGACCATCAATAAGATCTCCCAGATCTTTAGATTCCCATCTATTCATAAACTCCTGCTTTTTACGCAATGTTATGATTTTGTTGGATCCCAAAAACATTGAGTCATCGACATAGATTATCGCTATGACTATGTTGGTTCCTTGTTTAAAAATAAATACACCAGCATCTGAATGTATTTGTATAAAGCCCATTTTTTAATGATTTCCACCAAGCTAATGAAGCTTGTTTTAATCCATAAAGTGCACAATGTAATTGATATACCATGCTTTTTTTTTCTTTATTTATAAAACCTGGTGGTTGTTTCATATATATTTCTTCGTCCAGTTTTCCATATAGGAAAGCAGCAGTCACATCTAGAAATGATATATATAAATTTTCTAGTGCTGCAAGTGCAAGTATGAGATGGCATGTCTCATATCTTACTACTGGTGAGAATATTTCATTGTAGTCAATGCCATCTATTTGGGAAAAACCCTGGGCAACTAGACAAGCTTTTTTACGTCCATCATCTTTTTGGACATAAACCCATCTGCAACCTATAGCCTTTCGGCCTTCAGGGAGATGTTGTAGATTTATTATAACGCCTCTTTTAATGAGCATGTCCCATTCTTTTTGTTCGGCGTTAATCCAGTCTTGTTGTTCATTGACTGGTAAACGAAATATTTCGTGATGATGTTCAGGTACAGCTGTTTTAGCTGTTTCATTGATAGGAATTGCACACGATAATAATTTATTAATTGTGAAACAATCTAATCTCGTTCTTCTATCAATTTTCTCGATTTCGACTGGATCTAAATCTCCATAGACATTATCTGGTCGATTTACTGATCGTCTGGTTCTAGTTGGCCTAGGAGATGATGGTCTTGAAGGAGCAAATAAATCTTCTTCAACTTCATTTTGATTGTCTGAATCATCACTTTCAGAATCATCTGATTCATCACTTTTAGAATCGTCTTTCGAACTATCAGATCCCTTTCCTTTGGGAGATATACTAGATTCATCAGACAAGTTATTATCACTCTCTGATTTCGATGAATCTTCTTCTTCATCTGATGTGTTATGTTCTTTAGACATTCCATGAGGTATTTCTGGCATGAGATCCTCAAACTCTTCCTCTGGATTGAGGAATGTGGGATTTGATTAGAGTTTCGACATTTTGGAAATTTTGTTTCGTCAAATACTGCTGTCGTTCCCATAAAATGGTGTTGTTTTCAGGGTTCATAAATTTATACCCTTTCATTCCATTTTTATATCCAGAAAGATCATCATCTTCGATCTGGCTTCAAGCTTATTTTGTCTGCATTCAGCAGGATATATACATAAGCTTGGCATCCAAACACTTGTAAATCCGATACATTCGGTTTTTTCTTTTCAATAATAAAATATGGTGTCTGCCATTTATTGCGAGCTATGGAGTCCTATTATATAGGTATACTGCGTGTTCAAGCGCAAATTCCCACCATGATTGTGGTAAGCAGCGTCAAATCTAAGGATTGTGACTTTTCCCAAATAGTTCGATTCATCCTTTCAGCTCTGCCATTTTGTTGTGATGTATATGTAACAATTTTTGGATTTCAATTCCAAGATCTTTGAGGTATTTTTCACTTTTAGTGAATTCGCTTCCTCCATTGAATCGCCATTTTTTAGGCAATTTTTGATATTTATTCCTTATTAAGGCAACAAATTATTTTAATGAAGATTCCATATCGGATTTCTTCTTTAATAAACCAATCCATAGATGTCCAGAAAAATCATCAATAAATGTTACAAAATATTTATATTTGTGATATGATATCATCGAGATTTCTTTAAGATCTGAATGTATTAAGTCAAAAGGAGACAAAGCTCTACTTTGTGACTCTGGAAATGATTTACTGCGTTGTCTTCCCTGAGCTGTGAAAAGTACGATCCAAGTCTTTCAATTTCAGGAACGGGATCCTTTCCTGACAGTTGAAATTTGACCGCCTTTTGAAAGACCCACAATGAGCGCTGGAGTCGTCTTTTTGTAGCTATTTTCTAGCGTTGTCCATGCTTTGAGAAGTTCATCTTCTGCAGCTATATGTCGCCTAATCGAGTCTGATACTTTGAGACGTAAGGCACCAAGACCTGAATTGTTAAGTTTTTGCCATTCTCGAAGATCTTTTTTATACTCTGTGGCGGCAGCAGCAGTAAGTGTAGCGGTGGCGGCTTCGGCAGGAGGAGATGGTTTCGGAAATGAATCATTAATGATAGCCCAAGATCCGATATGGAGCAAATAGGATTTCATCCTTTCTGCCCAGACACGGTAATCGATGCCAGAAAAGATGTTGATGGAGTCGATGCCAGTGGAAGTTTTTGAGGACGACATGGTGTATGATATCTTTATCTATGAAACATATTTCATTCTTTCCTTTAGTGCATCCTGAACAAGTTTGTTTCCGTTTAGGAACAGGATATTAGGGAATCCTTCTAATGAATTGAATTTTTCCTTTATGGATTACTTCATCTTGTGGATGTCCCAATCGTTTATGCATATATGAAAATCTGGTTTTCTTGTTACAACATTTATGATTTGTTATGAATCTCAGAGTCTAACCAATATATGGTTTGACCTTGTTCGTGTGGTGAGAATCTTATAGTGAAGATTCTTTGATTAGATGATGTGATCTTTATTTCCTGAAAGGGAATATCCTTGATTTAGGATGTTCCATGGAGAGTAATCTCGTATCCATATCAGGTATGTAAAAGACTGGCCTGATCAATTTAATATCTGTCTTTCCATTGACAATAATTTTGATCATAACGGCACCTACACCTAGTATCTGTAAAGTTTTACCTTTAGCAGTGGTTTGTACAAACCTTTTATCAATTAGCGATCAATAATATAGGAAGTCATTTTGATTATGAGTAAATTGGGATCTACTAACAGGGGGTGGACGAGTGTTTTGGTATTCTGTCACCGCTGTTGTACTAGATTCCCCATATGAGCTGCCATCTGGTAGTTCCAGCATTCCATGCATCTATTTGATCATCACGCTCAGTTACTTGTGCTGGCGTGGCTCTCCCGCTACTGACAATGGTTCAGGTCTGGCTTCTGCGTGGGGACCAAAATAGTAATGTACTGGTTGATCGCCAAGTGTAGATAGGCGGTCATTGAATCCGACCATCCAAAACCTATTTTGACATGTCCCAGATCTCCATTAACAATTGCCTGGATCATTGGCCATCCGTTCGTGCCATTGAAACTGGTTCGCACATGAAATCCAACCCATTTATTTTGTTGGACCACCTTAAATTTCACAGACTGGTTTGAGTGGTACTGCGGGTTCAACTTGGTTTACCCAATGCACAGTAGGAAATGCAGGCATTTGAAGCGATTCCATAATCCCTTTAAACAGGACCAGGTAGCAATTCTGGGTATTGTGGGTGTCATGCAATCAAAGATCTTGACCACTGTTTGTACCTGTTGCTGGAAGCGCCTATTTGGGAGTTACCAGGGAGATGAAGCCTGATTCAGTGAATCTCTCGTCCTAGAAATCTTGTTAGATTGTCGTTCCTAGATGGCCCACGGTGTATTGTCCATATCCCCTGCCTTCGCAGCCGGTACATTTCTTCCCAACCATGCATCCCATGTTCTCTAGTGGACACATGGATTTGTTCGAGCTCTGGCATTATTGTTGACTCAATAATGGCCCGTGCTCTCTGGTATGCGGGTTGCCATGACAAGATTTTGTCGACTGTCAGGAACGCGGGCCAATTGCAGACATAGAGTCATACGTCTGTGATGACAGAGTATTGTATCACTGTCATAGACAGTGACCAGACACCTCTCCAGGTGTTTTGAGTATTGTATCACTGTCAGAGACAGTGACCAGAGACCTCTCCAGTCTTTACACTCATAGAGTGGAGATACTCACATGCTGGTAAGCAAGAAAGAGCAACTAACGTATATTCTCTATCTACAGGTCTTATATACACTTTTAGTGTATGTACATATTTGTGTATAGAACTGTAATTAAATATACGTAAATAAAAGAAAATATAAATGAAAATACCCTCTAAGGGTCAAACCGGTGATAGCCATGTTGAAGGCTATGCTTAGGGGTATTTGGGGTGAAGATCGTTCAACAAAGCAGCTGTGTCATGTGGGTTGTCTTGGATGGTAACCCAATAATGACCAGGTTATGGGTATACACAATGTCTTTAATGGGATCTGTTTCATGAGAATCATGACCATCAAGTGTGAGCACAAATGGCTTGTCATTAACCTGGTGTTTTTCTGCCTCGGTGGCAAAAAGTTTAAACCAGTGCTCTGCAATCTCTCGATCAGTCCAACCACTCTCCGATGTAGCAATACTATAGTTTTTTTATAGGAATTACCAACAATAAACAAATATGAGGAGCACATACCCGAGGACACCAGAATAGAGTTCAGGTTGTTCTCTAGGATCAGGAAGTGGACCATTTTTTATTATGAAGTATGGCTTCATAAGATAGCCAGCAGCATTTGCACATTCAAGAATGGTTACAAGCTCAAGATTATTGCTATGTTGTCGGTAATGATTTGCATCTTGCCATGAAAAAATAAACTTTTGTCCATCCCCCTTCCTCCCACCACCAAGCTGTCCACCTTTCTTGTCCTTGTTCCAATGGTGTTCCGGAGGAATTGGACCATAATTTTCTTTGACATATTGATGAAGCTTAAAATAATGACTGATAGTCTCCAGATTAAATTTTCTGGCACGTTTCAGATCTAGATGTTGAGGTTTACCGAGCTGGAGCGCGTCCTTATGACGCGCAAGAAAGGCATAGTGCCAATTGTCACCTGGAACTTTGCCAGAAATGAGGTAGGCATGACAGCAAATGTCGCATGGATGGAATGGGTTTGCAACAGAAGAATTTAGAGTGCACCAGTCCACAAGAGTTATTTCTTGGGCGGGTGTGCTGGCTCGCTACTTTGGCTTGTGCCTGGTGTTTTCCATTCCAATGATCACTAAGTGTCCAATGTGAGACCTGAAGTCAATACTGTCATGAGTCTTGATTAAGCATGTGTTAATAAATACTTACAAGTGCCATTGCTTACATCATCAACTGCCTCTTGAAGCCAAGTCTCATACTCAGGATCTTGACTGGACTGCAATTTGCCCCGTGCCCGGATTGGATGGTCAGCAGGCATGGAGAGCTGGCACCAGACACAGTAGGCAAGATGCAACCGTGACGCAGTTCAATGGCCAGACGTGATTGTGACACAGAAGTTGGCCAAGATGCGCCAACTGCGAACAATTGGTGAGACGCGTCGAAATGCATCCACTGATGTTTGAACTCCGATTCAGCAGCTCTGGCAGGTGTGACATTTGTCAGCTCATTTCCTTACCCAGGTGATAAGGACTGATCATGCAAAATTGTGGGCTCCCACTCGAAGTTCTTGCATATTTGACTTGGATACCTTTTGTCACATATACTGAAATATCTCCATGGAATTATAGCACATTGCGATATCAAATGCAAGCTCAAGATGCATATCTTGAAAGGCCTGGTGAAATGCTTGAGATCATGTGAGAGGACCCTTACCCCTGGTGAAACGACCGTGGGCCATAGTATAGCCCTCTTAGAAACTAATCTAATGCAGTCAGGGTAACTTGGCATCTTTGTCAAAGTACTTGCCTGGCCACACTGTGATAGGCAGGACCACACACAGCTGGAGAGGCTGGATTTTGCCACTTGCAAAATCCAGTGAAAACACATTGCTCAGTGTTTAAATTTAGCCTTGCATTCCACAAGCAGCAAAACTTTAATTTTCAATAAGCATTTTGCATGCATTAATTTACATTGGAATCTTTACATTGTTTTCATTGCAATACATTATGTTTTGCATTGCATTTTACCATATGCAGGCAGAATATGTCCAACATTTGAAGTCTGGCCACATGCAAAACTTTTGATTTTATTTTGACTTTTGTAGTCAGCATTTACCATCATGCTACACATGGAATATGACAAATGGATTTTGCCACAGCTGGGGAGGCCAGATTTTGCCACTTGCAAAATTTGGTGAAAACATATTGCTCTGTCATTAACAATCTCTACACATGTATTTTTACCACATAATTCAAACACCACTGTGCCGAAGCGAGCATGACAGAAATCATCAAGCTAGGCATTTGTTTTTTGCCAGTCCCTCTCTGGAGGGCAGTGTAACTATACTTGTAGCGCCAATAGGACCTAACTGAGTTTGAACTGACCTACTGCTTTTGGCAACAGGACCTACCGCTTTTGGCAGACATGACCTACTGCATTTAGACAAGACAAAACATACAGACGCAGTTAGTGCGCACGTCAAACCCAAATGGAGCAAAATCCTCCGAAGATAATCAGCAAGTGTCCTGTTGGCTGTCCAAAAGGCTCCAAGAATAAACTGGGTGCTGGGACAAAGGGAAACCCAGTTGGCCAGCCACGAAAAAATCAGGTGGTACCCACTGCCACTGCTCGCACTCTTGCACATGCTGGTGAGTTGCTATAAGCTCACAATGCATGGCTGAGCTGACTCCGAGGACTCACTGACAATAGGAGGCCCAGGTCCTGCCAGGATCAGTCATGACACCCCTCCCTCCTGTCCTGCACTTCCGGAAGCCAGCCTGGCCAACCCAGTCATAATTGACGGTAAGCACATCTGATGATCTTTGTGCCGGCATTTCTCTCACTAATGTACTTATCAGATTAGTGCCAACAATTGCCACTTCAGCTGGCCACCACCATTTGCCTGAGTCCACATATGTTGAGAAGGACGACGAGCCTCGGGAGAGGCTGTTGACAAGGCAGAGCAGCATCCATGAATGGCCGCTTCGTGCCCTGGACAGAATCCATCAGACAGAGCTGACTGGTGAGCTTGTCATTGTGATTTGCTGTAGGTTGACTACCCTGCTGACACAGCTGTGTTCATTCAGCCTTTTTTACCTGTCGCTCGGAAGTGAAGGCAAATGACACTGGTGAAAAGGAGACCAGTGACGCTGTTGGCAAAACTCCACAGACAAAGCAAGAAACTGTTGGCAATGAGAAGTCTTGCCAGCCTGAACCAGGTGAGTCAGGCGATGCAGGTCAATCCTTTCAATGCACAGAATTGATGTGCTTTGTAGCAGACAGACAATCAATTTCACTCGGAAATCAAGATGATGAGTCAGTGGGGATTGTAGTTGACATGGAGATTGCACCAGGTATGTTGGTCTCTTACACAGTGCAAGCGCCGGCGAGTTCTAAAACATCTCTTTTTAATCCAGCCCCATACACCCCCTCTCAGGTCCTCGATGCCATGCTGGAAGATACCACAGCCCCACCACACACCCCATCCCCTATTATCAATGCTCCAGCCCAGTCCACTGTGATGATACTTGAGTCACTGCTCCCTGTGGCTGTGCGCAGGGCCACCAAAAATGCGGTTGACAAAGCTGTCCCTCTGAGACCGCTAGTGGGGGGCTACTAGTAGTACTCATGTTGAATCCAGTCCACCCATGGCATTGACAGAGATCACTTCCCCTGCACGTGAACCTCCACCTGGCCTGGGTGCCTTTGATGGTGACAATGATCAAGACATAGAGGACCTTGGCCATGTTACGGTCGAAGGCCATAGCCCTAGGTTCTAACCCTAGACTAGGAGAGAAGTAGAGAAGGGTGGTCCAGAGCTAAGACTGTTACTCGACTAAGATCAAGATGGGGAGCTACAGGCTCTACCTAGCTACTTATATACCTGGAGACCTAGGGGTACGCTACATGTATCAGAGTATAGGGGATGAGACAAGGAGCTGATACAGGAGCTGGTACAGGAGCTGAGACAGGGGTTGAAACCCAGGGGCTGATACAGGGTTGAAACCCAGGGCTGATACAGGGCTGAAACCAGGGGTTGATACAGGGTTGAAACCAGGGGGTGAAACTAGATCAATCCCTGCAGGGTCAGGGAACCCTAGGTTAGGGTCGCAGTTAGGGAATTGAAATTGACTGTAACAGGCCAGATCCTTGGCTCCTCATTTGCTGAGGACTCGGACCTGCAGCCTGAGCTGGACGACATCATGACCACACCTGACGACGATGAAAATCCAGAATCTGCCCCCCTGAACACAGCTGATGTACCTTCAAGTGGAGATGAACCCCCAGCAGCACCCCGACAGTGTTACAGATGATGCCCTTGTCGTGGTTTGTTCTAAGTCAACAGTGACAAGCAGAGTCTCGGTCCGCTCCCAGCCACTGGACAAAGGTCTAGACGCTAAGTCAAACAATGACGAAGGTCTTGGAGAACAATGAGAGAGAAGAGCGCTGAAGTCAATCGTTGTTGAGAGCAAAACTCGTCTAAGTTGGAACTGGAGTTACTCTACAGTACATGGGGTTTATATACGATTAGAGAATAAAGGAAACGAGGCAATGGCTACCTAAGAAAGGAAATGTGAAGGTAGCTACAAAAGGAGATAGTGTCCAGGCAGTACAGTGTGCAGTTTAGGGAGAGATGATGGATATGAAACGATACATGAAACAGGAAGACGAAACGAAAAGGAACTGTAACATTACCCCCTTCGTATGCGAGAAGTCACTGACTTCTACCAAGAGTTTGTCCAGCTGTGGTCCTGTCTAGACTCCAACCATTCAATGACATTTTTGACGTCTTTTTCCGCGGTCTCCATTCGCCACTGCAAAGTTTGGAGCTGCAGCTGCTTGGCCTGAGCGAGCATTGCGTCTCGTTCATTATAGGTGAGCAAATGCGGGTCGGTGGTAAGAGTGAGGGCGGTGACGAAGTCAAGCGGTTCGGAGAACATGTTGAAGTAGGTGACCATGGTGGCGAGGTTTTCCCCCAACGGTATTGAGCATGGTGTTACGGGGTTGAATGATAGGTATATGTGTTGGGGAAATGGGGATGGTGACAGCTTCCACGAGGTCCGATGGGTGTTTGTGGAGTGTAGGGAGGTCAGCAAAGTCGTAGTTGTCCAGGGTGGTGGTGGTGGTGGTGACGAACACCTCGAGTGGGAGGTGGTGAGCAACGGAGGTGAAAGGGGGGCTGACAGTGGCAGCATCGATATAATAGTGGCCACAAGCAGTGACCAAGAGAGCAAAGGAGAGGGCGACGAAGTAAGCGATGGCGATGATGGGAGACATTTCTTTCACATGTATGAGGTTTGGGGATCAATGTTGTCAGAGGTGTCCCTTTTATCTTCAGTTGAATACCTTGTCATCCCAATTGATTGTTCGGAGTTCTCCATTCATGGACCGGTAGGTCGCCGTGGATGTTCTGATGCTGGGAACATACTCAAGTTCCTCATCAGATTCTTCTGATTCGCTTAGCTCGTTCCTGGTCGTGGTGGAAATTTTGTTTTCAGGGGTCTGTGTTTGTTTCGGGAGCGATCTCTTGTGGCGCTATACTTTCGGGTGAATTAGGTATGGTGGATTCCCCTGTGTCGAATGCATCTAAGAAATCAAGGCTCTCAAGTATTCTATTGAGATTTGATGTTGTGTTTGGGACTCGTTGCATAGTAGTCCATCTGAGAATCTCCATTTCTTTACTTGCGTCTGCCAATTGCTTAGCGAAGTCAAAGAGTACAGGATCTTCTTGACGAAGGGTAGCCTCAGTGTACACATCGTGTGTGTGATTCAGGGGTCTGTTGGGTGATGGAAGATAGGGTGACATTGCATTTGGATAGGATGGTAGTTCTTCTGGATCGAATGTGAGGTCCATATATTTCAGAAGGTAATGTAATTGGGCATTGAATGGGATCTCAACATGTCCTTGTGGATGCATCACATGTCTGTTAGCAAGTCTGGGAGTTTTGTATGCAATTGATCAGGTTGCTAGGGTTTGAATGAAGTTGACTAATTGGGGCAGTTCTAAAGGGGTGATTGGAGGATGAGGAATGGGAAATGTGACGATCCGTCCTTTAAAGCTTTCATAGGGTTTTGGGGAGTATCGTCCTCGAGTGGAGCAGTATCTTTTTGTATAATGAATGTTTTGCTTGAGGGTTTGGCGGTTGCGATATCGAGACATGGGATTTCATAGCAGCCTTCTGAGCTTATATGCTTTTAATACGTCCACAGCATTGCTCAGGTTTCGTTCAGGTTCCCAGGAATTGTCATTCGGGCCGTATCCCTTCCATTTAACCAAATATTGATATCCTGCTCCGCATTTTCAATGTGTGAGAATCGCTTCCACCTCGAACTCTTCTTGTCCATTTACAAGATCAGGGGGTGGAGTAGTATAATTTGGTCCATGCGTTTCAGTTTCTCTATATGGCATAAGGAGTGACGTGTGAAAGACTGGGTGAATGTGCCATTGTTTGGTAGCCTGAGCCTATACGTTACTGGTCCTAGGACTTGTTTGACAATAAAGGGTCCTTCTCGTTTAGGCGCCAGTTTCCTGGATTGATACAGTATATTGAGGTTTCTATTTTCGAGCCATACTTTATCTCCTTGTACAAATTTGATTGCTTTGTCCTTGACTCGTCGTGCCACCATCTGTCTTGCTAACTCATGTGCTGCTAGCGCTTCTTCTCTAGCTTTTCATAATAGCTGTAGGCATTCTTCAGCGGCAGGTGTTGTCATCTTCTGTACAGCGGTTGGTAGTGCAACAGGGTTTGTTCCATACATGAGTTGGAATGGGGATGCTTTAACTGAATCATGATGTTGGTTATTGTGAGCGAATTCAGCGATTGGGAGTAGTTGTTTCCATTTGTGAGGTTTGTTTGCACAGAATATTTGAAGGTATACTTCTAATTCTTGATTAACGTGTTCTGTTTCTCCATCGGTCTGTGGATGATAGGCTGTGCTCATTCTGTGATCAATCCCTAGTGTCTTTCTGATTTCCTGGAAGACCTTAGCCGAAAACTGTGGTCCTCGATCCTAGATGAGGATATCGGGTAGTCCAAAGCGTTTGAATATTTCTGAGATGTAAAGATCGGCTGTTTCTAATGCATCGATGGTTTTCTTGCAAGGAGTAAGAATTACCCCCTTCATAAGACCATGGTCCACCATGACCAGAATCGAATCATATCCATCTGCAATAGGAAGATCTGTAATGAAGTCTAGTGTCACTTGCTGGAAAGGGTGAGTTGCTTTGGATCCAATAGGTAGAAGAGCCGGAGTGTTTGGATGAGTATTCACTTTCATCTGCTGGCAGGTAGCACAACCTGTAATCCATTCTTTGACGTGTTTATACATTCCTGGCCACCAGTAATTGTGTTGTAAGAGTTCAAGGGTTTTCATGCGTCCTGGGTGTCCTGATGAGAGTGATTCGTGAACTGTCTTGACAATCTGTGTCCTGAGTACTCCATTATCTGGGATGTACACTCTATCAATATATCGGATGATTCCATCAACAAATGCCCAGTCCTGAAGTTTGGATTTAATTGGTGGGGCATGTTGAGTTTCAATGACATCAATGATTGTGCGTCCAAAACTGTCAAGTAACATAGCATTTCTAATTTCCTGGGCTAGATCTGTAGCGATAAGACGAATGAATTTATTGTCTGGTAGCATGGTGACGTCCTCCAGGGCATCATCACCTTTCATGTGATCAGGTCGACAGGATAGAGCATCTGCTTCAAACATTTTGGTACCGGGTACGTGCTCGATTTTTAAATCAAATTCCGAGAGCATCATGGACCAGCGTGCTTGTCGAGGAGTTAATTGTTGAGGTGATCGATAGAATAAAAGATTTTTATGATCGCAGTGAACCACTATGGGATGTGGCAATCCATGAAGTAAATGTCGCCATGCCTGTAGTCCCTTAATAATTGCGAGTAATTCTCGATCATAAATCTGGTAATTCTGTTCTGTGAGCATCAAGGCATGCGAAATGAATCCACATGGATGAAGTGTTCCGGTTGTGTCCGCTTGCTTAAGTACTGCTCCAGTAGCTTTGTTCGAGGCATCCGTCTGAAGAATGAATGGTCGAGTGGGGTTGGGCATGCGTAGAACCGGCATGGAGGAGAATTTATTCTTAAGCTCCTCAAACGCTGTCTGACAAGTGGTCATCCAATCAAAAAGTAAACCTTTCTTTGTTAAATCTGTCAATGGTTTCACTATGGCGGCAAAGTTGCCAATAAACCGCCGATAGAAGTTTCCGAATCCGAGGAAGGATCTGACTTGTTTAACTGTTGTTGGTGTTGGCCAGTCCCAAATTCCTGCAAGTTTAACAGGATCCATTTGAATGTGTCCAGGTGTAATGATCATGCCAAGAAATTTGACTTCTTGAACGCAAAATTTGCATTTTTCAAGCTTCAAGAATAAGTCATTTTCCTGCAGGCGATTCAAAACACATTCTGTACACTCTCGCATATCTTCTTTTGTTTTTGCACAGATCAAGATGTCATCCATATAAATGATGAGCCATCCTTCGTTTATCATGTCCTGGAAGTATTCGTTCATCATCATTTGGAATGTTGATGGGGAGTTGCAAAGACCAAAGAACATGACAGTTGGTTTGTACAATCCTCGATTGGTTATGAACGCCGCTTTCCATTTGTCTCCTTCTTTGATTTGGACATTGTTGTATCCCCAGCACAGATCAAGTTTAGTAAAGTAGTTTGCGCCTTCTAACTTTGTCATTAAATCGGAGACCAAGGGTAATGGGTAGGCGTTCTTAATTGTCCACTCATTCAGGTATCGATAATCCTGGCAAGGTCGAAGTGCGCTGCTTTCCTTCTTTGAGATGAAGAAAAATGGCGATGCTTGTGGTGATTTGGATGGTCGAATGTATCCTTTATCGAGTTGTTCCTTAATCCATTCATCGAGGGTTGACTGTTCTTTTAGTGATAACGGGTAGATTTTGTTAACTTTTGGTGTAAATCCTGTTTTGAGTTCGATCGCATGATCCCATGGGCAAGAGGATGGAAAACGCTCTGACACTTTCTTCTCAAAGGTGGCGTGCCAAGGCATGTATTCGGAAGGTAGAACTATGGGCGCTTCATCTTTCTTCACTTGATGTTCGAGTGCTTGTGATGCCAATGTTTTCACCCTGATCCAATATTCGTCTTCTCCCCCATTGTCGGTTGTCTAACGCCATGCGCCAAATAGGTTTGGTGTCTTCTGAGTCATTGTCCATTTGGAGGGTTTTCTTTTGCCAATCAATCGTAGGATTATGCTGTTCTAACCATGGGATTCCAAAGATTATTGCCTGATCTCCTAAGTTGGTGATCCATAACCAGTTGTTGTTACAGTTTCTTCTTTGTTTTGTCTTCTTGTTTCATGTATTGTTTCATACTCATCATTCCTTACAATTGCGCATCATACTGCCTGGACGCTATCTCCTTTCATAGCTACCTTCACACTTCCTTTCTTAGGTAGTCACTGCCTCGTTCCCTTTATAGCTTCCCTTGTTCTCTAATCGTATATAAACCCATGTACTGTAGAGTAACTCCAGTTCCAACTTAGACAAGTTTTGCTCTCAACAACGATCGACTTCAGCATTCTCTTCTCTCATTGTCCTCTAAGACCTTTGTCAACGTTTGACTTAGCGTCTAGACCTTTGTCCAGTGGCTGGGAGTGGACCGAGACTCTGCTTGTCGCTGTCAACTTAGAACAAACCACGACAAGTGTCATGACTCGTATCAAACGCTCCAATTCTAAGTCATTTTATATTCATTTTCCTTTGTATTTTTCATATGTAGTAGCCTAACACTTAGCTAAGTCAGTGTCTATCTTATCTAGTCAGCGCTAAGATTAGATTAGATAACGATTAGATTAGATTACGGACTACCAGACCGATGACTCATACCTGCTGACTAATCAGCAGTCTTACTCATACAGGACTATTATTAGCG
Source organism: Amanita subjunquillea (assembly GCA_020011035.1). Taxonomy (NCBI): domain Eukaryota; kingdom Fungi; phylum Basidiomycota; class Agaricomycetes; order Agaricales; family Amanitaceae; genus Amanita; species Amanita subjunquillea. The sequence continues at coordinate 85,905 of JAEBUT010000012.1, read as the reverse complement.
TAGGGTTCTACAGCCTTTAGGGTTGTAGGGGTTAGCGCACAGACCAGCCTGTATTGTATATAAACCATGCAAGTAGCACCCAGAGTCCTCAGTCAAGTTCTCTCGGGTTTCTTCTCTACCCTCACCTCCTCTTTTCTCAGTTCAGCTGTTGGGGCCCTAAGTTGTCACGACAAGGGTAGTCCTGATAACAAGGGCATCGTCCGTAACACAAGTTGGAACTCAGGAACCGCTCAGTGCATCGTCACTAGCCAGACACCATTGATACCAGGAACTCCCAGATCAGACCCCCAAACAACTCTGTTCGCTTCAGACAGAAGTACTACCTTAATCAAAGAGAAGTCTACTTTTCTATGACACACAAGGTCTGGTGCTACGTTTCAGGAACAAAGAGAAAGAACCTACCGGTTCCAGAGGAACTCTTCGAAGGAGAATACCAGGAAGGAAAACACAACAACGAACTACCAGGAGAAATTTGGATTCACTGGTACAATGAAGAAAACGATGAGGACAATCAACTGTTCCTACCTCCAAACACCGAACCTGAACTTACTTGGTGGCACAAGTTTCAAGTCAACAAAGAACTCGGAGATTTCACATTCCTTGCACTTGATAAGGAGACAATCACCAAGTGGAATGAATACAGAGAACAACAGCAGATCAAAATAGATCCCTTTGGAGACAAATCAAAACAAGGAGAAAGCTCGAAACAAGGCACGGAATCGAAACACGAACCCGGAACACAGGGACCTGAAACCTGAAACACCAGAACCAAAACAGAAGGACATGTCAAATGACAAAGAAGAGTCCCCAAAAGGGATAAAGGGAATCTCCATTAAGGAATTCAAAGGACAGCGCTCTAAAGCGAAACATTTCATCAACACATTTGATGATGTATTCGATCTAGATGAAGGGCACTTCGAAACATCAAAAAAGCGAATCAAATATGTTCTCCTTCACCTAGGGGAAGAACTAGATGATTGGAAAGCCAATCTTCGAGGAGAATTGGAAGCAGCAGAAGCGACCAAAGGAAAATCAGCAGAAAGCACATACACACTTTCTTGGGATAACTACCCCAGCTTCAGGCGATGATTCTTGAGCGACTGGGGAGAATCTGACAGCGCAGCCAGAACCCTGAACAATCTAGATAAGGTCAAAGTGGGCGGAGACATTGACATCCCTGCCTACATTCAGAAGTTCCGATCACTCATACATTCTACCGGAATTACAGGATTCATGGCACAATGCATTTACTTCTGTAAAGGACTCCCTGCATCAGTAGCAGCAAAGATCATTGAAAACCCTGCAGTCATCAGCATGGAAACAGCTTATAACGCTGCAGAACGCCTGCACAATGCTTGGGAGACTATGAAATTGATGAACCGATCATCGGGATCAGGAGATACAAAGGGACGTTTCAAATTTAACCAAAACACGAAGCCCTCCACATCTGGATCAAAGGGGATTAATGCTGTAAGCACAGGACGTCTTTCAGATGCCCAAAAAGAGGAATACCGAAAAACCGGCAAGTGTTTCAGATGTGGAACACAGGGGCACATATCCAGGGACTGCCCAAACAAAGGGAACGCCCAAATGTCGTCCTACAAGTCTTCCTCCCCACAGAATCGCTCGGTCAGAGCAATAGAGGAAACGACCTCGAACAAATCAGCTGCCCAACACATTAGGGCACTATTGAAAGATCTTCCAGATGAAGAACGTGAGAATACCCTCCAGGAACTCGACTCCGAGGGTTTTTAAGAAGGAGACGCCAGAAAGCGGTTGACGCCTCCAGTACCATTGAACAGTTAGCACTCAACTCTGTAATTGTAAATTCCAATAATAACAAACGAATTTCCATTACTGTGCAAACAACCCATAAACCCGCTGAAATATCTGCTCTCATTGATTGTGGAGCAGAAGGAAACTTCATTGACGAACGAATATCAAAAGATCTACCTAAGGAACCCTTAAAACGACCAATTAGAGTCAAGAACGCTGACAGGACAATCAATCAGAACGGGTTAATCACTCATCGCACCTGTCTCCCTACTCCATGAAAGGAAAGACGTACAAAACTGGTATGGATCACCACTCTAGGGGAAGTCAAGCAATAATCTGTGGGGAAGTACCATGGTTTAAGAAAAACTAATCCTACAATCGATGGACGAAAGAAGACCCTCCAAATGGGACGAGGATGCAGAAGATCCAAACGCTATTTGTCGCATGGCAATGAGACAACCAGCCCCAATGGGGAGAAGACAATACTTGGATAAGGGTAAAACATC